>OX155903.1:54205774-54536636 GCA_944588485.1 Phosphuga atrata
TTGTTGTGTAAAAAATTACTCTCGTCTCAGTGTCGCTCTCGCTCTAGGAATCTAACTCAAAAAGCGTGGAACCGATCATAATGAAAATTGATAGTATGATTCTTTATAAAATTTCGAATTATATGAACCAACTTGTGAGATGATATCATGATTTAAGGGTATTTTTCCTTGCATAATTAGAGAAAAAAATTGTGAAAATCGAAGAAAAATTGAAAACACCTACAAAATTTTTAATTTTAATTTTTTTCGCTTACATTGAGGTTCATATTCTTAGAAAATACGTTATTAATGTAAAATCAAAACCTTTTTGATTTCACATGAAAATCGAAATGGCTACACTGCACGCAATTGGAAAACTATACTTACCTTCGGCGGACATCACAGTCCTGCGAAGTTAGCAACCGAATTTGCAAAAATATAAGATTACATCAGAGTTCCCGGCAGATATCGAATAGTTCTAGAGTACTTTGTGCAAAATTTCAATAGTTCTGCAGAATTTCCCGAAAAAAATGGAAAATACCAAAATTGAGCAAGCAACCACTTTGAGAAAAACTGTGCGTTTTTTATATATTCCTGTACCTCGACCATAGTTCTGGAGTACTTGATCAATATTGCAAAAATTTCTGCAAAAATTGACATTTTGCAAAAAAAAATTGAATTTTGAAACTTGACACTTTGACACTGAGACGAGAGTAATTTTTTACTGCAAAAATAGTTCTATTCGCGGATCTGAATAGCACCCTAAGAGTTATATCAAAGATCCCTTGGTCATTTTTTTAAAAACCTTAGTTCAAAAGATATTTGCAATAATAAGGGACCCATTATTTTGAATGAAAATTTATAAAAATCGCAGAACAGTTCTGTTTGCAGTATCCGATAGAACTCTTAGAGTTCTATCGAAAATCCTTATAACATTTTTCTGTAAAATTAAAAATAGAAAATTTTGCGAAAAATTGGACTTTGCCGACGCGACGAAGTGAAGAGGAAAAAATCGAGCAATAGTTCTGTTTGCAGTTCCTGGTAGAACTCTTAGAGTTCTATCGGAAATCCTTATAACATTTTTCTCTAAAGTTAAAAATTCGAGAAATATGGGAAAATTAAACTTCACCGATGCGACGAAGCAAGGAGAAAATAATCGCGCAATAGTTCTGCTTGCTGATCCTGTTAGAACTCTTAGAGTTCTATCGAAAATCCTTATAACATTTTTCTGCAAAGCTAAAAATTGGAAAGATATACGAAAAGTACAAGTTCACGATTGAATTTCGAATTCACCATTTAAGTGAAAAATTTTCCCATATCTCTCGAATTTTTAACTTTGGAGAAAAATGTTACAAGGATTTTCGATAGAACTCTAAGAGTTCTGCCAGGAACTGCAAACAGAACTATTGCGCGATTATTTTCTCTTTACTTCGTCGCATCGGTGAAGTCTAATTTTTCGCAATATTTTCTATTTTTAATTTTACAGAAAAATGTTATAAGGATTGATAGAACTCTAAGAGTTCTATCGGGAACTGCAAACAGAACTGTTCCGCGATTTTTTTAAATTTGCATTCAAAATAACGGGTCCCATAATATTATTGCATATATCTTTTGAACTAAGGTTTTTTTCAAAAAATGACAAAGGGATCTTTGATAGAACTCTTAGGGGTGCTATTCAGATCCGCGCATAGAACTGTTTTTGCAAGTTTCAAATTTTTTTTTGTGCAAAATGTCAATTTTTGCAGAACTTTGCAAAATTGATCAAGTACTCCAGAACTACGGTCGAGGTACATGAATATGTAAAAAACGCATAATTGTGGTTAAAAGTGGTTGCTAGCTCAATTTTGGTATTTTTCATTTTTTTTCGCGAAATTCTGCAGAACTATTGAAATTTTGCACAAAGTACTCTAGAACTATTTCATATATGCCGGGAACTCCGATGTAATATTATATTTTTGCAAATTCGGTTGCTAACTTCACAGGACTGGACATCACACCGTAACTTATTTATTTTTGGCTGAAATTATTTAAAAAAATGCGCAGAAATTGTTCGAAATATGAATGAAATGATGTCAAAATTTGATTAAATTCTAGTTATTTTTTCCCACCCAATAAAAAATCCTAAAAAATCAGTATCAAACAACCTCCTAATGTGGGGAAACCACATTAGGAGGGCCTTAAATGCTTTTTAACGCAGATTTATATATCAATGGAATTTTAAAAATTGTAACCGTTTCTTTCTTACAGTTATTTAGAAAATGCAGGTTTGGCTGCCGCACCCTCTATTATTATTATTATTTAAAAATTTAAGATTTGGATCCGAAAAAATGGGTTTGATTTAAGGGACGAAATTAATAAAGTAAAGTTTTCTGTCGGAGAACCGAGAAAGAATGGGCCTGTTTACGCTTGAGTTAAATTTGACAACACACACACACACATTTTGTGAAAGGAACAAAAAACTTTTATTAAATATTTATTTAATAAAATTAGAAGGAAAAAATCCGCTTTCAAACAAAATTCCATTCAAATAAATTTTCCAATAAAATCCAATTACTTCCAATCGGAATATTAAAGCGGCAAAGGAAAATCCACAAAATATGTGCGAATAAAAAACGTTTTTATAAATTTTACAAAACTTCCTGTTCCCGCACAAAATCTCACTCTTACACGATATAATATTGGAAAAATATTCCCACGCAATTTTTTTTTCAGACTTTGATTTTTTTTAAATTTAGACCACATATCGCGCGGTAGCGCGACCTCTCGAACCGAAATAAGAAAAAATATTGGATAAGGATTAGATTAGGTTATATTAGAGCAGATAAATTCAGACCACAAATCGCTAAATCCAGACCGCTAGCTGCGGTGGCGTTAATACGTAAGTACCTTTTTTTATAAATTCATAAATTTCACCCTTCCAATATATTTTCCTGCACAAAATCTTAGATTTTTCGTTTTTTTTTTTTTTTTTAGGGAAAATTGCAGCAACAAGCAAATCTTGGTGAAAAATCTCGCGCACGGTTTCCCAACGCAAACTATACACATAAAATTGATACCATCTAGTTCTGGTTAGTCCGCGACTCGTGCCAACGAGTCGTTACGACTAAAATCTAAACTAGAAAAAAAATTAATTCTCGATAAAAATAATTACGAAAAATAGTTTCAATATAAACGAAAGTAGGAAAAATTAAGTAACAGAAGATATCCGTGTAATTCCAGCTACTGACGGATTTGAAGATATCGTAGTGATAATCTCCTACTTTCATTTATATTAATAATTTGGTTCAAACCATGACATCTCATTTTAAATAGTTTCAATTTTAATAAAAATCTGGGATTGGTTTCAAGAAATTTCAACTTAATTAGACATTTAAAGAAAATATTTATTGCGTTTAATTTAAGATAAATAATTCTTAATTAATTAAGAACTCTTTCTGTCTATGAAATAATTAATTTTAGTTTTCAGTTTTAGTTTTATGTGGAAATTATTCAGATTTCCAGGCGTGTTGAGAAACGAAATTTAATTAAATTTCACGTGTTATCAGCGTTCCGATCTTGTTGCTTTTTTCTACCTTTATTTTATTATTTTCGGTTTGATAAGGCGAGTTCGGATTTAATTTTTCATTCGGGACCAAAATTTCACAATTATTTTTTTTTCATGCGTGCAGGAGATAAAAATAAAACGGAGGCAAATCATAATTTATAAAAATTGATTTTTTTTTTGTATATTTTTGTCTAAAATTTGTGAAATTAATTTTTTTTTAAATTTTTCAAAAAATATTTATTTAGAATATCAAAGCCTTTGTTATTTAAACTTAATAAAGTTGGAACACAGCCCGAATATATAAATATATTCAACCTTTCCGGAGCTCTATAAAAACTAATAGTCTTTTATTAATTTCATGTTTGATAAGGCAAGTTCGGATTTAATTTTTCATTCGGGACCAAAATTTCACAATTATTTTTTTTTCATGCGTGCAGGAGATAAAACTAAAACGGAGGGAAATATTTATATTCATAATTTATAAAAATTGATTTTTTTGCATAATTTTGTCTAAAATTTGTGAAATTATTATTTTTTTTAAATTTTTCAAAAAATATTTATTTAGAATATCAAAAGCCTTTGTTATTTAAACTTAATAAAGTTGGAACACAGCCCGAATATATAAATATATTCAACCTTTCCGGAGCTCTATAAAATCTAATGAGTCTTATTAGGACTACCAAAAACAAATCTCATGTGAAATTTGTCAGTTATTTCATAGCTTTCAGTCCACCTTCAGTCATCTATGGACGCGTTTCGAAATTTATCTCTCATCAGTACAGCTTTGCTTTTATGAACAACAATTTGCAAACCACTCACTTGAAACCCATGTGGGTGATTAGGGTTAGATATTACCAACATTAAGTTTCGCAAAACTTGTTGGACAAAACTATTTGGACAATGGTGGCCAATCTTGATAGATAATAAAAAAAACCGGCCAAGTGCGAGTTGTGACTCGCGCACCGAGGGTTCCGCACAAACTTGTAAGTAATATAAATCTATCTATCTATAAATCTAATAATAGTAATCTTTAGGAGGATCTAACTGTATGCAACCCATATACTTCTGGTGCCTAACAATACCCCGCAACACATTTTTGTATTTTCATAAGTTTCTAATAGTAAATTCGCATTTTTGTTATTTTAAACTATATATTTACGGTTTTCAGATTTTTCCCTTTACATGTGCTGTAAGACACCGCTTCTTGTCAAATTTCATGATTCTAGGTCAACTGGAAGTACGCTTTAGGTTTTGATTCCCTGTGAAATCACAAAATATGCGACATAAACGGTCATATCTTTTGATCGCGTTGACTTACAAGTTTGATTTTTTCACAGCTGAAAGAGACCGCATACCCGAGTATTTGATACAAATTTCAACTTGTTACCTCTACGCGTTCCTGAGAAAAATGGTCTTGACAGACAGACAGACGGACGGACAGACGGACGGACAGACGGACGGATAGACGGACAGACAGACGTACAACAAAGTAATCCTCTAAGGGTTCCGTTTTCGGTACGGAACCCTAAAAATTACGTCAAAACCACATTACTAGACTAATACAATAGAAAATGCTAAGCGGTACAGCCAGAAACAAGTTTAGTGAAGGAATTCGGATAGCGTTAGCAGAATAAGCCATATCCCGTGTCGGTCTAATCGTGCACGAAAATGCCCAACAATCGATAGATCTAAATATAAGACGACTATTTCACTGGCAAAGACCACGGCTGACATAGTTGATTATACAACTACTTCACTGGCAAACACCACGACTGACATTGAATTACATTAACAAAGTTTTTCGGTTCTATATAACCCTGTCATTTTCTCAAAAATAAACAAAATCCTGATCATTTTTGGCAAAATAACAGGGTTATATAGAACC
Source organism: Phosphuga atrata (assembly GCA_944588485.1). Lineage (NCBI taxonomy): Eukaryota > Metazoa > Arthropoda > Insecta > Coleoptera > Silphidae > Phosphuga > Phosphuga atrata. Next base: position 54,211,183 of record OX155903.1, read on the forward strand.
CAAAAACTTAATTAATCTAATTCCATTTCAGTAGTGGTGTTTGCCAGTGAAGTAGTTGTATGCTCAACTGTTAGTCGTCGTGTTTGCCAGTAAAGTAGGGATTTGGTGGAGAATACGGGTCTATTGAAACTTAGTGTTATTGACTTTTTAGCTGGTGTAACTCTTGTTAATCGTCCTTGGCACGGCTTAGCTAAGGTCGGAAAGCAAAAATGAAGCTTCTACGTTGTCTGGTTCAATAAATATTCGTGCTTTTTGTTGAAAATAGTTGTCGATATAAACCTAACCAATATTGGATCGAAAGTTCGCGCCGCCGCGCGTATGTTGTCTTGATTTATCTGTCGGACAACCTAATCTAACCAACCAAAATGTCAACAACTATTTTCAACAAAAACACGAACATTTATTGAACCAGACAACGTACAAGCTTCATTTTTGCATTCCGATCTTAGTTAAAGTGTGCCAAAGACGATTAATATCAGTTACACTAGGTAAGAAGTCCGCAAAAATATTTTAAACAGACCCGTATTCTCCACCTAACCCGTAAAGTAGTTGTTTTTAAGAAATGTTTTTTTATAGAAAGATTAGTTATACTAATGATGTTAACTTTGTTGACGATTTGTATATGATTTCCTATAAATTATAACCTTTGGAGAAAAGATACAAATGTTACTATTTAATAATATCAAAATCTTCAAACTCAAGAATATATAAATATAATAAACATTAATCTAACACAGGTTTAATTGTTGGCGGAGATAATGCCTTGATGAATATTTAAAGTTGTTCAGTTTATTATACTTTTTCGCTTGAGGAGGCAGCAAATTGTGCTGAATCAGCCGTCTGCTTAGGATAGAATTGAATCCCCCAAGTTAGGAATTGAATTTTTTTTTAATTAAAATACGATAAAATTAGTTTTTAAAATCTTCGTCTTCGTTGTCTATTTGTTGTCTAGTCTTGTCTGTCTCTAAATTTTCGAAAATATTTGGCAATCACTCACAATTAAAAAACAAAAAATACGCAAAAACCAAAATATTTTTTTTTTTGCAAATTCAAGATTTTCATAATTTCAGAAAATCTAAAAAACAACGAAATTAAAAAAAATATATAAACAATTCGATAAGAAGTGCGAACATTAATTTCAACATTTATTAAAAATTGGAATATTTTGGAAAATTTTCAAAAAATATTTATTTAGAATATCACAGCAATTTTTAAATTCATTTTCTAAATAAATTTTAAAATATTTAAAATAAAAGAAATTATAAAAATATTCATAATTTGTTGTAATTTTTAAAATTTCTAAAAAATATTTTTGATTTTTTTTTTTAAATTCCAAAAATCTTGTTTTCAAAATTTTGCTCTGTTTTTAAAAATAGTTGAATCTCCCAAATCAAGAATAAAAAAAAATGAAAATACGATAGTTACAATCAAACACACAGTTTATACAAAATACAAACACCATACTGACTGACATAGTTGATTATACAACTACTTGACTGGCAAACACCACGACTGATATAGTTGATTATACAACAATTTCACTGGCAAACACCACGACTGATATAGTTGATTATACAACTATTTCACTGGCAAACACCACGACTGACATAGTTGATTATACAACTACTTCACTGGCAAACACCACGACAGATATAGTTGATTATACAACTATTTCACTGGCAAACACCACGACTGAGATCGATATGCCGACCCCTGACCTAGGCGAATGGCTAAAGCCCAATATATCGGAGAGAGAAGCCTTCACTCACGTATCAGGAATATAGAATCTGCATATCAACTGAGCAAGGTCATCTACAACAAGAAGTCAGCATCCCTAAATGCCAAGCTCAAACGCTATCAAGGGCCGGAAATCCTATATGCTACAGAATGCCTTACAATGAACAAGAAAGGAGTGATGGAAACGCTGAAAATTAGGGAATGAAGTATTCTGAGTAAAATTTTGGGTCCAGTAAAGGGAAATAGTGAATACAGAAAACGGCGTAATCATGAATAGCATTGTTTAAAAAAATCACAGCATTTTTTAAACAATGCGATTCATGATTCTAAATAAATATTTTTTGAAAATTTTCTAAAATATTCCAATTTTTAATAAATGTTGAAATTAATGTTCGCACTTATCATCGCATTGTTTATATTTTAACGATTATACAATAGAAAATGCTAAGCGGTACAGCCAGAAACAAGTTTAGTGAAGGAATTCGGATAGCGTTAGCAGAATAAGCCTTATCCCGTGTCGGTCTACACAACTACTTCACTGGCAAACACCATGACTGACATTGAATTATATTAAGAAAGTTTTTTGGTTCTATATAACCGTGTAATTTTCTCAAAAAAACAAAATCCTGATAATTTTTTGGCAAAATTACAGGGTTATATAGAACCCAAAAAGTTTCTTAATGTAATGCAATGTCAGTAGTGGTGTTTGCCAGTGAAGTAGTTGTATAATCAACTATGTCAGTCGTGGTGTTTGCAAGTGAAATAGTTGTACAATCAACTGTCAGTCGTGGTGTTTGCCAGTAAAGTAGGGATTTGGTGGAGAATACGGGTCTATATAAACTTAGTGTTATGGACTTTTTAGCTGGTGTAACTCTTGTTAATCGTCCTTGGCACGGCTTAACTAAGGTCGGAAAGCAACAATGAAGCTTCTACGTTGTCTGGTTCAATAAATATTCGTGTTTTTTGTTGAAAATAGTTGTTGATATAAACCTAACCTATATTGGATCGAGAGTTCGCGCTGCATGTTCGCGCGTATGTTGTCTTGATTTATCTGTCCGTTTCCAGGCGGACAACCTAATCTAACCAACCAAAATGTCAACAACTATTTTCAACAAAAAAACACGAATATTTATTGAACCAGCAAACGTAGAAGCTTCATTTTTGCATTCCGATCTTAGTTAAAGTGTGCCAAAGACGATTAACTACAGCTACACTAGGTAAAAAGTCCGCAAAAATATTTTCAACAGACCCGTATTCTCGACCTAACCCGTAAAGTACTTGTTTTTAAGGAATGTTTTTTTATAGAAAGATTGGTTATACTAATGATGTTAACTTTGTTGACGATATGTATACGATTTCCTATAAATTATAATATTTGGAGAAAAGATACAAATGTTACTATTTATTAATATAAAAATCTTCAAACTCAACAATATATAAATAACATTAATCTAACCCAGGTTTAATTGTCGGCAGAGATAATGCCTTGGTAAATATTTAAAGTTGTTCAGTTTATTACAATTTCTCGCTTGAGGAGGCAACAAATTGTTGCCTCCAAATTGGAGTCAGTTATGCTTAGGATAGAATTGAATCTCCCAAGTTAGGAATTTTAAAAAATTTTCTTTTTTAAAATACGATAGTTTGTTTTTAAAATGTTGCACTGTCTCAAAATTTTCGAAAATATTTGGTGTTTGCCAGTAAAGTAGGGATTTGGTGGAGAATACGGGTCTATTGAAACTTAGTGTTATGGACTTTTTAGCTGGTGCAACCATTGTTGATCGTCCTTGGCACGTCTTAACTAAGGTCGGAAAGCAAAAATGAAGCATCTACGTGGTCTGCTTCAATAAATATTCGTGTTTTTTGTTGAAAATAGTTGTTGATATAAACCTAAGCTATATTGGATCGAGAGTTCGCGCTGCCGCGCGTATGTTGTCTTGATTTATCTGTCCGCTTCGCGGCGGACAACCTAATCTAACCAACCAAAATGTCAACAACTATTTTCAACAACAACACGAATATTTATTAGAAGCTTCATTTTTGCATTCCGATCTTAGTTAAAGTGTGCCAAAGACGATTAACAACAGTTACACCAGGTAAAAAGTCCGCAAAAATATTTTCAACAAACCCGTATTCTCCAGCTAACCCGTAAAGTAGTAGTTTTTAAGACATGTTTTTTTATAGAAAGATTGGTTATACTAATGATGTCAACTTTGTTGACGATATGTATACGATTTCCTAGAAATTATGATCTTTGAAGAAAAGATACAAATGTTACTATTTAATAATATCAAAATCTTCAAACTCAACAATATATAAATTACATTAATCTAACACAGGTTTAATTGTTGGCGGAGATAATGTCTTAGTAAATATTTAAAGTTGTTCAGTTTATTACAATTTTTCGCTTCAGGAGGCAGCAAATTATGCTGAATCAGCCTTCTACTTATGATAGAATTGAATCCAAAATTAGGAATTAAAAATTCTTTTTTTTAAATACGATAGTTTGTTTTTAAAATGTCTGTCTCTAAATTCTGTCTCATTTAAAATGTCTGTCTTTAAATGCACTGTCTCTAAATTTGGCAAAATTTAATATTAATAAAAAAATTAATATTTTGGCGAAAATATTTGGCAATCACTCACAATTAACAGACAAAAAATACGCAAAAATAAAACAATTTGGAATTTGGAATTTTTTTTTTTTTGGAAATTACAAGATTTTCATAATTTCAGAAAATCTAAAAAAAACAAATTAAAAAAATATATAAGCATTACGATGAGAAGTGCGAACATTAATTTCAACATTTATTAAAAATTGGAATATATTGGAAAATTTTCAAAAAATATTTATTTAGAATATCACAGCAATTTTTAAATTCATTTTCTGAATAAATTTTAAAATATTGAAAATAAAAAAAAAATTTAAATATTAATAATAATTTGTTGTAATTTGTAAAATTTCTAAAAAAATATTTTTCTATTTTTTTTTTTTAAATTCCAAAAATCTTGTTTTCAAAATTTTGCTATGTTTTTAAACAGAGTTGAATATCCCAAATCAAGAATTACAATTCATCAAACACATTTTATGCGTAAATAAAATTACAATCAAACACATTTTATACAAAATACATAACACCACGACTGACAGTTGATTGTAGAACTATTTCACTGGCAAACACCACGACTGACAGTTGATTATACAACTATTTCACTGGCAAACACCACAACTGACATAGTTGATTATACAACTATTTCACTGGCAAACACCACAACTGACATTGAATTACATTAAGAAAGTTTTTTCGTTCTATATAACCCTGTAATTTTCTCAAAAAACAAAATCCTGATCATTTTGTGGCAAAATTACAGGGTTATATAGAACCCAAAAAGTTTCTTAATGTAATTAAATGTCAGGCGTGGTGTTTGCCAGTGAAGTAGTTGTATAATCAACTATGCCAGTCGTGTTGTTTGCCAGTGAAATAGTTGTATAATCTACTATGTCAGTCGTGGTGTTTGCCAGTAAAGTATTTGTATCAGTGGTTCTCAAACTGGGTGTCGCGGCACCCTGGGGTGCCGCGAGAGTATGCCTGGGGTGCCGCAGCAATAATCAAGAAATTTAAAAAGAAAATTACATGAAGAGTTAAACGAATTTGAGTTCTTACTTTTAATGCAAAATTGTATACAATTCGCTAAAATCTGGATTGGTCTAAATCAATCAAGTTCGTCTGCCTCAGTTCGCGAAAGCGCAACTCACGACCAAAAGATTTTTACAAATAATCCGAGGAAAAATAAGGAAACACGATCCTAGCTACATCGTTTGGCTTTGTTTCTGTTGGGAACGAACAAACACCGGAAGGGCAATGCGTTATCTGTCATAAAATTGTTGCTAACAGCGGTTTGGTTACATACAAATTAAAGACTTCTGGAAAGCAATCTTCAAACGAAATTTGCCCAAAATTTTTGTAGCCCGACAAAGGTGCCGCGAGATTGTTTTAGCTCGATAAGGGTGCCGCGGCAAAAAAAAGTTTGCGAACCACTGAGTTGTATAATCAACTATCTCAGTCGTGGTGTTTGCCAGTGAAGTAATTGTATAATCAACTATGTCAGTCGTGGTGTTTGCCAGTGAAATAGTTGTATAATCAACTATATCAGTCGTGGTGTTTGCCAGTGAAGTAGTTGTTTTTAAGAAATGTGTTTTATTGAAAGATTAGTTATACTAATGATGTCAACTTTGTTGACGATATGTACACGATTTCCTATAAATTATAATCTTTGAAGAAAAGATACAAATGTTACTTACTAATAATATCAAAATCTTCAAATGTTGGCAGAGATAATCCCTTAGTAAATATTTAAAGTTGTTCAGTTTATTACAATTTTTCGCTTCAGGAGGCAGCAAATTGTGCTGAATCAGCCGTCTGCTTAGGATAGAATTGAAACTCCCAAGTTAGGAATTTAATTTAATTTTTTTTTTAAATACGATAGTTTGTTTTTATAATGTTGTACCGTCTCTAAATTTTCGAAAATATTTGGCAATCACTCACAATTAATAAACAAACAAAAAATATGCAAAAAACAATTATTTTTTTTTTGAAATTACAAGATTTTCATAATATCAGGAAATCTAAAAAAAAAAACGAAATTTAAAAAAAATATATAAACAATGCGATGACAAGTGCCAACATTAATTTCAACATTAAAAAATACGCAAAATCCAAAAAAAAAAAATTTTTTTGAAAATTACAAGATTTCCATAATTTCAGAAAATTTTAAAAAACGAAATTAAAAAAAAAATATAAACAGTGCGATGAGAAGTGTGAACATTAATTTCAACATTTATGAAAAATTGGAATATTTTGGAAAATTTTCAAAAAATATTTATTTAGAATATCACAGCATTTTAAAATAAATAATATATAATATAATAAATAATATTTTAAAATTCATTCAGAAAATGAATTTTAAAATATTGAAAAAAAAATTTTTTTAAATATTCATAATTTGTTGTGATTTGTAAAATTAAAAAAATATATTTTTTGAAATTTTTTTTTTCAAAATTCCAAAAATCTGGTTTTCAAAATTTTGCTTTGTTTATATAGAGTTGAATCTCCCAAATCAAGAATTTTTTTAATTTTTTTTAAATACGTTAGTTTGTGTTTAAAATGTTTGTTTTTAAATAGAGTTGAAGCTCCAAAATCAAGAATTTTTTAAAAAAAAAATTGAAAATACGATAGAGTTTATGTTTAAAATGTTTGTTATTAAATAGAGTTGAAGCTCCAAAATCAAGAATTTAATTTTTTTTTTTGAAAATACGATAGAGTTTGAGTTTAAAATGTTTGTTTTAAATAGAGTTGAAGCTCTAAAATCAAGAATTTTTTTAAATTTTTTTTGAAAATACGATATAGTTTATGTTTAAAATGTTTGTTTTTAAATAGAGTTGAAGCTGCAAAATCAAGAATTTTTTTAAAATTTTTTTGAAAATACGATATAGTTTATGTCTAAAATGGTTGTTTTTAAATAGAGTTGAAGCTCCAAATTCAAGAATTAAAAAAAAAAAATTTGAAAATACGATAGAGTTTGTGTTTAAATTGTTTGTTTTGAAATAGAGTTGAAGCTCCAAAATCAAGAATTTTAAAAAAAAAAATTGAAAATACGATAGTTTGTGTTTAAAATGTTTGTTTTAAATAGAGTTGAAGCTCTAAAATCAAGAATTTGTAATTTTTTTTTTGAAAATACGATATAGTTTATGTTTAAAATGTTTGTTTTTAAATAGAGTTGAAGCTCCAAATTCAAGAATTAAAAAAAAAATAAAATTTTAAAATACGATAGAGTTTGTGTCTAAAATGTTTGTTTTTAAATAGAGTTGAAGCTCCAAAATCAAGAATTTTTTTTTAAAAAATTTGAAAATACGATAGAGTTTATGTTTAAAATGTTTGTTTTTAAATAGAGTTGAAGCTCCAAAATCAAGAATTTTTTTAAAAAAATTTTGAAAATACGATAGAGTTTATATTTAAAATGTTTTTTTAAATAGAGTTGAAGCTGCAAAATCAAGAATTTAAAAAAAAAAATAATTGAAAATACGATAGAGTTTGTGTCTAAAATGTTTGTTTTTAAATAGAGTTGAAGCTCCAAATTCAAGAATTAAAAAAAAATATTTGTAAATACGATAGAGTTTGTGTTTAAATTGTTTGTTTTGAAATAGAGTTGAAGCTCCAAAATCAAGAATTTAAAAAAAAAAAAATTGAAAATACGATAGTTTGTGTTTAAAATGTTTGTTATTAAATAGAGTTGAAGCTCCAAAATCAAGAATTAATTTTTTTTTTTTTTAAATACGATAGAGTTTGTGTTTAAAATGTTTGTTTTAAATAGAGTTGAAGCTCTAAAATCAAGAATTTGTAAATTTTTTTTTTTGAAAATACGATATAGTTTATGTTTAAAATGTTTGTTTTTAAATAGAGTTGAAGCTGCAAAATCAAGAATTTTTAAAAAAAAATTTTGAAAATACGATAGAGTTTCTGTTTAAAATGTTTGTTTTTAAATAGAGTTGAAGCTCCAAAATCAAGAATTTTTTAAAAAAAAATTTGAAAATACGATAGAGTTTGTGTCTAAAATGTTTGTTTTTAAATAGAGTTGAAGCTCCAAATTCAAGAATTAAAAAAAAAAAAAATTGAAAATACGATAGTTTGTGTTTAAAATGTTTGTTTTTAAATAGAGTTGCATCTCCCAAATTTGGAATTTCTTTTTTAATTTTGAAAATACAATAAAATTTGTGTTTAAAATGTTGTACTGTCTCTAGAAAAAGAAATGTTTATTGAAAACAAACGTTTACAAAAGGCTATCGACCACTAGGTCTTTCTACTGTCTCTAAATTATCGAAAATATTTGGCAATTAAACTGCATATCACTCACAATTAACAAACCAACAAAACATACACAGAACCTTAACTGTAACAAATTTTCCAGAAAATTTACACAAATTTTAGAAATTTAAGATTTTCTAAAATCTGTAAAATATGTTTAAATTAAATTAAAAAAAAAAAAAATTATTTAAATTCTGGAATTATTTCACACAAAAACAAACAATTATTTCACACAAACCTAAACCGTAACAAATTTTCGAGAAAATTTACACAAATTTTACAGATTTTGGATTTTATAAAATCTGTAAAATTTGTGAAAATTAAAAAAAAAACCCAAACTTTTTGATTCAAATTCTTGAATTATTTCACACAAAAACAAGCAATTATTTCACACAAACCTAAACTGTAAGGAATTTTCCAGAAAATTTGCACAAATTTTAGAAATTTTGGATTTTCTAAAATCTGTAAAATTTGTGTAAATAAAAAAAAACAAACTTTTTTATTTAAATTCTTGAAATATTTCCCACAAATTCCACAAATTCCACAAAATTTTCTACTTAAAAGCAAAAAAAATATTAAAACTTACAAATAATGTTGCGGAAAATCCAAACAAAATAATCCAAAAAAACTTCACTACACAGTACACAAAATTCTCACAAGCAAAAAGTAATCCACTCACAGAAAATCCACAAAACAAATCCAAAATAATTATTCACTCAGGTGGTAAACCAAGAGACAGTTCGACAAGCGAAATCATCCCTTAAAAATTTTTCGCGAGTATGCAAATGAATCGTAAAAAAACGTTTTTTAAGGGTAGCGAAATCGATGATACGCGCGCCTCCGCCGCAGGAGAGGAACTGAGCAGGCCGAAGCGATTCGGTCGGCAGCCGACAATAAACTGAGGACAAGTTCCCTACCAACATCCGCGCCGACAAAGACGGCTTGCAGCTTAATCAATCACGGCGGACAGAGAAGGAAGACGAGCGCACACACACATTTACCATCTTGGCCGGTAATTATACCGAATCAGACACAGGGTCCTTCTTATAATGTCGAGGATCAAGTGCCTCTCTCTCGCAAGCTACACTGTTAGCGAGATTGTCGAGACGATCCGCGTGTTGGGACAAAGGGTGAAACCTGGATTAATTACTCTAATTAGAAGAGATCTTCTACGCCTTTTTATATTTTCTCTTATACACCTTTTTTTATTATACTATTTATCCTTGCTATTTTTCAGTCAACTTCCTAGGAAGGTTTACACTCTTTATACATGCAGATGCAACTTGGATTAATTTAAAATTGTTTTTTGTTGTTACAAAATTTAGTCTTCCAATTTCGCTACAATATTGGCATCTTTGCTAATAACACAAGAAATTGTTATTTTCCAAATTTGTGGGTGAAAAGTTGCGAATTTTGTCTGTTTAGTCTTGTCTGTCTCTCACTAATCCCCCTATTCCACCTTGGCTTTTAATATGCGCCACCCCGGTATCGCATATTTTGCAATCATGCAGGGTGGGCAGCCCGGACGGTTAGTGAAAACCGCCCTAGTTGCTGTCTCCCAGACCAGGATTCAAACCCGGGTCTCCCGCATTGAAAGGCGGGTATGTTGAGTCTTGTCTGTCTAGTCTTGTCTGTCTAGTCTTGTCTGTCAAGTCTTGTCTGTCTAGTCTTGTCTGTCTAGTCTTGTCTGTCTAGTCTTGTCTGTCTAGTCTTGTCTGTCTAGTCTTGTCTGTCTAGTCTTGTCTGTCTAGTCTTGTCTGTCTAGTCTTGTCTGTCTAGTCTTGTCTGTCTAGTCTTGTCTGTCTAGTCTTGTCTGTCTAGTCTTGTCTGTCTAGTCTTGTCTGTCTAGTCTTGTCTGCCTAGTCTTGTCTGTCTAGTCTTGTCTGTCTAGTCTTGTCTGTCTAGTCTTGTCTGTCTAGTCTTGTCTGTCTAGTCTTGTCTGTCTAGTCTTGTCTGTCTAGTCTTGTCTATCTAGTATTGTCTGTCTAGTCTTGTCTGTCTAGTCTTGTCTGTCAAGTCTTGTCAGTCTAGTCTTGTCTGTCTAGTCTTGTCTGTCTAGTCTTGTCTGTCTAGTCTTGTCTGTCTAGTCTTGTCTGTCTAGTCTTGTCTGTCTAGTCTTGTCTGTCTAGTCTTGTCTGTCTAGTCTTGTCTGTCTAGTCTTGTCTGTCTAGTCTTGTCTGTCTAGTCTTGTCTGTCTAGTCTTGTCTGTCTAGTCTTGTCTGTCTAGTCTTGTCTGTCTAGTCTTGTCTGTCTAGTCTTGTCTGTCTAGTCTTGTCTGTCTAGTCTTGTCTGTCTAGTCTTGTCTGTCTAGTCTTGTCTGTCTAGTCTTGTCTGTCTAGTCTTGTCTGTCTAGTCTTGTCTGTCTAGTCTTGTCTGTCTAGTCTTGTCTGTCTAGTCTTGTCTGTCTAGTCTTGTCTGTCTAGTCTTGTCTGTCTAGTCTTGTCTGTCTAGTCTTGTCTGTCTAGTCTTGTCTGTCTAGTCTTGTCTGTCTAGTCTTGTCTGTCTAGTCTTGTCTGTCTAGTCTTGTCTGTCTAGTCTTGTCTGTCTAGTCTTGTCTGTCTAGTCTTGTCTGTCTAGTCTTGTCTGTCTAGTCTTGTCTGTCTAGTCTTGTCTGTCTAGTCTTGTCTGTCTAGTCTTGTCTGTCTAGTCTTGTCTGTCTAGTCTTGTCTGTCTAGTCTTGTCTGTCTAGTCTTGTCTGTCTAGTCTTGTCTGTCTAGTCTTGTCTGTCTAGTCTTGTCTGTCTAGTCTTGTCTGTCTAGTCTTGTCTGTCTAGTCTTGTCTGTCTAGTCTTGTCTGTCTAGTCTTGTCTGTCTAGTCTTGTCTGTCTAGTCTTGTCTGTCTAGTCTTGTCTGTCTAGTCTTGTCTGTCTAGTCTTGTCTGTCTAGTCTTGTCTGTCTAGTCTTGTCTGTCTAGTCTTGTCTGTCTAGTCTTGTCTGTCTAGTCTTGTCTGTCTAGTCTTGTCTGTCTAGTCTTGTCTGTCTAGTCTTGTCTGTCTAGTCTTGTCTGTCTAGTCTTGTCTGTCTAGTCTTGTCTGTCTAGTCTTGTCTGTCTAGTCTTGTCTGTCTAGTCTTGTCTGTCTAGTCTTGTCTGTCTAGTCTTGTCTGTCTAGTCTTGTCTGTCTAGTCTTGTCTGTCTAGTCTTGTCTGTCTAGTCTTGTCTGTCTAGTCTTGTCTGTCTAGTCTTGTCTGTCTAGTCTTGTCTGTCTAGTCTTGTCTGTCTAGTCTTGTCTGTCTAGTCTTGTCTGTCTAGTCTTGTCTGTCTAGTCTTGTCTGTCTAGTCTTGTCTGTCTAGTCTTGTCTGTCTAGTCTTGTCTGTCTAGTCTTGTCTGTCTAGTCTTGTCTGTCTAGTCTTGTCTGTCTAGTCTTGTCTGTCTAGTCTTGTCTGTCTAGTCTTGTCTGTCTAGTCTTGTCTGTCTAGTCTTGTCTGTCTAGTCTTGTCTGTCTAGTCTTGTCTGTCTAGTCTTGTCTGTCTAGTCTTGTCTGTCTAGTCTTGTCTGTCTAGTCTTGTCTGTCTAGTCTTGTCTGTCTAGTCTTGTCTGTCTAGTCTTGTCTGTCTAGTCTTGTCTGTCTAGTCTTGTCTGTCTAGTCTTGTCTGTCTAGTCTTGTCTGTCTAGTCTTGTCTGTCTAGTCTTGTCTGTCTAGTCTTGTCTGTCTAGTCTTGTCTGTCTAGTCTTGTCTGTCTAGTCTTGTCTGTCTAGTCTTGTCTGTCTAGTCTTGTCTGTCTAGTCTTGTCTGTCTAGTCTTGTCTGTCTAGTCTTGTCTGTCTAGTCTTGTCTGTCTAGTCTTGTCTGTCTAGTCTTGTCTGTCTAGTCTTGTCTGTCTAGTCTTGTCTGTCTAGTCTTGTCTGTCTAGTCTTGTCTGTCTAGTCTTGTCTGTCTAGTCTTGTCTGTCTAGTCTTGTCTGTCTAGTCTTGTCTGTCTAGTCTTGTCTGTCTAGTCTTGTCTGTCTAGTCTTGTCTGTCTAGTCTTGTCTGTCTAGTCTTGTCTGTCTAGTCTTGTCTGTCTAGTCTTGTCTGTCTAGTCTTGTCTGTCTAGTCTTGTCTGTCTAGTCTTGTCTGTCTAGTCTTGTCTGTCTAGTCTTGTCTGTCTAGTCTTGTCTGTCTAGTCTTGTCTGTCTAGTCTTGTCTGTCTAGTCTTGTCTGTCTAGTCTTGTCTGTCTAGTCTTGTCTGTCTAGTCTTGTCTGTCTAGTCTTGTCTGTCTAGTCTTGTCTGTCTAGTCTTGTCTGTCTAGTCTTGTCTGTCTAGTCTTGTCTGTCTAGTCTTGTCTGTCTAGTCTTGTCTGTCTAGTCTTGTCTGTCTAGTCTTGTCTGTCTAGTCTTGTCTGTCTAGTCTTGTCTGTCTAGTCTTGTCTGTCTAGTCTTGTCTGTCTAGTCTTGTCTGTCTAGTCTTGTCTGTCTAGTCTTGTCTGTCTAGTCTTGTCTGTCTAGTCTTGTCTGTCTAGTCTTGTCTGTCTAGTCTTGTCTGTCTAGTCTTGTCTGTCTAGTCTTGTCTGTCTAGTCTTGTCTGTCTAGTCTTGTCTGTCTAGTCTTGTCTGTCTAGTCTTGTCTGTCTAGTCTTGTCTGTCTAGTCTTGTCTGTCTAGTCTTGTCTGTCTAGTCTTGTCTGTCTAGTCTTGTCTGTCTAGTCTTGTCTGTCTAGTCTTGTCTGTCTAGTCTTGTCTGTCTAGTCTTGTCTGTCTACCTTGAGTACTGTCTAGTCTTGATCTGGATACCGCATCCGGCATATTGGTACCGGATCCGCTAAACGTTTAGTGATGCCGGATCCGCTGGATTACCGGATCCAGTTTTCCGGATTGCAATCCCTATGCCCTACACATTAGAGACCTAGATACGGTAACCACAGCGGAAGAGGTGATGGAAGCTGTCAAAGAACAGCACAACGACAAGACAGCGTTTATCAAAGTGACGAATCTAAGACCTGCCTACGGAGAATACCAAGTACCCACTGTCACGCTACCGAGAGAACAAGCTTCTATACTGACCGCAAAAGGAAGAATAAGAATAGGACTGGAGCAATGCCGAGCCTGGCAAAGATTGACCTCAAAAAATGCTCTAGGTGTTGAGAAATGGGACATTCAGTTAAAGTGCAACGCACAGTTATCTGCAATGCCGAAGAGTGTGTATAGAAGCGTATGGACAGACTGCGGAACTCGAGATGTAATGCGGTGCCCCACAGGGCTCAGTAATGGGACCTACTCTGTGGAACATCCTGGGGAAGAATAGGACGGGTGCAATGCCGAGTCTGGCGAAGAATTGACCTCAAAAATGCTCTAGGTGTTGAGAAATGGGACAATCAGTAAAAGTTATCTGCACTGTCGAAGAGTGTGTATAGAAGCGGATGGACAGACTGCAAAACTCGAGGTGTACGGCGGTGTCCCACATGGCTCAGTAATGGGACCTACTCTGTGTAACATCCTGGGGATGAATAGGACGGGTGCAATGCCGAGACTGGCGAAGAATTGACCTCAAAAATGCTCTAGGTGTTGAGAAATGGGACATTCAGTAAAAGTTATCTGCACTGTCGAAGAGTGTGTATAGAAGCGGATGGACAGACTGCGGAACTCGAGATGTACTGCGGTGCCCCACAGGGCTCAGTAATGGGACCTACTCTGTGGAACATCCTGGGGAAGAATAGGACGGGTGCAATGCCGAGTCTGGCGAAGAATTGACCTCAAAAATGCTCTAGGTGTTGAGAAATGGGACATTCAGTAAAAGTTATCTGCACTGTCGAAGAGTGTGTATAGAAGCGGATGGACAGACTGCGGAACTCGAGATGTACTGCGGTGCCCCACAGGGCTCAGTAATGGGACCTACTCTGTGGAACATCCTGGGGAAGAATAGGACGAGTGCAATGCCGATTCTGGCGAAGAATTTACCTCAAAAATGCTCTAGGTGTTGAGAAATGGGACATTCAGTAAAAGTTATCTGCACTGTCGAAGAGTGTGTATAGAAGCGGATGGACAGACTGCAAAACTCGAGGTGTACGGCGGTGTCCCACATGGCTCAGTAATGGGACCTACTCTGTGTAACATCCTGGGGATGAATAGGACGGGTGCAATGCCGAGACTGGCGAAGAATTGACCTCAAAAATGCTCTAGGTGTTGAGAAATTGAACATTCAGTAAAAGTTATCTGCACTGTCGAAGAGTGTGTATAGAAGCGAATGGACAGACTGCGGAACTCGAGATGTACTGCGGTGCCCCACAGGGCTCAGTAATGGGACCTACTCTGTGGAACATCCTGGGGTAGATAGGCAGAAACTGTGCCTGAGATGTGGGCATTAAAGGCATATAGCGAAACGGCATACGGGGGAACTACTTTGTGGAACATCCTGAGGTAGATAGGCAGAAACTGTGAGACTGTGCCTGAGATGTAGGCCTAAGGGCATGTACTGCAACCAGAAACCGTACTGTCCCATCTGTCAACACCATGGACATAGGGCAGATACTGGAGCGTGTGCAGCATTCCGGAAGGCGCTGATCGAGGCGAGGCGAGGCGTAATCAACAATCGAGAAGTAGCTTAGAATAATACAGCTAAATGCGATGAGGTACCGTGCTACGCATAACCTGCTAAATGTAACAACTGCAGATCTTCAAATAGACATCGTACTGGTGCGTGAACCAAACAAAAGATTAATAGAGGTTTGGTTTGCTGATAAAAAACAAATATCTAAAACCTAAAAATCAGAACCTCATGGTTCTATACCAGTGGTGGCGAACCTATGGCACGCGTGTCACAGCTGGCACGTAGGAAAATTGTGTTGGCACGCGAACTACTTAGCACGCGTGCCTTCCAAACTTCTTAAACTTAAACCTTCTACTTCTAAAAGACATTTTTACGTTTCTACTTTTGTGCAACATCAAAGGTGTAAAATATAAGACGTCTTATATTCAGGCTAAAACGGTAACTGATTTTCACTGAGATCCGATCAGAAATTGTAATTCATTGTAAAAGTTACCTGGCACGTCAGCATTTCAAAATGTGGAAATTTAAAAAAAATGACACGTGGCCGGAAAAAAGGTTTTTTTGGGCTTTCTATGGATCGAGATGTAACAGATTGTTATCTACAGCTGCTACTTGTCTCCAAACGAAAACAATTGAAAAACTGGACAAAACACTCGCTGATCCTAGCTGTCATATAAGGTCACAAAATAAGAAAGTCCTAGTCGGAGGGGATTTTAACGCGAAATCCCCATTTTGGGGATGCCCAAAAATGTACAACCGTGGCAATTTGGTAATGGACTGGTTAGCCGAACTCGACCTGCGTGTATGCAATGTGGGTATTAAACCAACCTTTGAACGTGTAAAGACCTGCTCCATACTGGACGTTGCGTTTGCCTCTCAAAAAGTCGCGGGAATAATGAAAGGGTGGCAAATCCTGGAGAGGGAGTCACTCTCTCTCTTCAGTCCATAACCTTTCTGCACGGTGTGGTGTCATCAATTTGCTACGCTAGTAATGACTCCTCGCCAGCGCTCTCTATCTTGGACAGATCTCATTACTTCCTGCATCCCTTGTCCCGTCAGGGTTTTTGTGCGGTCTATCCATCGTGTCGGCGATCTTCCTCTTGGGCGGCTGCCTTCTACTATGAGTCGTTCACTATTGTCGAACCTCCTTGCCACTTGACCCAGGTATCCCAAATACCGTTGGTTTATTGTCTGGTATAGTCTGGTCTTTATACCGAGTTGTTGAATAATAGAGTCTTTTGTGCGGTAGGCTGTCCATGGTATTTGCAGCATTTTTCTATAGCACCACATTTCAAACGCTTCTATTGTGCGTTGGTCTGAGGTCCGAATAGTCCACGTTTCGCAGGCGTAAGTTGAAATGGAGAAGACCAAGCTATGTATCAGCCGAAGTTTTATGTTTTTGGTAATGGCTCGATATCTCCAAAAGTTTTGACATAGACGTTCCGGCAATCGCCATTCGCTTGCGGATTTCTTCCTCCCATCCACCTTTGTTGGTAACTACTGATCCTAGATAATCAAATCTTTCCACCACTGCAAATCCAGCCACGGTGTCGCCTTGTGGCAGGTTTTCATTTTGTCTGTCTATTATCATGATCTTTGTTTTGGAGGGTCACTAAGGGAGCCACTAAGTGACCACAATTACCTGTCCTATCGCTTAACCTCACCGAATCCTCCCCGTTACAGAAAACGCAACATGGGGTGGTCTACGAGAAGAATAAACCACGAAAACTTTCGAAGTGCCATGGAGCAAGTCTTTAACAACAAAAATTCCAAAACAGCTGAGGACATGGTTGCTGCGGTCACACAGACATGTAACGAAATCCTACCACCCAAGAAAATAATTGGCAGACACAAACGACACTACTGGTGGAATGACGAAATCGCGAGGCTGCGGGCATCCTGCCTTTCTTTAAGACGCATCTACAGAGGATGGTGTGGAGATAGCTAAGCACTTGGTTCTTGAGTCAGACAGCGCAGGTTCGGTGCATCTTCGAACCTGCGCTGTCTGACTCAAGAACCAAGTGCTTAGCTATCTCCACACCATCCTCTGTAGTCATTCAAGCATATTTCCCAACATCTGATGCACCTGATCAGAATATTGAAGATATTTAGGGGCTCATCGAGGAGCTAATGGAGAGAATAGCCTCCAGGGATATCGCGATTATCTTAGGTGACTTTAATGCCAAGATCGGGGCAACAAAAGCAGTCGATCACAATCGCAGTATAGTAGGCAAAAATTGAGAGAGGGCAAAGACTCATGCAATTAGCAATTGACAACAGCTTAACAATTCTGATCACCCTGTTTCAACATCATGCCCGACGCCTATCTACTTGGACATCTCTTGATAAGAAGACCAAAAACCTGATCTGCATCTCCTATCTACTAGTAGATAAGAAGTGGTTACTACTAGTAGATAAGAAATGGAGATCATTATTCCGAAACGTGAAAACCAAGCCAAATGCCGAATGCAGCTCTGAACACAGACTATAAATTGCAGACTTTGGAATAAAGCTTCAAAGACTCATCAAACCAGTTAGCAAGACGAAAGTAAATGCGCAGCAAACAACGACCTTCCAGCGAGCCTTTGGTTCGATTCTTTGACGTTTGGTTCGAATCCCGCAAAAACCAAAAAGCAGCAAAAAATAAATACTAATGGCTGCAACCCATCACACTCAATTCCCCAACCCGGCTTAGGCAACCGTGGGGTCTCAACTGCCTTAACACCTTCTCTGGAAAATTTGTCGTTCGGTTTCGACGTTAAACCGCTAGGTCCCCCATATTCAAATCTTAGTGCTGAGGTTGGATATGTTGCAGAGAAGAGGCCGGTGCCACAGGAGTGGGGACATGAAAAGGTTGATGACCAGAGGATGTGTAACAAACATGTAAAGACATTGAAACCTCCCTAAAAATGGCACATACCAACGATACAAAAATAACGAAGAAAGAAAATTAATGACGCACACTGAAGCCGAGCTCTGCCAGAAGCTAAATGACAATGTCTGGGGGGATGCTTACGCTATTGCCACTCGGCACCTCAAGCAAAGATTCCCGAATCAACACATGCCTATGGAGAAGGCACTTGAGGTGGTGGACGTACTATTCCACAAGCATGAGGAAATGGAATGGCAACAACCACCAGTAACTGAGATTGAAGAAATAGTGGCAGAAGAACTCACGAGAGCCGATAATGCCCTCCATACACGGTACGGTCTACCGGAGAGGTTACCTGTGCAGGTCAACCGTAAGCAAAAAACTGCACAGGTCCATTCCGACACGCGCTCCGGTCTACCTGAGCAGGCAAACCTGCACAGGTAGACTTCTCCGGGGACCATTTTGTGTATTGCGAGCATAACCGACAGCGTTATGACAGAGCCCCTGAACCTGATGGACTACAGATGCCTACAGCATATACCAAAAGCAATGAACAACATGATGATCGACGGAAACATTCCAATCGTGTAAAAGAGGGCAAAACTAGTACTGTTGAAGAAGGGGGACAAGTCAATGAAAGATTCCTCATCATACCAATCCCATCTCGACGCCGTTGGCAAGCTGCTGGAACATCTTCTGCTAGCGAGGATAAAGTCGGAACTCAAAGGGCTTTAATCTGTCAGAAAAGCAGTCTGGGTTTTGGGGAAGGTAGGTTGACAGTTGATGCTATTATGAGAGCGTAGGAACGGGCAAAGGAATTTACAGAAGGGGCGCGTAGGACCAGAAAGATTGGTATTTTAATCACATTAGATGTGAAAAATGCATTCAACTGGAAGAATATTATGCAAGAAGCAACAATGAAAGGCTTCCCCCATATATACTGAGACTAGTGCACATTTATCTGCAATATCGAAGAGTGTATACAGAAGCGGATGTACAGACTGCGGAACGCGAAGTGTACAGCGGTTTCCCACAGGGCTCAGTAATGGGACCTACCCTGTGGAACATCCTGTACGATGAAGTCCTGAGATTGAAACTGCCGCACGGAGCGGAAATCATTGGCTTCGCTGATGATCTTGCTCTGGTGGTGGCGGTCCTCGCCGCAAAAAGATCTAATAAGGCGAGCGAATACGGCTATTGGACAAGTAAATGAGTGGATGGGAAAAAAAGCGGCTAAAACAGCTAAAACGGAAGCTGTGCTGCTCACAGGATTGCGGTGAGAGGCTTCCCCTCATATCTACTGAGGCTAATGTACAGTTATCTGCAATGTCGAAGAGTGCGTATAGAAGCGGATGGAAAGACTGCGAATCGCGAGGTGTACAGCGGTGTCCCACAGGGCTCAGTAATGGAACCTGCCCTGCGGAACTTTCTGTACGATGGAGTCCTAAGATACAAACTGGCGCACGGAAATCATTGGTTTCGCTGATGTTCTTGCTCTGGTGGTGGTGGTCCCCGCCGAAAAAAGATCTAATGAGGCAAACGAATACGGATATCGCACAAGTAAAGGAGTGGATGTCCCCAAATAAAACGGAAGCTGTGCTGCTCACAGTATTACGAAAAATAGGCCCATTACGCAATATAGTGGGGGGCACCACTATTGTTCCAAAAGACTTCATAAAGTACCTCGGGGTGAACATTGACAGACGGCTGTCCTTCAAAGAGCACGTGAGAAACGCTACCCAAGGCACGCGAAAGGCTGCTGCCAAATATTGGTGGTTTAAGCAGCAGCAAAAGGAAACTGCTGTGTACTGTTGCCCATTCAACAATGTTATGGGGCACCAGTCTGGGCAAGTGCAATACATATAAAAACGTACGTGCATAAGCTTGCCGCGGTGCAGAGGAGGATAGCCCTGCGGGTTTGCAGCGCTGATAGGATAGTGTAAGAGATGCTGTTCTTGTGGTCGCAGGAATAGCTCCAATAGAGCACATGATTGAGGAAAGGGCAAAACTATAATGGACCCGCCGCAGAAAACACGACAAAATAAAAAAAGAGAAGGAAGTAGCAGAAGGAAGGAAGTGGCAAAGCCACTGGATTTCCGCAGACAAGGGACAGTGGACCCAGCTGTTAATACCACAACTTGAACTATGAGTGACAGGGAAGCAAGGGGAGGTTAAGTACTACCTCACTCAAGCGCTCACTGACCACGGATGCTTCCGTGACTATCTGAATAGCATTGGCAGAGTCCCGGATGACCTATGCGAATACTGCGGCCTTGTGGACAGGGTCAACGGTATTTGGGATACCTGGGTCATGTGGCAAGGAGGTTCGACAATATTAAACGACTCATAGTCGCCTCCGCCGCCCAAGAAGAAGATCGCCGACACGATGGATAGACCGGACGAAAACCCTGACGGGACAAGGGATGCAGGAGGCAATGAAATCTGCCCAAGATAGAGAGCGCTGGCGAGGAGTCATTGCGAGCGTAGCAAATTCGTGTCACCACACCCTGCAGAAGGGTTATGGACTGAAGGGAGAGAGGACAGTGTCATGCGCACTGTTCGCGCCAATTTAACGCATCCAGATTTTAAATTTGTTATATTTGAATTAGCTTCGGCTCCAATCAATCGAAGAGGCAAAGGTGTATCGATCGGTGTCGAAATCGCGCGAATTAATAATCTTTTTGGCGAGTTGATTAAATTAATCAGTTCGCTGTGTGGAGTCGACTAAATACGCTCGGCGAGTGTGAACGCCGATAACGCAAAAACGAGAAACCCACGCCGACTGGCACGTGTGCGTATTCTAGAATTTCCAATCCAAACTAACCAGGGGGTGATCACGAGCCCCAAGGGCTGAAGCGGAGCCGGACGTCCCGAAGACGCCGATTTAAGGGAATCCCTCTACCTTTCATCCCCATTTCCTCCCTTAGAAGAAGTGCCGGAAAGACGATTCCAAGTGGCGGAAACGCTGGCAGCACACACCGGTAAAAAACCAGCCTGTGTTTTGTTTGGAAATTGTGAAATTTGGAGAGACACGGTCTGAACACACACAATGTTTCAATGTGACAGATGGACCCCAGAGAGAGACAAATGGACAGCTACGACGCACACCAAACTAGAAGCGAAAACTCTAATCCAAGGAATGCTAACGTCTGAAGAATCCTGGTTGGCAACGGATACCATAACAAGGGCAATATTAAAAACAAAGGTAGAAGAAGAACGGATGACACAGACATACAAAAAGAAGCCGCTGAACTAGGGGTTCAGTCACTCTGTGTGGAAGGTGGATGTAAGGCAATATAATTACGGAAACACTATAATGTGAGACACTACCATCCTGATATTATGCAAGGAGCAGTCTCGGGATGTGTGAGTTTTAGGGGGACCTCTTGCTCACGTTAACGAAAGTGTTTGCTACGTTTTTTTTTTTTTTTAATTAATTGAAGTGAAAATCGAGTTCCAAAGTGCCAAATGAAATATTTTAAGGAAATCGTTTTTATCCGAGTCGCAACTTAGGTTGAGCCTTGTTATGTTATATCTTCGATCTCTTTCAACTACCTTCCTGTAGGTATGAACAACGCTCGGTTTTCAGGTTGTTGGGCTTGGCATTTACCACACAATTCTCTGAAAAACTGTAATGGATTTTGTGGCACTTAGCTCCGTTTTCATTGCAACTTCTCAATAGACCTTTTTACGGTTAGTTAAGCGCATGCGCATCCTTTTCACTGCGACTTTTCAATAGACCTTTTTACGGTTAGTTAAGCGCATGCGCATCCGTCAAGTTTGAAAGGCGGGAATATGAAAGTTTCGTGCTCATATATAGTTATACGTCAAAAAGTTCGGGCAATTTTGACGTATAATGGCGAAATTTGACGCATGCGCACTAAATAAAAATTAAATCATGACAAGGTGTATTGCATTCAAATTTTGTTGAAGTAGAAGGCAAATAGAACGAAGTAAAATTAAATTCGCATTTTTTTAAAATTATTGTCTCGACATCCCTTTCGGGCGGTATCGATCCGCGGGGGCTAAAAAAGCGAGAGTTTCCATCAAAGCGGACTCGTAATTACAGGTCCACCGATGCCGAATGTGTTTCCCTTAATATTTCAGTGAACCGGATCGCTCTCGGATAATGATAGAATATAAATTAGGACTTTTTCTCGCCGCAGGAACGCACCGAGTCAAGCGACAACTTGAGTGGGATCATTTTTTACGCGTCGCGCAAGAGAAACGAAATTTCTATTGGAACTTGGAAATAAATTGTGTGTTTGTTCCAATCACTCCACGAGATCTAATTTCGACGGATTATAAGATTCTTTTGGTGAATGGGTTTTTAATTTTTATTTGAGCGGAAAATTAGTTATTTGGTGATTAATTTTAATGTTTGCTGTTTGCATAGTTTCTTTGTTTTTGCACAATATTTGCAAATGCTTTCAAGAATACCGAAATAATAGAGCTTTTTACGGTTAGTTAAGCGCATGCGCGTCCTCAATGTTTAAAGGGCGGGAATATGAAAGTTTCGGGCACATTTTGTTATTTTCATTGGTTATACGTCAAAAAAATTCGGGCACTTTTTTTATATATAGGCGTGAATACGATACACAGGCGTACATACGATACATAGGCGATACACAGGCGAAAATTGGCGCATGCGCACGAAATAAATTAAACTATGAAAAGGTCTATTAGAAAAATAGACTTTTTTGCCGATTCCAGGTAATTTTAACAACACCAGCAATTTATCAATTTCGAGCAAACAACAACTTTAAAGTTCGCGAATTTCAAGTTTTCAAAATCAAATTATTTACAAATTTAAAATCTTGAAATCAAACATCCGTTTATAAATTTCGCAAATCCTTCGATTTTTCGCCATTTTTATTTTTATTTTGTCTTGTAATTATTTTGTGTAAAAAACTTGTTGCGAAAACGTTGTGCAAATCCTGTCGGGCAGGTGTGACCCCGATATTGGTTCGCATGATTGCCAAACTGCAGAAAATATATTTTACTGAGAAATTTGCATAAAATCTGATAAAATCGAGTCGATCTCTCTCTCAAAAAAAAAAAAAAAAAAAAAAAAAAAAATACCTTTTTATAAAGTATACAATAAATATATTCTCTCTCTCTCTCTCGAAATTTGAAAAGTATTAATTGAGGCAGACTAAACAAACAAGACTAGACTAGTATTTATAACATATAGATTTACAAATATTTCGAAAACCGTAATAATTCGTGTCCATTGTATGATTATTCGTCTCATTTGTTCTTTTTGTAAGATCGTGAAGGTCTTGTAATGGTAATGACATCCTTTGAATCACGTTAGGCTTTGTGTAATTTCGTCGGAATTATTATAAGAGTTTTTTATTTAATTCGTTTTTATGTCAAACAAACAAGTTTTGCTGTTTCCTTTCCGTTTCAAAGTTGCCTCGTTTGCTTTAACGGGTTTTTTCTCTTCTCCTATTCAAATCAAACAAATTTCTTTTACAGCAAAGTTTAACCAAACATCAGAGAAATGTACAAAGTTTGTTTAACTAGTCTCAGGTTTCGATGAATTAACAGTTTCTTTGCTGACAAGTTTATCTTGATTTTATTCATTTGTTATTTATTCTAGACTAAGATTCAAACGTAATGGACTTTAAGGTACTTACGTATTAACGCCACCACCGCTATATATTGGATCGAGAATTCGCGCTGCCGCAATGATTTATCTGTCCGCTTCGCGGCGGGCAACCTAATCTAATAGTATATCTAAGTATTTTGAGTTTTAAAATTTTGACTTTTATTTTTTGATTTATCATAGAAATTCTAGGTGTAGATTGGCGGTTAGATAAGTACCGACTTTAAATATGTAGAAATTAATACAAAATGTCGAACCCACTATAGATCGAAACTATGCATTATCTAAACTGAGTTCGATATTTTATATTAGTTCCTACATATTCAACCAAAAAACCTCACTTTGAGCTATGGATCGATTCAACGTTTTTAATAGACTATAGTATTTAAAATATGATCTGAATGAAAGTACGAATTTAAACTTTGAATGCAATTAACCCCTTGACATACTATGACGTCTCTAAGCCGTTATGAATCTGTGATAAGATCACATGTAAATCGACACGTCAACCCGCATTTTATTAGTAACTCAAGGGGTTAAGAAATTGCAGTGAAAACCGAGCTAAAGCAAATATGCCAATTGGAATGAAGAGATGAAAAAATCAGTTTCTGCCAAAAATTTCGTAGTTGAAATCAGAAACCACGATCGTTGTCCGAGAATATAATTTGTCAAGTTTCACTCCACCCACACGTGTATATATTCTCGTTAATTTATTTTTTCTTCTGGTTTGTTTGTGTTGTGAGTATCTGATTTCGTGAATGCTGTTGGTGTAAAGCAAGAACGGAAGAAGGTGAAACTTTTGCTGTACAAGGAGGAGGAGAAGCAGCGTCGATTCAGAATCCAGTCGAATGCGGTGATTATAGACCGAACAGGTATCTTACGGCTGCCACCTGTCTCGATGCTTCTCGCCCATTGGTCCAGATCTCGTTTTTTTTTTCTTCTTCCTCTCGGTTTAAACGAGAAATTTATTTTTAATTTACTAACAAAAAACGAGAAGCGGAGCGTTCCAAGGAAACCAAGGTTTCCAAGTTTATTTGGACTTGCCTGAAAAGACAAACAATTTTTCGTGACTTGTTTGGAAATTGTGTTTAGGTGTTAAGAGAAATATTTAGTTGCAACAAATTTTCGTTTTCTTAAAACTCTAAATTATCCTCTGTGAGGGTTGATTTTTATTACAGACCGTGGAATAATAAACACGAATTGTTTGTTTTGCCTTAGTTTACGTTCTACATGCTTTCAGCTTGAGAAATTCTCTCATCTATTTGTTTTCCTCGACACATTGTTTCAGTAAATCACAATTTTGCTTCCAACATTTCATAACAAACTCGACGATATAAACTCGTCACAAACTGTCTATAGCTAATTGAACAGACAGATAGAAAAGATTCGACAGACTAGACAGACGCGACTAGACAGACGCGACTAAACATAGACAGACGCGACTAGACATACACAGACGCGGCTAGACATAGACAGACGCGACTACACATAGACAGACGCGACTAGACAGACGCGACTAGACAGAAGCGACTAGACAGACGCGACTAGAAAGACGCGACTAGACAGACGCGACTAGACAGACGCGACTAGACAGACGCGACTAGACAGACGCCACTAGACAGACGCGACTAGACAGACGCGACTTGACAGACGCGTCTAGACAGACGCGACTAGACAGACGCGACTAGACACACGCGACTAAACAGACGCGTCTAGACAGACGCGACTAGACAGACGCGACTAGACAGACGCGACTAAACAGACGCGACTAGACAGACGCGACTAGACAGACGCGACTAGACAGACGCGACTGGACAGACGCGACTAGACAGACGCGACTAGACAGACGCGTCTAGACAGACGCTAATAGACAGACGCGACTAGACAGACACGACTAGACAGACGCGACTAGACAGACGCGACTAGACAGACGCGTCTAGACAGACGCGACTAGACAAACGCGACTAGACAGACGCGACTAGACAGAAGCGACTAGACAGACGCGACTAGACAGACGCGACTAGACAGACGCGTCTAGACAGACGCGAATAGACAGACGCGACTAGACAGACACGACTAGACAGACGCGACTAGACAGACGCGACTAGACAGACGCGTCTAGACAGACGCGACTAGACAGACGCGACTAGACAGACGCGACTAGACAGAAGCGACTAGACAGACGCGACTAGACAGACGCGACTAGAAAGACGCGACTAGACAGACGCGACTAGACAGAAACGACTAAACAGACGCGAATAGACAGACGCGACTAGAAAGACGCGAGTAGACAGACGCGACTAGACAGATGCGACTAGACAGACGCGACTAGACAGACGCGACTAGACAGACGCGACTAGACAGACGCGACTAGACAGACGCGACTAGAAAGACGCGACTAGACAGACGCGACTAGACAGATGCGACTAGACAGACGCGACTAGACAGACGCGACTAGACAGACGCGACTAGACAGACGCGACTAGACAGACGCGACTAGACAGACGCGTCTAGACAGACGCGACTAGACAGACGCGACTAGACAGACGCGAGTAGATAGACGCTTCTAGACAGACGCGAATAGACAGACGCGACTAGACAGACGCGACTAGACAGACGCGACTAGACAGACGCGTCTAGACAGACGCGACTAGACAGACGCGACTAGACAGAAGCGACTAAACAGACGCGATTAGACAGACGCGACTAACAGACGCGTCTAGACAGACGCGAATAGACAGACGCGACTAGACAGACACGACTAGACAGACGCGACTAGACAGACGCGACTAGACAGACGCGTCTAGACAGACGCGACTAGACAGGCGCGACTAGACAGACGCGACTAGACAGAAGCGACTAGACAGACGCGACTAGACAGACGCGACTAGAAAGACGCGACTAGACAGACGCGACTAGACAGACGCGACTAGACAGACGCGACTAGACGAAGAGACTACTCGGACGTCCTAGAATGCGTTGGAGAGACAACATTAAAGCAGATCTCCAAAAGATGAACATTCTTTTTGACCACAGATTGATGGAAGACTATATTTAGTAGTGTAGTCAGCCGTCTTCGCGACAGCGTGCAGCCTGGCCCTTGCTTTAGTTTTCTTGTTATATTCTTATTAGGTGCTCGCGTAGTAGGTGCACCCGTCATCGGCCAAAGTTTACTCGGGCGACGACGGCGATCTTTTCTGTTGTTACGGCCACCACCAGTGCAAGATCATCAGCGAAGCCAATGATTTGTGCTCCGTGGGGCAGTTTCAATCTCAGGACTCCATCGTTTACGTTAGGTTAGTTTACGCGAGGTGTACAGCGGTGTCCCACAGGGCTCAGTAACGGGACTTACTCTGTGATGAAATCAGAAAACACGATCCTTGTCTAAGAATATTATTTAGAACCTACTATGGAACATGACTAGGTCCCATTACTGAGCCCTGTGGGACACCTCGCGTTCCGCAGTCTGTCCATCCGCTTCTATACAGATCCGTCGGCATCGCAAATACCTCTGCACTAGCCGCAGTAGATTTGGGGGGAAGCCTCTCTTTGTTGCTTTTTGCATTGAATTGAACGCATTTTTCACATATAACGTGATTCAAATGCCAATCTTTCTAGTCCTACGTGTCGTTTCGGTAGCTTCCTTTTCCAGTTCCAAAGCTTACATTATGGCATCAACTGTCGACCTTCCTTCCCTGAACCCAAACTGATTTTCTTACAGATTTAAGCCTTTTTGGAGATCCGCCTTTATCTAGCTAAAAGGAGTTGCTCCAGCAGTTTTCCGGGGGCATCGATGAAGCATAGGGGGCTGTAAAATATGGGGTCTCGTTGAGCATCAAAACAAAACTAGCGAAAATCCGTCGCTGCTATTTTACAGGCTACGAACTTTGGCGTTGTGTTGCATCTTGGATCCTTCTACAGCGTTTTTATTGTGTTCTCCACTTCCTCCATGGTCTTTGTTAGCTCTACGTCTCTGATTATAAAGGTTTGCATGCTTTGCTCTGTTTCAAGGTCTGAGACCATACCATGTAGGTTTTCTGTTACCGGTTTTGTGAAGATGTCGATTGCGCCCTCCTTACAGTCAGTTTCACGTTTCCATTTGCTGTTCTTCTCACAGCATTTACGCTTATGCCAATTGCGTGAGTGTCGATCGCCATCTTCAGCGTCAGCGGAGGTGCAGCCTGACCCTTCCATCAGTTTTATTGTTTATTCTTAGTTTGTTGTTTACGGGCGTCGACTGCTGTCGTTTCAACTTGGTAGTTTAGTGCGTAGGTCTTTTTGGATGTATCTGCGTTGTGTGTCCAATATTCAGGAAGATGCATTCTATCATCTTCCTTAGAGAGCAAGAGTATATTGCATTGGTGGGTACAATCACGATTTTTTTATTGGTCGAGTTATCTATGGTCGCTTTCAGTTTCTTGAGGGAGTCAAAGCTATGCTCCCAGGTCATGGTCTTGTGGCCGTTATCCCATTCGTGTTTTATGTCTAAATTAAGGGTGTAGTGCTCCCTATTGTTGGTTGACAGGTCCTCACCATCGGTATACACACAGGTGGTGCTCTTCGGGAGTGTTAAGGATCCGAAGGAAGTTTTCTGGGGGTTTTGACGCCAAATACAAACTTAAAATCCATCCTCCGAGGAACAGTATTTGGAAAGAGAGGGCCCGGAAGAAGGATATCATGGCTAAAGAACCTAAGGACATGGTATTCAAAAACAACCAGCGAACTGCCAGGATGGTCGCCAATATTCGAAACTAATCGGCACAAAAAGAAGAAGAAGAAGAAGGAAGTTTCCCCACGGTGTATTGCGTCTCTCAGCTACCTGCTGTTATCAAGGAACCTTTTTATTATGGGATTGTCTTCGTCTGTTTGCACATCTAGGAGATATACTTGATCGTACTCTTCGTCGGGTGTAGGGGTGTTTCCGTGTGAGGCTATTGTGGCAGTTTCTTTCAATTCCTTCTTTTCCACAGTCTTGAATTCATCGAAGGATTTTATTTTTGGAACGCTCTGGCAGCTTTCCCCAGCAATTGATTCCTGTATAGTGTTGGGATCGTCCTTATCACAGCTAGGAGTCTGTGTGCTGGCGTAGCATGTACGTTTGGGTACCAGCTGATCGGTTCCAACTTGTATGTCTGTGTTGTAAGTTGGTATTTCAATTTTTTCCCACTTATGGGCTTAAAAAACTGAGGGCTTCTTCTTGGGCTGAGACTCTGTTGACTATATCGACTTGTCTTTTCAGCTTGTCTATCAGAGTCTTAATCTCCCTCTTTGTGCTTGGGCTTTCTTCGACGAGCTGAGCTGTGTGCAGTACTATAGAGTGTACAGCTTCAATGATATTAGACTCAGATTGTCTATCAGAGCCTTAATCTCCTTCTTTGTGCTTTGGCTTTCTTCGACGAGCTGGGCTGTGTGCAGTACTATAGAGTGTACAGCTTCAATGACATTAGACTCAGCTTGTCTATCAGAGCCTTAATCTCCCTCTTTGTGCTTGGGCTTTCTTCGACGAACTTGACGAGCTGGGCTGTGTGCAGTACTACTGACGTGTCTGCCACTTTCCTTTATTTCATTAGAGCAGCGTTCATGGAGTTGCATCGCTGTCTTTGGCTAGTACTGGATAACAACGTTGTCCGTTGCTCTATCTGTACTTCTGTCTGGACTTCCAGTAGTGATTACTTGCGCTTCGGTCGCCTACCAGTAGTGCTTTGTCTTTCGCAAAAGGCCCCCGCCCCGTATTCCGTGCAGCAGCGTATGAGTAATCAGACGGCCGGCTTCCCTCTTGTAGAGGACCGGCCTGGGGATATCCACTTTACCTATCGCTTTCCAACGCCCCGCGAAGAGATTTTCCAGATGGTTGGGCTGCCACCTGAAACCTACTGGCTGGCCTATATCCGGTGTAATGCAGGTTCTGGAAAGGTACCCCCTCCCGTATTCCGTGGAGCAGCGTCTGAGTAATCAGACGGCTGGCTTCCCTCTTGTGGAGGACCGACCTGGGGATATCAACTTTAGCTATCGCTTTCCATCGCCCCGCGAAGAGATTTTCCAGATGGTGGTGCAGCTACCTGAGACCTACTGGCTGGCCCAACTCAGGTATGTTTTATTCCTGGAGGTTGTCCACTCCGTTGCTCTATTTGGTCCACGGTGGCTTTATTTCACCACTACCCGCCGGTAAACCAGTGACGGCATTCCCCTATCCGCTATCCGGGGGACACGATCAGTAGGAGTTAGTCTCTGTCTAGTCTCTATCTAGTCTCTGTCTAGTCTTTGTCTAGTCACTGTATAGTTTCCGTCTAGTCTCTGTCTAGTCCCTGTTTAGTCTGTGTCTAGTCTATCTATCTGTCTCTCTGTTTTTATTCCTTTGATTTCCTCTTTTTATGTTTTTTTGTTTTGTTTTGGCGGACGGGAATGTATGCATTGAACTGCAGTCTAACCGGAAATGTAAATTTCTGCGTGCAGCCGGAAAATGCGCCGGATATAAGCGCGCCGAATATAATTCCATTTTTACGTGCAAAACGTATATTGCAGTCCATCAATATCTCTATGAGAACCAATAACTTCGTTTTGCCCACAACTTTTGCAAACAGCATTTCACAGAGAAGATACAATGCAAGTCTCTAGACTGAGAAAACTAAGTAAACTTGACTGTAAAAATGTAGTCTAAATATATTTGATGAACCCAATTTTCGTAATACCATACAATTTCCATAATTTACCCTTCCCATCTGTCCGGAGATTTCCAGCAGAGTTATATATAGTTTTTTTGGGAATTAAAGCGCAATAAATTTGGGGCGAAGCGAGTGGAATCAGAGGTCCGACTACCGATTGGTAGGACCGTCTCAGATAAGGTCGTTATTAAATAACCCCCGAGTGTTCTGTTCCTTTTCTTTTAATCTCTGCTCGGTCTCTACCTGTTTATTTATGACGGTGCGCGAGACGCTGGGAAAGGAAACGATTTCGTTCTGTCTTCCACCTGTCGTCGCAGGGTCCATTGAGTGTGTTCAATCGTTCGTTTATTAAACGAGTGCGAGTTGTAAAGAAGTAAGTAGGTTTTGTTCGGCCGAGGCTTAAAGAGTTTTGATTTGCGTCAAAAATTCTTTGCAGGATCAATATCTTCCGAGAAATATTTGAGTTTCAAATCGCAATTTCGTGCAAATAAGGTTTTCTTGATGAAACGAGGGAACTTGTCCCCTAATAAATCACACGTGGGGTGTGTGTAGATAATAATAATTTTAGTTTAGTCATATATAAAGCTACAGCGAAAGGGGGTTGTTTTGTGTATGACTAATGGAAATTAATTATGATACAGTATACCTTATTTTGGTTATGACTAAGTTTTAGGGATGCAAAGTGCAAACTCGTGTAATCACACCGAACGTAAAAAACAAGCATTAAATCTCTGCAAAAGTACAATTAACGGCTACAATTTAGGGTTGAAGAATTGCCGAGTTTTGCAACGATGGACATTTTTCCGATTGATTTAATGCAAATTTTATAAAATCGATACAGAAACTTAACTCTTTGTGGCACAACGGTTTTAATCCCTTAACATACAATACGTCTCTAAGACGTCATGTATTTGTCATAAGATCACATGTATCCATATACATGTGATCTTATGACATATGCATGAAGTCTTAGAGAAATGCGCGCTGACGTGTCCATACACGTCAACGCGCATTTTATTTGTATGTCAAGGGGTTAAAAGTGTTCCAAATTTGATGCGTAAATATACACAATGAACAACATAATGATCGACGGAAACTTTCCAAACGTGTGGAAGACGGCAAAACTAGCATTGTTGAAGGGGGAGAAGTCAATGAAAGATCCCTCATCCCTTATGCCTCCTCGATGCCGCCGGCAAGCTACTGGAACATCTCCTGCTAGCGAGGATAAAGGCGCAACTCCAAGGCAAGGGTTAAATTACAAAAAATGTATAAAATAGACGAAACAGAATTCAGACAAGGGTATTCGAAAGGGTCTAGATAATAGTCGTCGATTAAGAAAGTTTTAAAACACAAATTATTTTTAACAGTTCACAGATATTTCGCGTGCAAAACGTTAAGCAATTAAATTTCACAAAAACACGTTTTTAACAGAAAAAAAAAACGAAACGAACTTTCCACCCGCTTTATTAAAAGTCTAATTAAACTAATTAGCCCGCACCACAAAAACTATTTAAATAAGTAAACAAATTACACGCAATTTTCCGGATGGATTTTGCATAACATCTGCCAATTAATTGGCAATTTTCTTTCGGTTTGTTTGTCGTGTGGCACAATGTTTTGATGTAATTTGTGTTAATTAGTCCGGGTGTAAATTTAATAGACGTCGCGGAAACGGAGGAAGACAAGTTTTCGCGAAGTTTTCGAAATAAAATATGCACGAATTTCGGCGCGCAGCGGCCGTAATTCACCGCTCGTTGTCGTTTTTCGTGCGCGAAATTTTCGCAAAACTATAAATTTGCTTAAAAAGTTTTAGGGTTGTTTGTTGGTTTAGTATATAATTTTTGCGCGACAAAACAATTTATAACTAAAAACAAATTTAAAGTTAAAATAATAATATCCGGTGTTTTGTTCATTTTCCCACGGATTAGGTAAATTGGTAAATGGCAAAAAATTGATGGAATTTGTTTTTGGCAAAACCATTACTACTACTTTATAGATAATCATATAATGCCCGCTCTACACTCTCGCGGAGTAACTTCAGCGAGGGTCCTCGCCGAAGTTGTTCGAGGCGAGGCACTAGACGGAGGAGGCATCTACACTCTCGCCTTACTTCGCGAGGACCTCAGTTTCATGACTGACACCGAACAGGTGGTAGCTGCTGCTACAACTATTTGTGTGTATAATGTATAAGAAAGGACGAGTAAACACGAGAGTGTAGACGTGATGCTCTTCCTCGTACTCGCGCTTCGTGTCCCTTTGACTCGGGTACGAAAAACCGCTTCATGAAGCGAAGTTAGCCAAGGCGAGGCGAGGAAGCACAAGGCGGACCGAGTAACCTGACCACACTCTCGTTCCTCGCTCAACTCCGTGATACTTTGCTAGAGTGTGGTGCGGACATAAACTTTATAACGTCGAAACACAGCCTGAATGAATATATAAATATATTTATTTTAGTTTTATAGAGCTCAGGAAAGGTTGAATATTCTTTATTTTGTTTCTTTTGTAGATTGTAGATATGGTGCTGACAAGAGCGTACCCAGCAAGGGACAGGGGGGACAGCTGCCCTTTCCCCACTAGAACCCACCTCACCACACAGAAATATCTATAACATTATTACAACTATAGCGGCAACGAGCCGTTACATTTGTATTTCTTAGTTTTTCTAGGGCATTACAATAATTACCCAAATATTTTCGGACAATTTCCGAAAATATTTTATTAGGGTAAATGGTGTAACCCCCCGGGAAATTACGACAAAGCGACAAATAGCCGAAAATAGAAAAATAGTCACCCCCAGATGAGGGACCAGTATACCTGGACATAATATAAATACCTGGACCCCCGAATAAACAAGAGAGTCAAGCAACCGACAGTCAGGCCCAAACAGTCAGCAAGTCGACTCCAGTTCAGTTCAACAGTGAGGCGCAACGAACCAACGAGTCCAGCTCCACTAATTCCCTCAAAAATTCCTCTGCAAACCGTGAGTGATACATTATTCTACCGCGTATCACACACAAATTGGTGACTTGGACGTGATCGACAAGAGGAATCCGATCACCAACAAATTGGTCGTCTTGATCGAAAAGAGAAAACTACACACTCAAATATGGAACCAAATGCACTTGAAATCTGCATCTGTGCCAATAAAACCTTACACGCGAAACTGAACACCGCAAGTCAAGCTCCGTTTCTCCTACGCCTCATGGTGCCGCTTCCGCCCTGCAACCATCAACGACCTTCGATGACGCCTTCAACCATCCACGAGGACGTTGGTAACTACAACGTCCGCGTTAACGCCTTCAACCGTCTACGAGGACGCAGGCAACAACAACCTCTACGATGACGGCTTCAAGCATCAACCAGGACGCCGGCAACAACGTCTACGACGACGCCTTCTACCGTCTACGAAGCCGCTATCGACTATTAACTATTCTTATTAGCTATTAACCTTCCGGATCGACTCATACTGATAGTTGCAAGCTGGTTTTGCATAGGAAAGCGCCTATCAGCGCACCACGACCACGAAGACGCTTTGCAACAAACTTGCAACAGCCGTATACTAGGACGCGGGCAACAAAAAACAACGTTACGACTTCAACCGTCTAGGAACAAATGCCGCAACAGCGACTGATAGGTGCAAGCTGGTTTTGCATAGGAAACCGCCTAACGAAGTCTACAATGACGCTTCAACTGTCTACGAGGACGCAGGCAACAAACGACGTTTACGATGACGTCTGCAATCGTCTGCCAGGACGCCTTGCAACAAACTTGCAACAACAAGCAACGTCTACGGTAACGACTTCAACCGTCTATCAGACGTCTACGAATAAACTGATAGGTGTAAGCTGGTTTTGCATAGGAAACCGCCTATCAGCAAACGACGTCCACGAGGACGCTTTGCAACAAACTTGCAACAACAAGGTCTACAATGACGCATTCAACCATCTACTACGACGCTTGTAACAACAAATAACGTCTACGGTAACGACTTCAACCGTCTACCAGATGTCTACGAACAAACACCGCAACAGCGACGACAATGACGAATTCAACCGTTTACGAGGAAACCTGGAACGACAAACAACGTCTACGGTAACGAACTCTACCATCTACCAGACGTCTATGAACAAGCAAACAAACTTTACATAGCGTTATCACTGGCAATGGGGGTGATGTAGCGGCAACGAGCCGGTCCATTTATATTTCTTAGCTTACGAGGGCATTACAATAATTACCCAAATATTTTCCGAGAATTTCCAAATTTTTTTTATTAGGGTCAATGGTGTAATCTCCGGGGAAATTACGAAAAGATTTTTTTCCCGAGAATCGGTAATCACCAAAGCGACAAATAGCCGAAAATAAGAAAAATGATCACCCCTAGATAAGGGACCAGTATACCTGGACATAATATAAATACCTGTACCCCCGAATAAACTAAAGAGTTTATTCCCTAGATATATTTTACGAAAATCAAGAAATTGGCAAATCTGTAAAACCCAGATAAATAGACTTAATGTAAAGAAATTTGCACAATTCGTTTGTGTGGTTTATTAATAACTTATTTGTAAAATATTAAGCTTCTAGAAGAAAATTGCAAATTTTAGAAAAAATAAATTTTCGAATTTTACAAAAAAAGAAATTGAGAAACACAGACAAATGGACGAAATGTGATAAAATTTGCACAATTTATTCCTTCTTTGAATTAAAATATTTCTGCAAAGTTTCAAATTTGTTGACCAAAAATTACGAATTTTGGGAAAAAAATCTAATTTTACATGAATTTTCTAAATCTGCAAAACACGGATCAATACACGAAATAAAATTAAATTTGCACTCTTTTTCCAGTTGTTATAATCGTCAATATTTTTGCAAAGTTTCAACTTGACATAAAATTGCGAATTTGAGAAGAAAATAATTTTCAAATTTTAACAAAAACGATAATTGGGCGAATTTGTAAAACCCAGACAAATGTACGGAATTAAATAAAATTTGCAGAATTTGTTTATTTTATTATTTGTAACATTTTTGCAAAGTTTAAAATTTGTAGACCAAAAATTGCGATAAACATATTAATCCCTACATACCTATATTTTACGAAACTCAATAAATTGGCAAATCTGCAAACTTGAACATAGAAAAATGAACATACTGTAAAGAAATTTACACAATTTGTTTGTTTTGTTTATTAATAACATATTTGCTAAGTATAAGTATTAAGATTAAAATTGCAAATTTCAGAGAAAAAATGATTTTCGAATTTTCCAAAAAAACAAGAATTTCAGATACACAGACAAATGAACGGAATGGGATAAAGTTGTTTCTTTTTAGGGTTCCGTACCGAAAACAGAACCCTTATAGGATCACCTTGTTGTCCGTCTGTCTGTCTGTCCGTCTGTCCGTCCATCTGTCTGTCAAGACCATTTTTCTCAGGAACGCGTAGAGGTAAAAAGTTGAAATATGTATCAAATACTCGGGGGGTCTGCGTTCTCTTTCAGCTGTGAAAAAATCAAACTTGTAAGTCAACGCGATCAAAAGAAATGATCGTTTATGTCGCATATTTTGCGATTTCACAAGGGAATCAAAACCTATAGGGTTCTTCCCGTTGACCTAGAATCATGAAATTTGACAAGAAGCGGTGCCTTACAGCACATGTAAAGGGAAAAATCTGAAAACCATAAATATGTAGTTTAATTACAAGAAAAATGCGAATTTACTATTAGAAACTTATGAAAATACACTAATGTGTTGCGTGGTATTGTTAGGCACCAGAAGCATATAGGTTGCATACAGTTAGGTAAATATTTCTTCAAAGTTTCAAATTTGTCCACAAAAAATTACCAATTTTGGAAAAAGAAATTTTACAAAAATTAAGAATATGCTAAATCTGCAAAACACGGATTAATAGACGGAATATAATTAAATTTGCACCGTTTTTTACTGTTGTTGTAATATATTTGCAAATATAAATACAATATTTTTGCAAATTTATACCACGATCAAGAAAAACTCCGCAATTTGCAAAAACCAGTTTTATGTCAGTTACACTGAAACCGAACAAAACCCTGTCCCCTAGTTGTAAGGCTATATGGAGAAACCCTAAAAACTTCTGTATATTTTTTCTGTAACAAAATATTGAGAAATAAATTCGAAGGGGCGCAACCGATTATTCCGCTTTAAATTACAAATAAAAATCTAACCTCGTCTCTTTCACCCAAAAAAAATCAAGAAAAAACAAAAATAGAAACTTCGGATGAATTAATAATTTGCGTTTAGAAATTTGCGAATTAGTAGTTGAAAGTTTTTTTGGGAGCTAATTTGGCGCACTCACTCTGAAATTAATGAATAAATAATAAACGGGTCGATGGGAAAGTTGGCGAGAAATTGTTAAATTAACGAAAAAAAATTCGTTTCGCTGAAAACTGTTCAATTTTTCAAAAAGTTTTTTTGTGTTTCATTATAGGAACGTTTCACGGAAAATTTCCATGCAACATTAGTTTCTGAGCCACATAAATATAGAAAAAAGTTTTCCATTTAATTGAAAGTCTAGTTCGATTTTCTCTAAAAGAGTTTGCGTAAATATTTTCATTTGCATGTAGCAAAAGCAAATTTCCGCTTGAATTTTTAATATGAGAACCTGGAAACGCGTTCGCAAATAATTAACATCTCGTAATAATACGCATTACGTCCTTCAGGGTGCATTTCATGAATTCATTTTCCTTGCAAAAAATTACTCGCTCCGAAACTAATTACAGGCTTCGCGATTTTCTCCGAGAAAATCCGACAGAACGTTTAAAGCTGCAACAAGAAATCTTACTAGAACTTTCATTATTTTCTTTAAATTGAAAATCTTTTTTCAGAGCAATTTCACAAACGTTATTTTCTCCTTAAAATTCCCCATTTTTTGAAAAAGTTGTTTCACATTATCGTATTAATATAAATTAAATCAGATTCCATATTTTGGAAACCAAGCAGAATTTTTCAAAACTTTTTTGACTAAGAAAAAAAACTTTGTTTTTTAAGATCATATCTTTCTGATACTTTGAGTGGATATCCATCGGTAGACGCGTTTCGAGATTTATTTCTCATCAGTACAGCTTATATGAACAACAATTTCTAAACCACTTACTTGTTCTGTCTAGAATATACAAAGTAAATCCTGCACTGTCTTAAATATATAACCGGGTCCTGTCCTGTCTGAAATATAAAACTCAGTCCTGTCCTGCCTAAAATATACAAACTGCCCTGTCTAAAACACACAAAGAAAGTCCTTCCCTGTCTAAAATATAAAAGCAAGTCCTGGTCTGTTTAAAATATACAAAGTAAATCCTAGCCTGTCTCAAATATATAACCGAGTCCTGTCCTGTCTAACATATAAAACTAAGTCCTGTCGTGCCTAAAATATACAAACTAAGTCCTGCCCTGTATAAAACACACAAACAAAGTACATACAAAGTAAATCGTAGCATGTCTAAAATATATAACCGAGTCCTGCCCTGTCTAACATATAAAACTAAATCCTGTCCTGCCTAAAATATACAAACTAAGCCCTGCCCTGTCTAAAACACACAAACAAAGTCCTTCCCTGTTTAAAGTATAAAAGCAAGTCCTGGTCTGTTTAAAATATACAAAGTAAATCCTAGTATGTCTAAAATATATAACCAAGTCCTGTCCCCTGTCTAAAATATAAAACTCCTGTGTCCTGTGCTGCCTAAAATATACAAATTCAGCCCTGAACTGTCTAAAACACACAAACAAAGTCCTTCCCTGTCTAAAATACAAAAGCAAGTCCTGTTCTGTTTAAAATATACAAATTAAATTCTAGCCTGTCTAAAATATATAACCGAGTTATGTCCTGTCTAAAATATAAAACTAAGTCCTGTCCTGCCTAAAATATACAAACTAAGTCCTGCCCTGTCTAAAACACACAAACAAAGTTCTTCCCTGTCTAAAATATAAAAGCAAATCCTGGTCTGTTTAAAATACACAAAGTAAATCCTAGCCTGTCTAAAATATATAACCGAGTCCTGTCCTGTCTAAAATGTAAAACTAAGTCCTGTCCTGCCTAAAATATACAAACTAAGTCCTGCCCTGTCTCAAACACTCAAACAAAGTCCTTCCCTGTTTAAAGTATAAAAGCAAGTCCTGGTCTGTTTAAAATAGACAAAGTAAATCCTACTCTGTGTAAAATATATAACCGAGTCCTGTCCTGTCTAAAATATAAAACTAATTCCTCTCCTGCCTAAAATATACAAACTAAGTCTTGCCCTGTCTAAAACACACAAACAAAGTCCTTCCCTGTCTAAAATATAAAAGCAAGTCCTGGTCTGTTTAAAATATACAAAGTAAATCCTAGGATGTCTAAAATATATAACCGAGTCCTGTCCTGTCTAAAATATAAAACTAAGTCCTGTCCTGCCTAAAATATACAAACTAAGTCCTGCCCTGTCTAAAGTACACAAACTACGTCCTTCTCTGTCTAAAATATAAAACTAAGTCCTGTTCTGTCTAACATATACAAAGTAAATCCTACACTGTCTAAAATACATAACCAGTAAATTAGCAGGTTATTGATTTAATTGATAAATTTAGAATGGACTGAAAGCCTTAGAATAACTGACAAATTTCACAGGAGATTTGTTTTTGGTAGTCCTATAAAGACTCATTAGTGTTATAGAGCTCCGGAAAGGTTGAATATATTTATATATTCAAGCTGTGTTCCGACTTTATTAAGTTTATTGTTTATTAATGTCAGTAGGGAAAGATGTCATGTTCTAGGCCACACCACCTCCTTATGGGATTTACATGTAAATATAGCCCCTTATGGGGGAATTACATGTAAAATCTAGCACGAAGCCCCTTATGGAGGATTACATGTAAATCTAGCACCAAGCCCCTTATGGGGAATCCTATACAAAACAGTTTTGAACGTGTCCGAGCGAGTATGTCTAGATGGCGCTGCAAGATAAGTGCGCGGTGGATAGCAGGAAAATTCAAAATGGGTTGCAGGGTGAATGTGAATTATACGTGCTCTGAGTTGCCTAAGTATCAGGGGCGGTTAGTTGTATATCAGAGAAGTTTATAACGAACTATAATATGTGTCTACATAGTTTAAGATATCTTAAAATAAATATTTAACATTCACAAACATTTGGTTTATGTAACCACACGTCTAGACAGGACCGAGCGTCTAGCACTGACTCAACCTGTCTGTAAACGGATATGGAACTAATAAATTATGAAGCACGGTCTTATTAATTTCTTGAAATTATCCCGTGTTTAATTTAATAAACATATTAAGATTTTGATATATCAGTAGTCTGTAAAGCGTGATTGGATGTTTGGCACTCATAACAACTCCCTGTTATCTTTGGATGTTTGGCACTCATAACAACTCCCTGTTATCTTTGGATGTTTGGCACTCATAACAACTCCTTGTTATCTTTGGATGTTTGGCACTCATAACAACTCCTTGTTATCTTATCAGCGGTGCGCGTGCGGAGAAAATAATAAATTATGAAGCGTGGTCTAATCAATTTCTTAGGATTGTTTTTCGTTTAATTTAATAGAGATATTAAGATTTTGATTTATCGGTAGTCGATTAGGCGCGACCGGACGTCTAGTGCTGATATCACTAGACTAGACTAGACTAGACTAGACTAGACAGACAAAAATTCTGGGAAAATTCAAAATGAGTTGCGGGTGGGTAGCGGAGAATCGTGTATGCATACATAATTGATTGCTAACATATTACGGATTGATTCAAATGAGATTATTGGTTTTAGACCGGACAAGATCGGACAATACCGAACAAGGTCGAACAAGAACGGACAAGACTATACAGACCACATATTTCCTATGATATTTATCCGTATAATTTCCAATGTGCAAGCGAAATTTCTTAAGCTTGTATGTGACCCAGATCGTATTAACTTTTTTCATTTATATAAATACCAAAGAGTTCAATTTTCTGGCATCCACTTTTCATCTACTTGCATCCACTTTTCATCTACTTGCATCCACTTTTTATCACGCTAAACAGGGGTGTGAGGTCTATTAACCCCACGCTAAACA
The DNA here is from genome assembly GCA_944588485.1 of Phosphuga atrata. NCBI lineage: Eukaryota > Metazoa > Arthropoda > Insecta > Coleoptera > Silphidae > Phosphuga > Phosphuga atrata. The sequence continues at coordinate 54,251,454 of OX155903.1, forward strand.
GGGTGTGAGGTCTATGTGACCCCACGCTAAACAGGGTGTGAGGTTTATGTAACCCCACACTAAACAGGGGTGTGAGGTCTATGTAACCCCACGCTAAACAGGGTGTGAGGTCTATGTAACCCCACGCTAAACAGGGTGTGAGGTCTATGTAACCCCACGCTAAACAGGGTGTGAGGTTTATGTAACCCCACGCTAAACAGGGTGTGAGGTCTATGTAACCCCACGTTAAACAGGGTGTGAGGTCTATGTAACCCCACGCTTAACAGGGTGTAAGGTCTATTCCCCATAATGGGCTTCGTGCTAGATTTTACATGTAATTCCCCAATAAGGGGCTAGATTTACATGTAAATCCCATAAGGAAGTGGTGTGGCCTAGAACATGACATATTTCCCTACTAAGGTCGATTCCCATATGCGCGAGACTCAGCTACGCGACATCGTGCGAAATCGCCTGTCAAATAATGATTACATTGTTTTAAATGGGCACGTAGCGTAGCTGTCGCGTTGCCATAGTGAGAACGTGCCCATTTAAAACAATGTACTCATTATTTGACAGGCGAAAATTATTTGTGGTACGACGTCGCGCAGCTGAGTGTCGCGTATATGAGAATCGATCTTTAACCCCTTGACATACAATGACGTCTATAAGACGTCATGTATATGTGATAAGATCACATGTATATGAACATGTCAACGCGCATTTTATTAGTATGGCAAGGGGTTAGGTTAGGTTTTTAAAACAATGTACTCATTTTTTGACAGGCGAAAATTATTTGTTGCACGACGTCGCGTAGCTGAGTGTCGCGTATATGAGAATCGATCTTTAACCCCTTGACAAACAATGACGTCATGTATATGTGATAAGATCACATGTATATGAACATGTCAAAGCGCATTTTATTCGTATGGCAAGGGGGTTAAGCTTATCAGATATTTTGAGATTCTGAAAAATATTCAAAGATGCAAAGATCTTTAAAAATTTCCAAAATTGAGAAACTTCCGTTTAAAATTTAAAACCTCATAATTTCCTTAATATTTTGAAAATTAAAAGGATTTTTTCAAAAGCTGAATTAGCCGGATTTATAGAACTTTGTTTAAGCTAAAGCTCTCCAAAAATAATTAAAATTAAGAGAAGCTCTGTCCAAACAAAATGTTAAAATAAACATTTTATTTTCTAAAAGTTTATTTAAAAAACGAAATTGTAACGAGATTACTATGCGTGTTAGCGCAACGATTTTTAAATAAGTAATAATAACAGACTAATCGATATTTAATAACTCGGTCCAGAGCTTAGAAAAATAAGTCTATAGACTGACTTTTTTCTCGTCGGGGTTTGTTTAGCACAAACTATAATCACGCACGTTCTTCAGGCGACCATTCCAGCCGCATGTTCACCGTAAAACCACTTACAGCCGCAACGAAAGAAAAACTAGTCCGAGTTGTAATAACCGGGTGAATTTACTTTTATTTTTTTCCTGAGATTATTAAGGTTTTCTAAATAAATGTTTGGGGCGAAGACCTAATGTTTGTTTGATTACGGAGGACGAATAAAACAAGAGAGAAATTTGTGTTTGATGGTTTCGACCATGTTAAACATTCGTTGTTATCTTGATTTCGGTGCAGGAAGGCATATTGTATGGGTGCTATCAAATCTTTGAGCCATAAAAACTAATTAGATCGGGACTAATTCTGACGGATGGACTCGCTTAGGTATTTTAACTTTTTCGTAATAAGCGTAAATCACTTGCGATCCGATTTATGCTTCGGTTTCAATCTTGTCCGGGCCAAAATGAACGCGAGAATTTTTATTTGGGATTCAAAGATTTCTATCGAAATTTCGAAAGCAATTAATATCTAGAAAATCTTCCTCTAAAAGTTTTTCTTAAAATGCTTAAATTTGTTAAATTAATAAAGGGACGATTATTCGAAATGTTTTCTTACTAAAGTTCTTCGCGAAATTAGTTTTAGACGTACGTTGTAGTTGAGAGCATGCTTTAATTTTAACAACTAGACCTGACCATTTATTCTCATGTAAATTGAGAAACGGAATTCAAAGAAGGGGGGTACCCATTGAAAAAAAATTTGCATTTCATATTTTTTAGTTTTGTGGCTAAACCGAATGATTTAACTAAATTTGCAAAGAATACTTTTTTGTAGACACCTACGTCTTACATACGGAGATCCGGTTAAAATTTTGTATTTTGAAACCTTACCGAGATATTTGCAAAAAACCTTTGAAGCAAAAATAATTCCCCACGCCGTCCCCATTGGAGGTAGAGCTTTCAAATTGTGGTCAAAGGGTATTTCTTGTGGATACTCAAATTCAGTAAAAGTTTAGTTGAAATCCCAAATTTTCTCGTTGTTTTTTTAATATTTTGATATATACATTGAAAAATATTTTCCGTTTCATTTCTTTTACTTTTGCAGTTAAACCGAATGATTTAACACAATTTTCAAAGAATACTTTTTTGTAGACACGGACGCTTTACATACGCTAATCCGGGTTACAATTTTATATTTTGAAGCGTAGACGAGATATTTGCAAAAAACATGTGAAACAAAAATAATTCCCCACGCCGCCTCCATTGGAGGCGGAGCGTTCAAATTTGGTTAAAGGGTACTTTTCGATTTGTGGCGGGCAACTCCGTGGTCGCAGCGATGCGGGACCCACGTGCCGGCCGACTTGGTAGATTTCCGTGCAGATTAACAGTTATAAGTGGTCGTGGCGACGCGATTCCGTGACGTTCAATTATGGGCTGCTGCAAAAATATGGACGTTTTACTCTCGTCACTTGTTTCCTGCAATACGGCGAGTTTGGGCGGGCGTCGCGACGGTCGCAGACGACGCAGCGCGTTGCCACTTGCAGGAAAAGTTGAAACATTTCCTGCGGGAATCGCGTGAAACCGTTCCCGCAGAGCTCAAGTTGACGGTTCCGTAGGAGTTTTCCTGGACTTCCAAAAAACGTAGTTTTTATGGCGTCACGGCGCCATCTTCGGCGCAATCGGGATTAAACTCCCAAACAAACTTAAACGTTCTATGGCCAATCGAACGACACCGGTCCGGTTTCGATCCGTCAATTTGTTCGGACGCCCTAGAGATCGCTGCAAAACGCCTCTGGTTTTTCGCACTTTTTGCGCATTTTTCTCTTCAAACTGCCGCAGATTCGCAAAAAGTGGTCGCAGTTTAAAAATTCTTGCCGGAATGGCTGCGGGCAAGTGTTCTGAAGTGAACGAACCCAGGCGGCGACCTGGAGCCCCTCAAATAAGTCCTGGGCGTCCGTGGAAGTGAGTGCAAATCAGCAAAAAAAAATTTATTGGCTCTCGCACCAGGTGAACGGGACGTCGCAGGACGGTGAGCGAGGGTTCTAAACACGTGGCGCGGCGGCGGCCAAAAATATTGAGATCCGACCAAAAATGCGCCTCAAAAGTGAAAAATCGTGATTTCAGTTTATGGGCTGGTGCGTCGGAACCTAGGGAGTCGAGTCGCGAAAATGGCATCGCTCGACGGGGATCTCGGTTCTACACCAGACAAATTTAGAATCCCGTTTTGCGCCGCCGCCGCCGCTTCCGTCGGGCCGATTCGGCAAAAAAACGTCGATTTTCGGGTGGGTTTTTGATCCCCGGAGAAACTTGGGGATGCGCAACGTACGGAAGGACACCCTCAGTTAAACTGTCGAACACGCGCGGTTAAAATACCCAAGATCTGCCGCCTCCAACTTTTTAAAATCCACGTGGTGCGGTCCCCCAGATGAAATTCGGGAAACGCCACCAGTCAGTCGTCTCAGAATTGATCGAAATTAGCGAAATTCCGTCGTGACCGGGCGAATCAGGGCGAACGCTTTCCCACAGGGACCCCAAAATTTTGCATTAAAGAAATTACCACTTTTACGGAGGAGGCGGCGAAGATGCCCCGGGAAAATTAAATTCACGAAAGGATTCCGGTAGAAAACTTGCAGACGCGTCATCAGATACCAATCTTTGTCGGCGACTTTTATCGGCGACGTTATTCACATTTTTCTGCGAATCCGGGCCCCCGACTAAAAGGTCTGAGAGAGCCGGTGCATCAGATTCTTGTAGCCAAAGAACAGACGCACGACTACATGTACGGCGATTTTCGATATGTATAAAAGTTTCATTGAAATCCTTCTAGGGTTATTACATTTTCTCGCTATTTTCTAATATTTTGAAATTTTCCTGTTCGGTTTTGGTCGGAATTCGCGATGTCGAACTGGCCGAGTGTTGGCCTAGGTGTTGAAATTAATATATGCTGTAGTTGAGATGTTCGTTTCACAAAAATGAATAAAAAGAAACCATTCAAGAAAATGTCGCACAATCGCCATCCTAATATCTAGCTTCACTTAATCAATCTCCATTTCGCATTTTTCATGAACACAAAAATATTATTTCAGAAAATGTATAAAAATAAAATGTAAAAAATTACTAAATTTTTCCTGTAAAAATTTCCCTTTTCCTGTAATTACACTCCGTTTATTATAATCAACCTCCGTTTCCAAGATTTCCCGACCGGATCATGTAGACGAGCGCATGAGAATGCATTGTAAAACTAAACCCGGAGGGCTGTTATTAGTTTTAATTAGTTTCTCATGCAAAAAAATCCGATATATCGAGCGAGGAAAAAACTTATCCGACACAGTAACAAATTCGCGTTTTAATTTAAATTTTCGTTTGAATTAATTAAATTCAACCAAATATTTTTACGCAAAAATTACCAAATGGTATGAATCATTTCAGCCCGCACCGTATCCTCAAAACTGATGAGTCAAGGGGGTGAAGTTGGACACAAACTACATTTTAGTCAGCATGTGGCTCGCGTGTGTTCCAATCTTTCTGGTCTGAATAACGGTCTGAGGGTTTTATCCCCCTTTCTAATCTAAACATATTTTAATTAGAAATTATTACAACAAATAATACACAGAAAGAATCATACACATTGATTTGGATAAGACTAGTCCAGACCAGACAAACGAGACAAGACTAGATAATTCATTTAACAACAAATTTATTTTATCTACGACCACTATTGAAAATGCCCATTATTGAACATTTTTTTTTTTTTGGGAAACCTTTTATAGGCAAGCTCTAGCTGGGTAGTGTGAGACTCCTTCTTTTCCAGGGTTAGCAACACCCACTAAAACCACCACCCCCCTTTTTCTCATCTTGTCCCTAGCGCTGCCGTGGTTTGCACCCTGTCGTGGTATCGTGCCGATCACTCGGCAACTTTGGTTCACGCTCTTTGGTTACTGGCCTGCTTCCAGTCTCTTCTCATCTACTTCCTTGCCCTTCATTATTCTTCTTAGCATCTCCGCGGTTGCATTCCAATTATCTTTATTTTCTAGCATGGTTTCGGTCATACTCTCGCATGGTTTCGGTCTATACACCAGTTTTCCTTGCTACCCCTAATCTTAGCTTGTCCCATCTTTCGCAAAAGAATGTCGTATGAGCCAGCCTGTTCCGGTATTAGCTTCTCATCCATAGTCACTGAGATTCTGTTCAGAATCATTCTCTACATTAGCTTGAACGTCTGGCATAGGACGGAGACTGGTCGGAAGTTTTTAGGCTCATTTGGCTCTCTCCCATGCTTTAGGAGAGCAAACATAATTTTGGTATCTTGAAGGTACTAACACACGTGTTGAACATTTTGAGCAGCCACTGAAGAGTTTCTGGGCTAAAGTTCTTAATCTGTTCTGCTCTGATATCATCTAGACCCACTGCTTTGTTTGGTTTCATGGCGGCAATTGCTTTAGTTCTTCGGTGCTAAATCCTCTTCCTCGCTACTTCATCTGCTATGTTCCGAGTTATCCTGGCTTTGTTATTTTTCCTCGGTGGATTGCAGCTGGGTGGCCACCTGGTCGACGGTTACCTGCTGAAGTTCAAAGGGGCACTAGTGGGGTCACCATTGAGGTTTTTGCAGTGTACGCCAAGCTCGCCTGTTATTTTGCTTCATGTCATGCTCCTCCATCAGCGTTGTCCATTTTTCTCTTCTACCTTTGGCAATTGTAGCCATTAGCATTTCTCCGCCTGTGATGGTTTCCTCCGAGAAGGGGTCGTCTTGGTAATGTTGCCTATACTTATTCAGCAGCTCTCTGTACGATTGCCTAATCCCTGGTACACATTCAGTGTTACATCCCCTCGGTATGAACCTTCTTGATAATTGCTTTACTGTGTCTACCTTCAAGTCAAACTGTTCACGAGACTCCTTCACTCAATCAACATCACCTCGCGTCACCTCTTTCGCCGCGGTACCAGCACTGATCGCCTTGCCTTTTACCTATTCTGTGTAGAAAGGCTTTATAGCACCCATGTCCCGTTAGCGTCTGGGCCACAGGATAATCGACGTTTCCCTGTTTACGTTCAGCCCAGATTTGCACATCCGGAATCAATTCTCGCGTCCATGCGCCGTTTTTTGCCCCTTGCCTGGCATTTTGCCAACTTGTCATGGTGTTATAAATTTGTCTATAGCCTTGTCTGTCTATAGCATTGTCTATCTATAGCCTTGTCTGTCTATAGCCTTGTCTGTCAACAGCTTTGTATATCTATAACCTTGTCTATCTACAGCCTTATCTGTCAATAGCCTTGTCTGTCTATAACCTTGTGTCCCTATAGACTTGTCTGTCTATAGTCTTGTCTGTCTGTAGTCTTGTCTGTCTATAGCCTTCTCTGTCTATAACCTTCACTATCAATAACCTTCTATGTTTACAGCCTTGTCTGTTTGTAGCCTTATCTATAAATAGGCTTGTCTGTCTATAGCCTTGCATATCTATAGCCTTGCATGTCTTTAGCATTATTTGTCTAGAGCCCCGTCTAAGACCTAAACCTAACCTAACGTAACCTAACCTTGTATGTCTATAGCCTTGTCTGTCAATAGCCTGGTCTGTCTATAGCCTTGTTTGTCTTTAGTCATGTCTGTCTATAGCCTTCTCTGTCTATAGCCCTGTCTGTTAATAGCCTCGTCTGTCTATAGCCTTGTTTGTCTTTAGTCATGTCTGTCTATAGCCTTGTCTGTCGATAGCCTTGTCTGTCTTTAGTCATATCTGTCTATAGCCTTGTATGTCTATAGCCTTGTCTGTCTATAGCCTTATCTGTCTTTAGCTGTCTTAGGCTGTGGCATTTTCTGAGAGCCATCCTTTCGTCTACAAGGAGTGTTTTTGGTGGAGATCCAGCCACCACTTGTACAGCCTCTGCCGAGACTGTCCGGTATGCAGAGACTACCCTAATATGGAGGCTCCTCCTCTGTGCGCTTATCATAACTGTTCTGTTTATTCCCAGTTGCAGGCCAGTTCCCCAGATCTCCGCTCCGTATAGCATGATTGAAGTGACCACCGAGGACAACAAACGCTTGGTCACGCTGAGAGCCCCCCCCAACGTTCGGCATGAGTCTCCCCAGCATCGCGGCCGTCCTTTCCGCTTTGGCCGACACATTATGAATGTGAGGCATGAAGCTCACCCAGGCTTCTCTGGTTTAATTATAGACCCACTGAGCTGAAACTGCACTGACTCTGGCCTCCTGCCACCTACCAGGAGCACAGGTTCAGTTAGTTTCATGTTAAACATCCATTGCATTATCTTATATAGAGACTGGTTAGTTAGACTTATTAAGTCGTTATCCTTGTGACCCATTGTCAGAAGAGCCAAGTCGTCAGCAAAAGCTACTGTCCGGGCGCCGACAGGCAACTCCAGTTCCAGGACCGCGTCATAGAGTGCGTTCCACAAGGCGGACCCTAAAACCGAGCCCTGCGAGACGACACAGGACACCTTGACTGCTCTATCGTCTTCGACTATTAACCTGTCGCTTAGATAGCTCATAGTTATGGCAACAATTTCGGGTGAGATCTCTTTCTTCTTAAGGGCTTCCACTGTTTTGGTCCACGAAGCCGTGTTAAAAGCATTCTCCACATCAATAGTCGTGAGAGCACACAGATCTCCGCTATTTGCTGACTTTGCAAATTTAATTACGTCCTCCATAGCAGAAATGATTGAGCGTCCCTGAAAACGTAACTGCCTTTCTGAAACTCCGCCTCTTTTCTCAATTCCCTCATGTAGCCTTGCTCTGACGAGGTGTTCGTATTAAAGGATGAGTTGAGTATGCTACGTGCTTACCGCTCTCAACCGCCCCATAAAGCTTTAAGCGTGTAATCGTATCGCATCCGGAGGCGATATTGGTTGGACCTTGAAAGTGGCGGGAAATCTTCTGTTACTATTGGCACTCGGGTCTCAAGATGACCTCGAGTGAGCCGCTCGCTGCGTCAAAGCTACTAATATGAGCGGTCAAGACCTATTGTGTCAAGGCCAGAAGGGCAATTTAGTAAGCGAATAACAGAAGTGGTCTTAGTAGTTTGACCGGAAAGTGGGCCGCATCTTCCCGATGCGATAACTTCCCCATAGTGTATAGCAAGCATATTGGCCTTGCTTTGGGTGTTCCGTCTTCGTTCGTGCCTTGCTTCGATATCAATACTAATCTGGCCACCTTCCATTTTTTCCAGAAACACACTGACTGCAATGAGGTCGTTCACCACCGAGAGCACCGTTTTAGGAACGACTGCTACCACCAGACGGATCACTTCGGCTGGGATACCATCTGGTCCAGCTGCCATTTCCATCCGCAATTTTGTTGCAGCCGCATTCAATTCCTTCAAAGTAAAAGGATTTCGACTTCCTACCTGCGCGGGTACCTAGCGAGCCTCCGGCCGTTCAGGAAACCACTTTGCTACCGCCCGCATAGTAGCTTTTTTCATCCATACAGAGCGTGTCCTTAACTTTCTCATGACAATTTTATATGCTTTCCCCCAGGGGTCCTTGTTCACTTCGTCGACTAATTTTTGCCATGTCAAAGCCTTTGCCTGCTTCACCTGTCGCTTAAATAGTCTCCTTCCCTGAGCTCTTCCCTGAACTCTCCTTCCCTGAGCGGGGAGTTGCGTTTTTTCGTTTGCCGGACGAAATGATTGCAATCTCCCGACAAATCAGAAATTTCGAAATTCGAAACGAATTTCTAACTGGAAGAGAAAAAAATACTTTAATGATAAAAAGTAACCTTACTTGAAGCTAATAGTTAGAAGCTAAACGTTAGAATCTACCACGGAGACGTGGTCCAACTTCCCCGGTAAATTATGTACCCTCTCCAACCCTCGTTTCCTGCTCAGCTTCTTCTCGTGGTGCGAAACCTCGACCAACAACTCATTCTGCGTGTCGAAATACAAGTCGTTGTCCTCTTGGCATTCGTGGTGCTCACAGTGAAACTGATCAGATAGTCATCAGTTTTCTTTGCCGGAAATTCCCCGTTTCAAAATGTCTTAGTTCATTAATAGGGTGAGATCCTATCGTTGGAGGGTTGTAGCGTCTGGGTTCCGAATGATGGTTTTAGCGCGGAGATCTAAAGAGCTCTTGTGAATTACCTGGTATTGTTGTCTTTGAGTTCTGCTGCGGTTTGCTCTCGCCAGCTTCTTCCTTGCAGGTAGCTCTACAAGCGGCAACATCGGGCGTCCACAAGTACACAGGTCTTTTGGAGACATAGTGAACATTCTTAGGGGTTAGCGTTTCTTGCATGACAGCGTTTGAGTTCGTGAACTATGTAAATAGATCATAACACACACGTATGTAACAGTCCGCGATTAATGTCAAGTTATGATTGATAACACACACGTACGTTTGGTTTACGGTTCGTTGATTGATTGAGAGCTACTCCTTCAACGCCCCCCACAATTCAAACTACAACCCATGGTGAGTCTTGGCTGACTCAACAACTCTCCTCCATTGGACTCTGTTCATCATTAGCTCCTCCGCTTCAATATGCAGGGATCTAAAATCTGATGCTATGTTGTCTCTCCACCGTATATCCTTCTTACATAGCCATGGCCGTCGTCTTGTGTCCGTCCTGCAGTAGCGTCGCTAGCGTCGGTCAATCGGGCGAATGCCGGGGCCCACGTACTAGGGGGCCCCCACAGTGGCTGCAGATCGATTCTGACACGACTGACGTGTGGCGTTTCGCGAATTTCACATGGGGGGCCGCACCACGTGAGTTTTAAAAAGGCTCAAATTTGACATTTTTATGCCGCCGGAGGCAGATCTTGAGTATTTCAACCGCGCATCTTCGATGACTTAACAGTGAATGTCCGTCCGCACGTTGCGCATCCCCAAGTTTCGTCCTCTGTCCTGCCGCGCCCCTCCGGGATCCAAAACCCACCCTAAAATCGTGGCTTTTTCGGAAACGGCCCGACGGAAGGGGCGGCGGCGGTGCAAAACGGGAATGTAGATTTTTCCGTAATAGAACCGAGATCCCCGTCGAGCGGTGCCGTTTTCGTGACTCAACTCCCCCAGGTTCGGACACACCAGACCGAAAACTTAAATCACGATATTTTACTTTTGAGGCGCATTTTTGGTTAGATCCCAATTTTTTCTCTAGCCTCAGCCGCGCCACGTTTTTAGAGCCCTCGCTCGCCCTCCTGCGACGTCCCGTTCACCTGGTGCAAGAGCAAATAAATATTTTTTTTTGCCGATTTTGCAATCACATCCACGGACGCCCAGGACTTATTTGATGGGCTCTAGGTCGCCGGTTGGGTTCGTTCTCTTCAGAACACTCGCGCGCAACCATTCCGGTAAGAATTTTTAAACTGCGACGACTTTTTGCGAATCTTTCTTGAAGAGAAAAATGTGCAAAAAGTGAGAAAACCAGAGGCGTTTTGCGGGGGTACATAGAACATCGGAACCAATTGACGGATCGGAACCGGACCGGTGCCGTTCGATCGGCCATAGAACCTTTTAAAGAACCCGTATAATCCCGATTCTGCCCAAGATGGCGTCGCGACGCCATTAAAACGACGTTTTTTTTACTTCCAGGAAAAGTCCCACGGAACCGCCAACTTGAACTCTGCGGGAACGGTTTCGCGCGATTCCCACAGGGAATTAAAAGTTTCATCTTCTACTGCAAGCGGCATCGCGTTGCGTCGTTTGCAACCGTCGCGACGCCCGCCCAAACTCTATATCTCTCCCGCCGTATTTTATTTACTGGGGACCCCACCTCAATATATATGAGCGGGGCCTCCAAATCCAAACGACGGTGCTGCCGTCCTGTCCCGAGGCGAATCGTTGGTTTTCATAACAGTATCTCTTTTTAGAAGAGCGGGTTGTTAACCCTATGCTTAACCCTCCTCTTTTTTTGGGACCGGCAGTGATGTCTCAGAGCTTCTCAGTTCACTCATCCCCATCGCAGACGAAGTATTTTGCTGTGGTTGGCATTATTTTTGCCCTTTTTTTTTGGGAGGAGTAAAATTAAAACTCTGGCACAGGCCAGAATTTTATTGCGTACATTGGGTTGCCTATTACGAGCACTCTTATTCTAGTTTAATCCATATAAGTACTAAATAATAAGGTATGTAACCATTAACCCTTTGGGTACATTTGTCGGCTTACAAGGGGACCCCCCGGACGCGTCATCACCGATTTGGCCCAAATTTACAGTATATGTAGGGCTTGACTATAAATGAAAGTGACGCAAGCTGGAGGGCCAGATGGCCAAGCGTTAAAAAAATAACTCACTTTTTACGCGGACCGGTAAGTTACTGACAACTCATAATCCATTTTCATCTTGATGTTTTCATCAAAATGTCGTATAATTGTGGATTTGTTTGTCCTCCCCACGAGTCGACCAACAAAAGGAATTTGTTTTCCTGCACGTAGGGCTTCATTACACCAGTTCAAATTTTTTTGTACAAAGCTGTTGAAAGTTTGGAATTCCAAAGGGTTCAGTCCAGAAAGCCGGATTTTGAACTAGTAGTGACAATATTACTATATTTTTTCGCGTACTCATCCACCGATTTTTTAACCCTCGGTCCAAAAGAGCCAGTACTCTATTGCAGGCATACGAACACTGTTGGCAGAAGATTTCCAGAAAGGGTCATCGAATATTGCGCTGTATACGAATGGGTTACTTTGTTCATATCCCTTCGTTTCACGAGAATTAGTTTTGAGCCTCGTTGGTCCAGGGTACGGTTGTAAATGTTCTGGTACTGGCAACCTTGACAGAGAATATACGAATGTGAATATTTTATTATGTGTGGCGTTGAAAAGAGTTTTTCGATTAACGTAGACGAATAGTAATTTACCTGTTTGATCTGTATTGATAACAAATTTCCTATCGTTGAAGTTAGAAAGAAACAAATAATAAATATTAATACTAATAAAATAATTAAATTGACAAATTAATAATTACAATTAGAAAGTTAAACAATAATAAATAATAATAATAATTAAATTCATTTTAAAAATTATAAGAAAAAAAAGCGCCGCCACGTGGAATCGAACCAGCGATCCTCGTACTATAAATCCGAGCTCTTACCGATGCGCTAACCGGCCATTGAAATGTATGCTAACATACATTTATGGGGCTTATGAGTTGTCGGTAACTTACCGGTCCGCGTGAAAAGTGAGTTATTTTTTTAACGCTTCGCCATCTGGCCCTCCGGCTTGCGTCACTTTCATTTATAGTCAAGCCCTACATATACTGTAAATTTGGGCCAAATCGGTAATGACGCGACCGGGGGGTCCCCTTGTTAGGCTCGTCATGCGTATGTTTGGCTTGACGTGCATTCTCTAAATGAATCCGTACCCGAAGGGTTAAGAATGTATATTTCTTTTCATTTCTAACAAGTTAGATAATGTCGAGTAACAGTTATATATAAAAATGCACAATGTTTGTTTATTGTAATGTAAAATTATAATAAACAAACTTGAGTACCTAATAGGTAAATAAATTAATGTTCCTAATAGGAAATAAATTTGTTTCATCAAACACATTTTCTTATTAAACAGAAACAAATTAGTGTTAGTAGTACATAACTCGAGTTGTAAGGCAATTGCGTACTCGCGAAATTGCGTAACTGTTGCGCTCGTAACTCGCGTTAAGTAATATACTTTAACCCCTTCACATACAATGACTACATCTGATAAGATCACATGTATATGGACACGTGAACGCGCATTTTATTCATATGAACAGATCTAGATTGTTTTGACTAATATGGATCATTATTTGAGTGTTTGGGATATTTTTGTAGTAAACTTAGTAAAAGGTCGAGACGCAAAGAAGGAAACTAATTGACCGGAGGCGATCTAGCAAAACTAGTATTAACAGCATAGAAATCTTCAAAGTCCATCGACCTAATATCATTTTATTAAAAACATCAATGCCGAGTCGTTGAACTCAGTATTCTTCGGATTTCATAAATTTTACAGACTTTTACCTTAAATTTGCAGTCCACTTTCCTCTTGAATTTAAAGACTGCTAAAGACTGACCAAAGTTTACACTAATTGTAAGCTAATATATTCGGGAATGCCCCGGATTATCTTCCTCTTGAATGTTAGGCGTTAATATTGCGACAATTTATAATGGAATCTTACAATCGATTCATGTCATTTATTGCTGCCATTTCTGATTGGAAAACGGCGAAAAATCGGTGTGTGCGTTTGCAATTACGGTCTTTTTTTTTAGCGGCGTAATCCGTTTTATAGTGCATTATTTTTGGAAAACTCGTTTAGATAACGTTTTTAGCGTTTTTAATAGTTATTTTTGCGCCGATTTTTAACTACCCGGACTCTATTTAAATCGGGCCGGATTTGTAGTTGTTTAAATCAAAAATCCATTATTTATTCCCTGATTCCTATCTGAAATTACGTTTTTGCATTTATTGGAAATATTTAAATAGATTTATAGAGAGAATGCAAACAAAAAAATAATCCATTTGAATATTGCCAATTTTGTTTTATAGGGAAACTCTTCGGGCTTCGACTTGAAACTAATTAGAAAATATTTTGCGCAAATAAATAAAAAAAAACGCGATTCTCTTTTTGGCGAACTTGCCTTTGCTGCCACGCCGTCTGATGTTATTCTTACATGCGAATTATTTTTCGCAAACTCGGACTAATTAATTAGGGTTTGAAAACGCGCAGGGCTTTCATCCCGATTTGTTCGAGTCCGGGCGATGTTTTTTTGCATTAAACTTACACAGCGGAAATGTTCGATTTTGTTATCCGCGAATTTTTTTTACAGATCATGTTTTTATTTGGATTTCTTCACAATTTTTAAGAAATCGAAACGCAAATTTATAACCCTTTCGCTACCAATTTTATTTATTATTGTTTATCAAATCACTTTTATGATTTTTGACGGTATTATGTCTAATATATTATTACGTCTAAAGGCCATATTATGTCTAATATCAGATCCCTTTTATGATTTTTTGCCTTATTCTGTCTAAAAAACATCAGTTATAGCTCAACTAACTTTTTTTGTATGGGGGATGCTTGTAGGGGTGGTAGGAAATATAGTCCCATTTTTATTTTTTTATTGGGATGAATGTGTCCACATGGGTTAGTATGAATGTAAGTATTCCTTTCTCAAAATTGTATTTTTTTAAATTTCAGTATGACTTTATATTTATGAATGGTAAGGCCTAGAACGGTGTGGTGGTAGCTCAAATAGCTAAACACTTGGCATTTGAGTCAGCTCAAATTTTCTGGGTTCAAATCCCCTCATAACCAAAAACCGGCTAAGTGCGAGTTGTGACTCGCGCGCCGAGGGTTGCGTACAAACTTGTAAGTAAGGTATCTTTTTTCTTTGTGGAGGACGTAGCAAGCACATTCAGTTAACTTGACAAGTGGCCCTCCTGAAATCACGACCATCTTAGTACCGCTGCAAGCATAACCTCAAGATGTCGCTGTCGTACGATGGAATTCTACCCTATATTTTATTACCATACATCCCTCATTCACTATGAGTGTTTAGGGGTTCTGGAACTTCACTATTTGTTTTTACTGCTCAATTTTGCCTGTATACCTATATACCCTATATAAAGGTATACAAGGTATTTTTTTTTTAATAACGCGAATATTTTTAAACTTATAAAAAGAAAAACTTTATTTTAGTATTACACTTATTCCCTAACTTATATTAAGCTCTAACTATTTCTAGATCTAATATAAACTAATATATTAACTATTTCTAGATCTATTTCGACACTCTTAACATTCAGTTGTTCAATTGACTGCTTTTGGGCAATTGACTACCAAAAAATATAGGGCGCACGTGATTTAAGTATATGTAGATTATAAACAAAAATTAGACGAAGTATAATATATACACGATGTTACGGGACTGGAGTATGTCGCATGTCAAACAAGCAACTTAGACAAAATACATACCCTGTATATATTATGTATATAGAGCGTACGTGATGAAATGCAAAACGAATATAAACTAAGAAAATTCAGAATAAACAACTTGGTGCCGACACATACTTTTTAACCTTCGGACCTAACCGAGGAGGACATAACCGAGGAGGACCTAACCGTATGCAACCCATATGCTTCTGGTATCTGACAATACCACGCAACACATTAGTGTATTTTCATAAGTTTCCAATAGTAAATTCGATATTTTTCTTGTAATTAAACTACATATTTACGGTTTTCAGATTTTTCCCTTTACATGTGCTGTAAGACACCGCTTCTTGCCAAATTTCATGATTCTGGGTTAACGGGCATTCCCTTGTGAAATCGCAAAATATGCGACATAAACGGTCATATCTTTTGATCGTGTTGACTTACAAGTTTGATTTTTTCACAGCTGAAAGAGACCGCAGACCCGAGTATTTGATACAAATTTCAACTTGTTACCTCTACGAGTTCCTGAGAAAAAATGCTCTTGACAGACAGACAGACGGACGGACGACCTAAGTCCTAAGGCTCCATAATTAGGACACGATTTTGAGACGAGAATTTGCAAAATTATGGTACTTCAAGGTTTTTGCAAAATTTTGTCTTGATTCCTCAAGGCGCCACAACTAAGATACGACTTTAAAATGCGAATTTTCTAAATATTATTTTGGTTCCTCAAACCAGCACAACTAAGATACGATTTTGAAAATCGAATTTTCAAAATTTTGTCTTGGTTCCTCAAGGTTTCATAATTAGGACACGATTTTGAGACGCGAATTTTCAAAATTATGTCTTGGTTCCTCAAGGTTCCATAATTAGGACACTATTTTGCGACGCGAATTTTCAAAATTATGGTTTCTCAAGGTTTTTCAAAACCTTGTAGCGGTGTGAGGGCTTAGTATCTCAATGAATCATTGCAGGATACTGACTGGAGTCCAACTCCGGTCAGAGCCGTCCGAACGACTAAGGGGGATAATGGGGACCGAACAACTAAGAACTTCCAAACCCTTAATCCAAAGGTGTCATGCGACCCGTGCCGATGGGACCGGTTGATGATCAAGGGTAACCGGCCGCCTCAAACGGAGCCTCTTTGATACCTAACGACCTCAGAGATTATCGAGCCTTGCCACTTCAACCGGAACTCTGACATAGCGGACCTTTAATTCCCTAGTCATTTGTGTGATTCATATGCGAAGAAACAAGATAATTATGCCTAGTGTTTATTACTAATTATTATTACTAATTATTACTAATGGACCAGATGGAGCGTGAGCTCCACGATCCCAAAGAAGATGCAGCGGTAGTAGCGACAGCTGAAGCAGTCTCTCCCTCGAAAGTTACGCGCGCAATAGCGGCCACTTCCTTGGTTGAAGAGACAGCAACCGCAGCCACTACCTCTATTGAAGCCACAATGGCTGAGAACGAGGAAGTCAGCTCGAATTACCAAGAAGACGACCTAGATCTCTCACTCATAGTCCTGCCATTTTTACTGAGGTAGAGAAAGACGCCATTCTTGCCGAGACAGAAGAGGAGTTGCCGCCTCCTGGCAAAAATGACGCACAAAAATAGATCAAGTGAACATCCACCATACCAAAGCAGCTTCGGCCGTGATGGCTAGGATGTTCACTAAACAACACTTAGGGCTAGCGCTGTTGAAAGAACCCTGGGATTATTGAGGATCACACACCTCAGCAGCAGGGAATGTAAGTTAGTGTGTGATAACCGACGGGTCTCCCCCACAACTTACATTATGTTAAGGAAGGGAGAGTTTATGAATTATTAAAAAGGGGAATTTATATCTTTCAAAGATCCTAACGCGGGATCTAGTACCGATCCTGGGTCACATAATGCGGAATCAAAAGGACCAAATACTGCAATTAATAATTGAAGGCAAAATTGATGGAAAAAGGGGAATGGGAAGGTTTTTAGAAGATGTCTTGGTTGCGGAACATAAAGCAATGGACGGGACTCCGAACTGTAGAAAGTTTGCTCCTCACAGCTAGGGCGCGGGATCTAGTTCCAATCGAGGTCCTCATCAAGACCCAGGTAAAGATCGCATCAGCATACTTTCCCGGAGATAGTAACAACATACCACCCGTAAAAATACAAAGGCTGGTAGAACACTGTATTAGGAGAAGGCTGCCACTCATCTTAGGATGAGACGCAAACGCCCACAACGAGATGTGGGGCAGCATGGACACTGCACAGGGATATCCACAGAAACCGCCCTGTATCAGCAGACAAATGAAATAGAAGCAGCACTAGAGACAAAAGAAGTAGCGATATGTGCCTTCTTGGATATAGAAGCAGCCTCGCACGAGGCTGTCAAAGCGGATCTCGGAAGAAGGAATATCGACAGCACCATCTCAAAGTGGGTGGGAGAAATTCTAAGAACCAGAACGGCGGAGGCACAAGTGGGATTCATCAAGATTTCCACAACTCGAGGGTGCCCACAGGAAGGTGTGCTATCACCACTGATGTGGAGGCTGGTAGTTGATAAATTACTGGCTAGGCTGAAACATCTAGACATCAAACCTCAAGGTTACGACGATGACATAGTCATTATAGCAAGAGGGAAGTTTGAGGGAACGCTCTGTGAAATCGTACAGAGAGGCCTCAAAGTAACTAGTAGATGGTGTCAAACAGTGGGACTGAGACTCAACCCGAGCAAAACCACGGTGATACCATTTACTAGAAAGAAAAAAGTAAACTGCCTACAGCCCATACTATTAGATGTGAGGGCTGTAGAATACAAACAGGAGATAAGGTATCTGGGCAGCAAACTCCTATGGAATAGACACAGGTGTGCAGAAATCTGGCAGGGAAAATACTGCGATGGATACAGACCATGATAGTGAGACTTGCGATCACTTACGGGGCAGTTGCGTGGGGAAGTAGAACCAAGCTGGCCAAGGAAGCAGCTTGAGAATATTCAAAGACTGACGTGTGTCTGCATCACGAAGGCGATGGGGTCGTGCCTGCCAGCAGCAATGGAACTGCTGCTGGATATGACTCCGGTGCACCTTGTCGTGGAGAGGGCCTCCAGATCGCCGATTGTAAGGTTCAGCAAGGAAGGAATAAGCAGACAGAGACCGGAACAGCTTCGCTGCCATGATCCCCTGGCTGGAAGCACCAAAAGACGAAATAGTATACAAATACCATTTGTAGGAAAACTACACAGCAATGTGTAGTATTAAAGGCAATTGGAGCGACGAATCCCCAGCATACCACATAGAGCAAAATACTATCAAGTGGTATACAGATGGTTCGAAGACAAAGAAAGGAGTGTTTTGACCTCGTACCAAATACTTCGAATCCATGGGACCATTCACAAGTATCTTCCAAGCAGAATAAAGGTATACGAAATCGAAAGATGTGCACAATTTAACCTCGACAGGAACGACCTAGATTAGAGGAGGCGCTCTAAATGGGTAAGTATACCAACGTTTAGAGGAAGAGATCTACGAAGGTCGCAGTACAAGTCGTCACCATCAAAACAACAATTTTACTACAGTATCGTGTCTTTCAGAATAAATATTGAGATCATATGCAAATCCCGTTTCCGCATCGCATCGTTCCCATATTTTGATTCCACGCTTGACGGGCTCAGAGGGAGATATTGCTTCAGACTTGAGCGGCCTGTCTTCGGCCCAGCCACTGTCTTCTCTGCATTTTCGAAATGTATATTTCAGGCAAGAAACCACCTAATCAATGTAGTACGTTTTAGGAGCATCAGACTAATTGAAATATATCTTATAGAGAAGTAGTTGAGCGCGATTCCGAACAATTGCAGTTTGTTTAACCTTATTTCCTAAGGATGAATTTTTTGGCCAGTAGTCGGTGAAGTTAGGAACTCTTATAACAAGCATAATTCCTAATAAAAGAATAATTTCACCGGCGTCTGTATTAGGGACATCAATTTTCAGCAGTTCAAGTTCATCCGAATGACGACCAATTTTACTATTGATGTTGATGTTGTAACTTTGAATCGAGGTCTAAATGAATTTGGAACCGCAATCCATTAGGGAAGTCACTTTAGGGGTGGAAATGGGTTCAGCATCTATTGATACCTCGTTAGAGTCGTCGGATGACAAAATTACAATTTTGAGCATCTTCGGAGCTGTCGCTGTCTGAAGTTTACATCTTCCAAATAGTCATCAGATGATGCAAATGGTTCTTCGTGACACAAGTTTTCCCAATATTTTTGAAGTACCCTATAGGTTTTGATTCCCTTGTGAAATCGCAAAATATGCGACATAAACGGTCATATCTTTTGATCGTGTTGACTTACAAGTTTGATTTTTTCACAGCTGAAAGAGACAGCAGAGTATTTGATACACATTTCAACTTGTTACCTCTAGGCGTTCCTGAGAAAAATTGTCTTGACAGACAGACAGACACACGGACAATAAAGTGATCCTATAAGGGTTCCGTTTTCGGTACGGAACCCTAAAAATAGCTATAAAATACCAATGGGACAAATGAGTCCCATTATAAAATTTCAAGGTGATTTTTAAATGTTACGCATTTTTTTACCTTTTTGCTTATTGCGAATGCGCAACAATCTAATTTATCTAAATAACTTTGGTAGAATGCACAGAAACACAGTTACACAAACATCAAGATGAAAAACCAAAAAAACCCAGATGCAAGAACCAAAAATAGGAGAGGTGTAAACACATTTTACTTTGACTGTTGACGTGTGAGTTTTATGTCGCACTATTTTATGGCTATTTTATGAAAATACCAATGGGACAATGCTTTATGAACATTTACAGTGAATTAAATCCCAAAGAAATATAAGAAAATAATTAAGGAAACTATGTTCTTTAAATCACAAATTGACTAATAACATTATGCTGCTGAGAGAGGCCACGAGGTCCCGATGAGATGACATAACCTGATAAATGAAAATAATTATGAACATCCCACCGAAATATATTATTTGGTGATTGAGACATATGTGTCCCGTTGATTGCGCAAGAGTTAAACTGCTGATTTGTTTTCGCATTTCAATATCCAAGGAAATTACATAAAAAAATTTCAAAATTAACAAGAAAACATCTCGTGTAATAGTAAGTCCAGAGCATTATGTCTGCGTAGTTCGACTATAATTATTTGATTAAATTGGTAAATTGCATGTTTTCTTGAATTTTTCTTAATCTAGCTGGTTCTTCTTGAAAACAGTAGACCAGATAAAGTGTTAATTGTAGCAATCCATAAATAGACTAAACCTTAATAGATTAATATAATCCAAACGAAAATAATAAGTTATCGTATTTTATCCAAGAGCATTCTGTTGAGTAGGTAAAACTTGTAGATCATAAAGTTAGTTTAATAAGGCACGCTACTGAGACATAATAGAATCAGGCTACGTGCATTATAGCAACTTCTTAATTGTAATACTGTTACATGGAAAACCCAATTTCGGGCCGAATCGTGCATGCAGCGACGTCAACAACAACAGACCGACAGAGACGCAGCGAACTTTGCACCTGCCCGACATCTCTCAAATAATTTACAGCCAAAGATACCTGTCCGAAGGGATTCGAAGCTTTCCGGTCCATTCTCGACCTTATTTCTTCAATGGATAAGAGCCGTTCGGCCGCACCTGCCATGCATTCGCGTTTCAATCTCGACGGCGCGACTCTGACTCTTATATCCCAACCGTTTACGGAGCTCTGATTCCTCCAAGAGCGGGATGGAAGCCGCGATACATTAAGTTTGCTTTGAATAAAGACAACACGCAGCAGGTTTGATTTCCTGTTGGCGCATCTTGAGTGGGAACGGGATGGAGAGTCGTTGCGTTCTTAGAATCCGGATTTTTTTTGTTAAGATGCTGCGTTATTATTATAAAGGATAATTTGTATAATTTTCGGAACATATTGCTCACTGGAAGGCCCCAACTGGTCTTGATGGACCTGATTGTGTCGTTTATTTTTTGGGCAAAATTTCTGTTGCAGTTTTTCATTGTGTAGAATGTTGCTGCTGATGATAATCTTGCAATTTGTTCAAAACAATTTTTTACGTTTCTATATTAATGATAGATTAATCAAGCAATTGGAGCAATTTCTTAAGAATAAATTGTGGCTGTTTTTACAACACGAGATGTTACATAAACAGAAAGACTTTAAGATCACTTAAAATTCTTCAATATAAAACTTTCTCGAGTCTCCTGAAGCGAACAAAACCCCGAAAAAAATTGAAATAACGTAATGATGAACGGAGGAAAAAAGCAAGATAATTTCGTAAATATTTTATGATTTTTTCGAAATGCATACAAACTGCTCCAATTAAACTAATTTGTAGTCGGGGAAGACGTTTTTTTCCTCTACCTTACCAAAAACTAATTATAAAACCATTTACCTAAGCACGCTACTGCACACAACGAAATTACGTAATAACATGTAATACGAGATTCGGCTCGAATCGAATGAAAATGTTACGAGAGCTTACACAACTTCGCTGAAAGGTAAACGCTGTTGTGTTGTTTATTAATAACGTATTTGCATAGTTTCTATAAAAAAAATGCGAATTTTAGAAAAAATAAATTCCGAATTTTGCAAAAATTAAGTATTGCAGAAACATAAACAAATGGACAGATCTGTAAAACCCACATGGACATAAATGAAGATTCAGTTTTGCCACAAAAAAAAGTTTTTTTCTGGTGTAATGTTGAAAATATCGGCAAATGCAAATTGTTCGCGGAAAGTTTAACTTTAAAATATTAAATTTCGCTGTTTAAAAGTGATTTTAAAAAAGTTTTGTTTGTCGTCGTATCGTATTTAATTTAGTATTTTACGGCTTAGTAAATAACGTCGAGAAATTAGTTTAAACTTGGAAGAGAAAAAAAATTACCGTTGAAACGAAACTTTATACAGAAACCTGAATTATACGTCGTTGTCACTTTGCCGCGCCGTAAAGAAAGGAAAAACTCGAACCGAATACGCCTGAATATCGATTACACGATTTTTTTTCCACATTTGTTCATAAATATCATATCTGAACACGTTATTAGTATCAAAATACGCTCCACAAAAAATCCTCGGTAATAACGGCTCAAATTTTATAAAAATAAATTGTGGAAGAACAGGACAGAAATTAAATAAACAAAGATTTTCTACTCTTTTGTAAACGTTTTTAAATTAAATAAATTAGGTAAGACCGGTAGAAATTACATAAAACGGCGAATTAATTTGTGTATTCGTGAAAATGGACAACACATTCAACATCTGTTGTAATGTTTGTCCATTTCAAATTAAATAAATAAAGTAAGACCGGTAGATATAACATAAAGCGGCAAATTAATTTGTGTATTCGTGAAAATGGACAACACATTCAACACCTGTTGCAATGTTTGTCCATTTTAAATTAAATAAATATAGTAAGACCGGTAGATATAACATAAAGCGGCGAATTAATTTGTGTATTCGTGAAAATGGACAACACATTCAGCATCTGTTGCAATGTTTGTCCATTTTAAATTAAATAAATAAAGTAAGACCGGTATAAATAACATAAAACGGCGAATTAATTTGTGTATTCGTGAAAATGGACAACACATTTAACATCTGTTCATTTCGGATAAACAATTTCTTTATACAGTAGAATCTTGATAATCCGGCGGTTGGTTAGTCCGGTTCGTTCCGTAATCCGGCGCTCTGTGGGGAACACGAGGCTTTTCTTGCCGCCGTGTCGCGCCGAATATAAGCAAACAGGCCAGCTCATGCTCTTCCCTCCCAACCCCTTATCACTATCTAGTTAGTCTGTTCGCCGCTCCATTACAACTTGTTTTGTTATTGGTTTGTCGTTTATCGAGTGTATGTAGTTATTTAGTACACAAACGGAAACACGTCACTTTAAGTTGTGCGTCTAGGAGATCATCAATAAACTTGACAAAAGAGCAACCACGGCAAACCTCGCACGCATTTAATTGTTGGAAGATCCACGATCTACGGCATCAAAGTCAGAAAATCGTCCAATTCATCAGGACTGCTGAGGGCGACTTCGCATAAACTACATAACTTAGTTTTTTCTGGAATGCTC
Organism: Phosphuga atrata; assembly: GCA_944588485.1. Lineage (NCBI taxonomy): Eukaryota > Metazoa > Arthropoda > Insecta > Coleoptera > Silphidae > Phosphuga > Phosphuga atrata. The sequence continues at coordinate 54,274,724 of OX155903.1, forward strand.
TAGCTCTCAAATTTGATAAACTCTGAAACAATAATGTTTACAACAAACAGAACCCATACCCATGAACCTAGACTGCTCTAACAATTCGAATTATATCTCGACTTGTAAAACAGAAATAAATTAGAAAATTGGTTATTACATATCTAACTAAATTACGTAGTGATAACTGCAAACTAGAATATACCGTTTAGATTTAGACTGAAGATTTAGACTTTTGTTATGAGCTTTCAATTTTCGAAGTTCATTTAACATAGTCTTTTAAGTTTTAATCTATATCTCGACTTTGTAGAACAGTTAGAATAATGAAACTTGGTGTACGTATAGCTAAATAAATTGTTTAGTCTTAACTCAAAACTAGAATGTCCTAACAATATTTTCCTAAAATTGACAAATTTTAAAACCTTGAGGTACACTACCAACAGACATTAATGAATGTAGCCTAGACTGCACAAACAATTTTATTTAGATCTCGAATTCTAGAGCAGATAGAACCTTGAAACTTGGTAGATATAGAGACAGCTAAATTAGGTACTGATAGCCGAAGCCCAGAATATTCTATCTAGATTAAGACTCAGAATAAAACGGCGAAAATGTAATAAAATAAAACGGAGAATTAATTTGTGTATTCGTGAAAGTGGACAACACATTCAACATCTGTTGTAATGTTTGTTCTTCTTTGTTAATTCTATAATTCACAACACTATAAAATATCATATCAAATAATCAGTGTTAAATGTATGAGAAGGCGTTTTATTTATAACTAATGAAATTGTTGAACTTAAAAACAATGCGACATAACCTCAAGACCACTGACAACTACTTAAAAATGACATATGATAATTTGTTTAATTTTATGTGTGTGAATTAAGAAATGAGCTACTGCTTCAAATTCATGGCAAGAGTGGATTCCAAGACTTTTGGGACTCACGTTATTTTAGTAATCTTATATTACTCGCTCTACAGCACAGCGCAGGTCCGAGAAGACGGCAGACCTTGGCCGTAGAAATAAAATAATTTCTTGTAAGACACACAATATACGACATACTGAGTAAATTGTTAGTTTACATTTAATTATGATTCAATTTGAGGTTATATAAAAAGTCCGGACTGATGAAGCCAAAAGGCAGAAACGCGTTTATGGATGTTCATGGGGTACAATAGATCTATAAAGGTCGCAGTAGAAGTCGTCACCACCATATCTACAATGGATGTTCATTATAGACCTTTTTACGGTTAGTAAAGCGCATGCGCGTCCGCTATGTTTAAAAGGCGGGAATATGAAAGTTTCGGGCACATTTTGTTATTTTCGATGGTTATACGTCAAAATTCGAATAGCAAACATCGAAAGGCAACTTTTGACGACCGTAAAATACCGAAAGGCATCATATCTTGAGAGGTGATAAATATCGTCTATTACAGCTTATACTGAAGGGCAAGATTGAGGGACGCCGTGGAGTTGAAAGAAAGCAACAGGCTCAGAAATATTCGAGGCTGGACCGGCAAAAGAAGGGCCTGAGAACTTTCTCGCTTGTCGGAGGACCGTACAGCTTTTGCCATGGTGATCGCAACGCCAGGGAGGCCGGACAAGGCACATGAAAGAAGAAGATACGTCAAAAAGTGCCCGAAAAACATGGCAGAAATTCACGTATGCGAACAAAAAAATGTCAGCTATAAAATGTCTATTGTATTCATTTATTAAGATTTATATCATTTGTTGTGACCTCGTGGTCTAAAATGCAGGAATTACTTAGCAGTAAAATGCAGGAGCCACACCGTACTACTAATATTATTTTATTTATGTTATTTTCAATGTCAATTAAAGAACAATTAGTGAATTAGTTATTAGTGAATTAAAGAACATAGTTTCCTTAATTCTTTTCTTATAAAAATCCGAGTAATTATTATTATTCAGATTTTTATAAGAACAATTTTCTCAATTTTGGTCGATTTTTGAAAATTTGTGGAACTAAAACAAATGAGAATATTTTAACAAATTGAGCCATTCGTAACAAACTAAAGCCAAGCAAACACATTTCTGAAAAAAATATTCAAAAATTCGTCCTGGATTTCAAAATATAGAAGAAATTGTGAAGCTACTTTTCTCAAAATTTTAAACTCAAAGTTTCTCAATTTTAACAAGATTTGAAAACTTGCAGAACTAAAATGGATAGGAAGATTTGGACTAATTAATACATTTCTGGTGAAATAAAGTCTAACGAAGACAATTTTGGACAAAATATTCAAAAATTATTATTGGTTTCCAAAATATAGCAAAAATAGTAAAGTTACTTTTCTCAAAATATTAAAGTCAAAGTTTCTCAATTTTTACTATATTTGAAAACTTGTGGAATTAAAACAGATACGAAGATTTGGACTAATTAATACATTTCTGGTGAACTAACGTCTAACGAAGACAATTTTGGACAAAATATTCAAAAATTATTATTGGTTTCCAAATTATATCAAAAATAGTAAAGTTACTTTTCTCAAAATATTAAACTCAAAGTTTCCTAATTTTTACAAGATTTGAAAATTAGTGGTACTAAAACAGATAGGAAGATTTCGACAAATTAATTCGTCTCTGGTTAACAGCCATTCGTTAACCACGGACACAATTCTGGAAAAAATATTACAAAATTATTATTATCTCCTAAATATAGAAGAAATTGGGAAGCTACTTTTCTCAAAATTTTAAACTCATAGTTTCTCAATTAAGATCCTCCGCTACCATACTCTGAGCATGATCCCACATTTGACCATGTGAGCAACTCAAGCTTTCTTTAACTGTAGCAGTAGAATACCATCTTGGGTTCCTATATGAAGGGTATGGCAAGGATATATTTGAGATTTTGGTAGGATTAGGTTAGGACATGGCAACCTCCCGCAATTTGGGAGTGGGAGAGAAACCAAGGCTCGCGTAGGCAGAGTCGCATCCCTGAAATAGGTCTATCCCTGCCGGTACCGCGGAGAGTAGCTACCCGCTACCTTCAATTAAAACCATCTACGACTTCGCCACTATGACGCTAAAATCATCAGACGTGGAGTGGAGTGCGCCAGGGAGACACATTGTCCCCCAAATTATTTACACTAGGTCTTGAGAAACTTAAACTGGGCGGACAAAGGAGTAAATGTTGATGGCAAAAGGCTGACGAACTTGCGCTTTGCGGATGATATTGTTTTAGTGGGCACTGAAGAGTCTGATATTGAAACAATGCTGAATCAGCTAAACAACATCTCCAAATCAACTGGTCTGCACATGAATATGAGCAAGACAAAAATCATGACAGCTGATGTTCCACACCGGCCTGATATAGTCATCGATGGTGTCACGGTGGAAAGAGAGCTACATCTACTTGGGACATAAACTAAAAATAAGCAAAGAAAACCAAAATGTGAGACCAGAAGAAGAATAGGACTAGGCTGGGCAGCATTTGGGAAGCTGGATTTTATTCTAACCCACAAGACGTTCCCAAGAAAGTTGAAAGCGAGAATATTTGATTCAAGTGTTGCACCGGTTCTCACATATGGCACAGAAACCACAACATTTACCCAACAGAACATCAAGAAGCTGGCCGTTACCAAAGATCAATAGAACGAAAAATGCTAGGCATAACGTTACGCCACAAGAAAAGGAACGAATGGGCGCGGAAGAAGGCAGGTGTTGCCGACGTGGTGGAAAGAGTGGCGCAACAGAAATGGAGTTGGGCTGGGCATATCCTACGAACAACTGATGACAGATGGTCTCACAGAATCCTGGTATGGAGACCAAGATACGGAAGGAGAAACATAGGCCGCCCCCCTAAAAGATGGAGTGACGATATGCGGGAAGTAGCAGGAAGGAAATGGTTAAGTCTGGCGAGGAATAGGGAAGAATGGAAAGTTAAAAGGGAGGACTACGTCCAGTATTGGAAGAATAAAGTCTGAAAAAGAAGAAGAAGTTTCTCAATTTTTACAAGATTTGAAAACTTGTGGTACTAAAACAGATAGGACGATTTCTACAAATTAATACATTTCTGGTAAACTAAAGGCTAACGGACACAATTCTGGAAAAAATATTCAAAAATTATTATTGGTTTCTTAAATATAGAAGAAATTGCGAAGCTACTTTTCTCAAAATTTGAAACTCATAGTTTCTCAATTTTTACAAGATTTGAAAACTTGTGGTACTAAAACAGATAGGAACATTTGGACAAATGAATACATTTCTGGTAAACTAAAGCCTAACGAACGCAATTCTAGAAAAAATATTCAAAAATTATTATTGGTTTTTCAAAATATTGAAGAAATTGCGAAGCTACTTTTTCCAAAATTTGAAACTAAAGTTTCTCAATTTCAACAAGTTTTGAAAATTTGTGGAACTGAAACATGTAGGAATATTGTTACAAACTTGGAAATATCTGATAAACTAAAGCTTTATATGATAAGATAGAATTGGTAAAACCATCCTACGTTATAGATAAGCATATAAACTTAAAACAAGCTGTGTCCCGATTGTTTTAAGTTTGTAAAGCTTAATAAATAAAATTTTGAAAAAATAGTATATTTTGTAACTAGGGCGAAAAGCAGTCAATTTTTCACGGGAGCGAAATTGTGCGCACGAACGAAGGCACTGTTTTAAATTTGTAAAGCTTGATAATTAAAATCTTGAAAAAAACAGTATACTTTTTAACTAGGGCGAAAAGCTGTAAATTTTTTCGCGAGAGCGAAATTGTGCGCACGAACGAAGGCACTTACTTCGTTCGTGCGCACATTCGCCCGAGAGAGAATTTTTGCCCGTGTTACAAACAATATTTTTTATTACTCATGCGAGGGGATGTATCTTACATGTATTACAAGTTTGTATTAGAAGTTTGGGATCCAGGGACCATCCAAAAAAAATGGAATCAAAAATGAAGAATTTGCATTTTCAATTGTCTCCGTGGTGTGGAGTTATCGTCAAAGACTGAAATTTGGGGAATGCCGACTTTCACCGGTGAATGACAACATTCACATAGTCGCGAAACATTTGCTAAATACCCTTATTTCTGACTTACACAGGTGAATGTCGACATTCACCATGCACCATGTCGGAGATTTAAATTTTCTTCTCCGTAATTTAGACGCTATAGAACGTCACAAGGGTGACGTAACTTTTTCGCCGCTCCTTCTGAGAGGAGTGACCAATAATTTAAAGCCCACAGTACATCCTGACTGAGAAACGAAAATAATGGTGATAAAAAAAATACTTAATTATGTGATTTAAATCTTATTTACTGCAACATAAGACTGATAAAGCTGATTGACTCCCAGCCCAGCCTCTCTGTCGACATCTCCATTTGGCACCTCCACCAGAGCGTATCTGTGATTGTCGACATACATCCGTGAGGGTCGGAATGTACAACAAATTAATGAAATATTCGATCTTTCATCGACGTATTTGGTATGTGTTGACATTCACCGGTGAAAGTCGACATTCTCCAATTTCGGTCATTCAAGGTAACATGAATTCGTCATAAGCGTATCTGTGATTGTCGACATACACTGGTGAGGGTCCGAATGTACAACAAAGTAATGAAATATTCGATTTTTCACCGACGTATTTGGTATGTGTTGACATTCACCGGTGAAAGTCAACATTTTCCAATTTCGGTCATTCACGGTAACATTAATTCGGCATAAGAACTCTAATCAGTCGCCGCTATCACGTTAGAATTCACACTCAATTTAAAACGTTTTCTTTAATTTTTAGGGTTCCGTACCGAAAACGGAACCCTTATAGGATCACTTTGTTGTCCGTCTGTCTGTCTGTCTGTCTGTCTGTCTGTCTGTCTGTCTGTCTGTCTGTCTGTCTGTCTGTCTGTCTGTCCGTCTGTCTGTCTGTCAAGACCATTTTCTCAGGAACGCGTAGAGGTAACAAGTTGAAATTTTCAACAAATACTCGGGTCTACGGTCCCTTTCGGCTGCGAAAAAATCAAACTTGTAAGTCAACGCGATCAAAAGATATGACCGTTTATGTAGCATATTTTGCGATTTCACAAGGGAATCAAAACCTATAGGGTACTTCCCGTTGACCTAGAATCATGAAATTTGGCAAGAAGCGGTGTCTTACAGCACATGTAAAGGGAAAAATCTGAAAACCGTAAATATGTAGTTTAATTACAAGAAAAATGCGAATTTACTATTAGAAACTTATGACAATACACTAATGTTGTCGTAGTGGTATTGTCAGGCTCCAGAAGCATATGGGTTGCATACAGTTAGGTCCTAAGGTTAAAAAGTATGTGTTGGCACCAAGCTGTTTATACTGAAATTTCTTTGTTTATATTCGTTATGCATTTCATCACCTACGCTCTATATCAGGGATGTTATGGAGATCCGTAACCGTAACCGAATCCGATATAAAAGTTTCGAATAATTTCGGATAATTTTTACTGATATGTTGTAATAATTCCTATAAATATATTTCAATATCTAATAGAAAATATATAATAGACAAAAAGGAATAATGTTGTTTTTGTTTATTATAATTATGATTTTGCATTTTTATGTAGATAAAACTTATAAATATTAATAACTTATATATCTTATATGACATATAATTGTAGTACCTACTTATATTGTTGTACTTAGTTGTATGACATATGATTGTAGGTAGTACAAATAATAACATAGAAATAAAATCAATTTTTTTACAAATTAGCATTCTACTTTTATTATTCCTTAGAAATCTGATATCCGTAACCGAAACTATCCGAAACTAACGGATTATCCGAAAAAAATTCTTATCCGTAACCGTATCCGAAACCGGTATAACATTATTCCTATATCCGTATCCGCATCCAGATCCGAAATTTCATATCCATAACATCTCTGCTCTATATACATAATATATACAGGGTATATACTATGTCTAAATTTTGCTTGTTTATAACCGACATGCGACATACTCAAGTCCCGTAACATCCTGTATATATTATATTTCGTCTAATTTTTCTTTATAATCTACATAATATGTTGATAATCTACATAATAATACTATACTATAATCTACATAATCTACATAACATGTTGTAGATAATATGATTTAAGTATATTATACTTAAATCACGTTCGCCCTATATTTTTTGGTAGTCAATTGCCCAAAAAGCAGTCAATTCAACAACTGAATGTTAAGAGTATCGAAATAGATCTAGAAATAGTTAATATATTACTTTATATTAGATCTAGAAATAGTTACATCTTAATATAAGTTAGTGTATAAGTCTAATACTAAAATAAAGTTTTCTTTTTATAAGTTTAAAAATATTCGCGTTATTAAAAAAAAATACCCTGTATACCTTTATACAGGGTATATAGGTATACAAGCAAAATTGAGCAGTAAAAACAAATAGTGAAGTTCCAGAACCCCTAAACACTCAGAGTGAATGGAGGATGTATGGTAATAAAATAGAGGGTAGAATTCCATCGTACGACAACGACATGTTGAGGTTATGCTTGCAGCGGTACTAAGATGGTCGTGATTTTATGAGAGCCACTTGTCAAGTTAACTGAATGTGCTTGTAACGTCCTCCACAAAAAAAGATACCTTACTTACAAGTTTGTACGGAACCCTCGGTGCGCGAGTCACAACTCGCACTTGGCCGGTTTTTTATTAATATTTTGTAATGAAAAAAAATTCTGACATTTCACGTCACTTTTTTAATATCGCGGCCTTGATTTTGTTCATTTTATTTATTTGTTTGTTTTAATGTAACCTAGCGATATTGCGTGCGTTACCTAGGTCATGTGGAAATACAACGAGAAGTGATATTATTCGTATTAAATAGTCTACGTCAAAAATTACTTTTCGCGCATGAGTAATAAAAATTAAATTTTTGCAAAAGTCTTTGAACTTCAACCCTGAAACAATTTTCAAAACTCTAACGTAAACTAATACATTTTTTGATTAAAACTTCACTCTCATAAACTACTAATGATAGCAATAAAATCCATTTTTTCTCTCCCAGTCCAGATTATTTTTTTCTAGTTAATTCGAAGGGTTTTACTAAGCTGAGGGTGGTCGATCCGCTGTGTCATCTCGGCCGCAGCCAATTTGTACGACCCGACGGCCTTACAGGTCGTTTTTCCCCACCCAAATACACATTTTTGTGATAAATTGCCCCGCACTAATTATTCCAGCCGTATTAGGTAATAACGGAAATGGACGATCAGAATCAATTACTTGAAAAAAAAAAAAATTAAGGGATTTAAGGGCAAAAAAAGGTTCGGAAAAAAATCAGTTTGAGAGGAAATTCATTTATAGCTAACCACATAAGTCTGTCTAGTCTTATCTGTCTAGTCTAGTCTGTCTAGTCTTGTCTGTCTAATTTTGTCTGTCTAGTCTTGTCTGTCTAGTCTTGTCTGTCTAGTCTTGTCTGTCTAGTCTTGTCTGTCTAGTCTTGTCTGTCTAGTCTTGTCTGTCTAGTCTTGTCTGTCTAGTCTTGTCTGTCTAGTCTTGTCTGTCTAGTCTTGTCTGTCTAGTCTTGTCTGTCTAGTCTTGTCTGTCTAGTCTTGTCTGTCTAGTCTTGTCTGTCTAGTCTTGTCTGTCTAGTCTTGTCTGTCTAGTCTTGTCTGTCTAGTCTTGTCTGTCTAGTCTTATATAAGTTTAATGTCTATCTAATTTAATTTGTTTAGTTAAGGGAAGAAGAGCTTACCAAAATCTCGTCTACACTGAACACACTTCAGCTGACTCACAACTTATTCGTTTTTTGTTATCATGGAAATCGATAAGATCACGCGTCTTATTTATTTTGCTTGTGATTTCTCTCGTTCATTACAACGATTTCCGCTCGAATTTCTGATCAGCACCGGAAATTGATAAGCCTTGTTTTGCTTACCTTCAACACTCCCTCGACGACCGTTGGGAATATTCCATTCTGAAAACAAACAAAATATTAAATTGTTTATTTATACGTCATTGTCTAGTCTTATACTATATTATCAAATATATTAATGAGAGACGTGAGATGTTTGTCTAGTCCGTATTTATTGGTCTATTAAGGGAAACTATTTCTCGACTCGTCGGAGTCGCAGACGGAAAAAGAAAGGAAAATAATACATTCGGAGCTTTTAACATTTATATATTGATGAGCCAAGGCGATTTAAATATCCTTAAAGTCTAGACGCGTCGAAAATTCCGCTTTATTTATATCCGACGATATAAATACGCGCATTATAAGCCCGGTGGAAGGAATACGAAACTCTGAAGGGATTCCTCAGAAGCTAGACAGATCTTGTCGCTCCTATTTTTTGAGAAAATTTCAGCTTGCGTTCAAAAAGATCTAGGGTTAAAAAGGTAATGGTAGCGGGTTAGGTTAGTAATTTGAGGGATTTAGGAAATAACTGCATAGGTGTATGTATTGCAGTTGAATTCCTGGAGGCATATATAGCGGAATACGCGGGATTATTTATTTGACCCAAGTGGGTTGAATTCAGAGAGGGATAATAAATGTTTAGAATTTTTGTTGGTTTCTGAGTTGCAGATAAAAATTCTAATTTTGTTTTGTCTGTTAAGATTTGAGGCAACAAATAATTTTTTGGGGTAAATGTTGAAGTGGCGTAGGGGCTGTCGATGTTCACAAGTCATCCACCCTTTAGTCGGTGAGTTACATATTGCGCGTGTTTCAACGCAGGGTTGGTTGACAGATTTAATGCGTCCTCAGGGGGGTGCGAACGCCGGACGACGCATACACACCCTCTCTCCACGGCCCCGTTCACGTTTCCCCGGGCTTTGTTACACACAACGAACAACAATAAAACAGAAGACATTGCCGAAGAACGTAAAAGTTTGCAGGCGAATTACGGTTTAATAATGTAAAGTTAGAAATAATGATCGGCATGTAACTGAAAATATTTCGGCATCCGTGCGATTCCGCTAAGAAAAATTAAATGAAATCTGGGAATAAATAAATTGTTTAGATTACGAATAGTAATTTGAAACGTGAAACCGAATTCCAATTATAGAACCAACTCATTTCAGAGAAGACTAGTATCACCGATAATTACACCATAAAACAGGTGTTAGGTCCAGTTTAAAGCGTTCTCTCTCTCCACACACAAAAAAATTGCGTCTTTTCCCACAGCCGTAGCATAAGCACACACACACACACAGGTGGCGGACCCGAAATAACTCCAACAATCAACGATTTTATGGACGCACGTTTTTTAACTGCCCAATTATCCAGAAATAAATAAATAAATCCGTTTCCGAATATTTTCGGGGTTTTTCTTGTGTAAATTACATCGACCTGCCTAGTCCAGGTCGATTATTGTCGCGTTTTTTCGCGACGCCGCCATTAATTTAACACCTAGGAGGGAGTGAAAAACTGTTAACGATGTACTCACCCTAATTGAGCCATTACAAATACACGATACAAACATTTCCTCGATCAGTTATCCAAACATATTTAGTAATGACAAATATATTGTGTTACGGGTATTAATGGATGGGGAAATAATACGAAATGGAGTCTCGCGTTTTATATATTCTTTTTATCGACAAGGGAAAAACGAGGAAGTTTTATTAAACACAGTTTTTTTTAGGAAATTTGTTTAAATTCGTTTAAATACCGAACGAATTTTGTGGAAACCTTAAATGTTCAAATTCTGAGCAAAATTTATTCCAATTTCTTGCGTTTTAGTGAAAATTGTTCAAATTTGTGAAACCTTCAATAGAAAGTTCAAGTTTTTTTTTAGAAACGCGTCTATGGATGTTCATAATTATTTTCATTTTTCAAGTTGTGGCTTTTTCCTGGTGACCTCGCGGCCTCCCTTCGCTGTAAAAAGCAGGAGCCACACCGTACTAATAATATATTATATAATATTTAAATAATAATATATTATATAATATATAATTTATATTTTATTTATGCTATTAGTCCATTTGTGAATGAATTGAGCAAAGAACATTTTCCATATTTCTTTTCTTATAATTTTTTTTAGTATTACAAATACCATGAAAAAGAAGAAGGAATATGTTTATTGTATATCATATACAAATGGTTACCGACCACGAGGTCCTTCTGCCCGGAAATATTATTTGTCAAAAAAAATGCAATTGGAATGTGATGAGATGACGAAGCAGTCGTCATAAATTGTTTCGTAAATCGTCTTAGTTGCGTGTCTGCGTGTAGTGGTTTTTACGTCGCGTTTTATACATAGCGGGTCTACAATGATCAAGTGATTGTTGTCCGTAGTTGTTTGTAACTGCCAAAGAGTTTTCATATTAATAGTATTCATATTTTCGTATTAAACCTAGCGAAGTGTGCAGACTGCGGCCTCTAGCGCGCTAAACAGCCTGGCTGCGGCGGCCGAAATATTTAAGCAGCCAATAGACGTTTAAAGTTCGACGTAAAAAAAATATTTAAAGTTTCAGAAAACAAAATACGTGGCTGGCTGCCATGAAAAGTTCGAGGAGGTAGACGGCAGCCACAAATATTCGCTCTGACTGCGCGCAGCCAATGACTTTCCGTTTAATCAGACATGTTCTAATAGCACCGCAGCCAGGAATTTATAGGGGCCTATTGCAAGCTCCTCGTAATGATTTTCAACGCTTATTAAAGCTAGCCGAGTGTGTAGACTCCGGCCCCTCGCGCACTAAACAGCCTGGCTGCGGCGGTCGAAATATTTTAGCAGCCAAGCGACGTTTAAAGTTCAACGTAAAAAAATATTTAAAGTTTCAGAACACAAAATATGTCTGGCTGCTACGAGAAGTGCTTGGAGACGGACGGCAGCCACAAATATTCGCTCTGACTGCGTACAGCCAATGATTTTCCGTTTAATCAGAGGTGTTCTATTGGCACCGCAGGAATTTATGGCGACCTATTGCAAGGTCCTCGTAACAATTTTCAACACTTATTAAACTTAGCCAAGTGTGTAGACTCCGGCCACTCGAGCACTAAACAGCCTGGCTGCGGCGGCAGAAATATTTCAGCAGCCATTCGACGTATAAAGTTCGAGGTAAAAAAATCTTTAAGTTTCAAAACACAAAATACGTCTGGCTGTTATGAGAAGTGCGTGGAGACTGACGGCAGCCACAAATATTCGCTCTGACTGCACGCAGTCTATGAGTTTCCGTTTAATCGGGCGTGTTCTCCTAGCTGCGGTACCAATAGAACACGCCTGATTAAATGGAAACTCATTGGCTGCGCGCAGTCAGAGCGAATATTTGTGGCTGCCGTCAGTCTCCACGCACTTCTCATAACAGCCAGACGTATTTTGTTTTCTGAAACTTTGAATTTTTTACGTCGATTGGCTGCTCAAATATTTCAGTCGTCGCAGCCAGGCTGTTTAGTGCGCGAGAGGCCGACAAGGCAGCCTGGCTATGCTGGACAAACCTCTGCGTGAGTATCGATGAAAAACCCTGGGGCGACGCATACCAGATAGCCACCAGAGAACTCCTCCCTGTTTCCGACTCTTCCGGCTCGAACTCGGAGCGAGTGACCAGCACAATGCGAGGAGCCGGAATTTACAAATGAAGAACTCGCAGCTGCCAGCGACCGACACAGTAAGAGCACAGCTCCAGGAACGGACTTGATACCCGCGGAAATCGTCAAGGCGTCGTTCCACATTATGTCCTCGGTGTCACGAATGGCCTGCTCAAACTGGGTGTCTTCCCAAAAATATGGAAAAGGGCACAACTAATACTCTTAGGAAAAGGCGACAAACCGACCAATGAGGCAACGTCCTACAGACTTCTATGCCTGCTGGACACTGCAGGTAAACTGCTTGAGCAGCTACTTCTCAAAAGGATGAAAGAGGAACTAAACAAGAAAGCTATACGGCTTCAGGGAAGGCCGATCAACCATTGACACCTTACAGAAAGTGGTGGCTATCGCCGGAACCAGGAGAACTCGGAAAAAAAATGCGCCCTTATCCCACTGAATGTGCGTAACGCCTTCAACTCGCCCTGCTGGCAAGACATCCTCGATAAGACGACGCGGCGTAGATTTGCACCATACCTTCTGGCGATGTTAGACAGCTACCTAGCTAAAAGAGAAATCGTCGTTCGAATCAGACAACGGCTGCACTACAAAGGAAATCCTCAGTGAGGCGCCACAGGGATCAGTGATGGGCCCGACACTATGGAACATAGTGTATGTAGAGTCCTCAAACTTGAGCTGCCTGCAGGCACGATCTCGCACTTGTAGTACGAGACAAAACCGAGCAGGGTCTAATGAGGAAGGCCAATAAAGCGATGCTCTTGATTGCCTCGTGGACGGACAAACAAATGCTCAAGCATGCTCAAGAAAAAATGCAAGCGGTCCTATTAACGGGAAAGCGGAAAATTGGGGACATCCAATTTAAGCTGCGGGACACTGTAATCACACCAAAGAGTGCTATAAGATACTAAGGGGTTGAAATAGATAAAAATCTCTAAAAATCATTCGGGGAGCACGTTAAAAAAGCAGCCGATAAAGCCCAAGAAACCCTGTGCGCGTTGGAAAGGCCTGGCTGCCAACATCCAGTCTAATACATGACGGCGCGTGTAAAAGGCCGACATGAATTCCTGGCTGCGGTGGCAATAGAACACGCCTGATTAAACGAAACCTCATTGGCTGCGCGCAGTCAGAGCGAATATTTGTGGCTGCCGTCAGTCTCCACGCACTTCTCGTAGCAGCCAGGCGTATTTTGTGTTCTGAAACATTTTTACCTCGAACTTTATACGTCGTTTGGCTGCTCAAATATTTCAGTCATGGCAGCCAGGCTGTTTAGTGCGCGAGAGGGCGGAGTCTACACACTCGGCTAGGTTTAACAAGCTTACGAGGACCCTATAAAATCAAGTTGAAGGGCGAATCCGGCTCGCGTGCCCAAGAAAATGGAGATCAACGTTTCGAATCTCTGAAAAATTGATCGAATCATTTTAAAGATAGTTTGAGCGGTTTATTCTCCTTGCAAACTGCAAGTATCCTACATACTTTTAATCTGAATTTCATTTAGAATAACTTGGAAAACGATTCTGTCAATTTAGATTGTTTAGGAAAAAGTTTCGGGCAAAATTTCAAAAGTTTGCTATTTCTCGCATTTTTATTATCGCCATTTCAGGCTTATGTTTCGCCAAAATATAAAAAGGATAGTAGTTGTTTGTTCAAACCGCTTAACCTACGAAATCTTGAAGAATTAGCCCTCCCGCGCACTAGGCAGCCTGGCTGCCAGCAGCCAGTCTAATACATGACGGCGTATGGGAGCCCATGCAATAGGCCGCCATGAATTCCTGGCTGCGGTGTCAATAGAACACGCGTGATTAAACGAAAAGTCATTGGCTGCGCACAGTCAGAGCGAATATTTGTGGCTGCCGTCAGTCTCCACGCACTTTTCGTAGCAGCCAGGCGTATTTTATATTCTGAAACTTTAAAGATTTTTTTACCTCGAACTTTATACGTCGATTGGCTGCTCAAATATTTCGGCCGCCGCAGCCAAGCTGTTTAGTGCTCGAGAGGCCGAAGTCTACACACTCGGCTAGCTTTAATAAGCCTTGAAAATTGTTACGAGGACCTTGGAATAGACCGCCATAAATTCCTGGCTGCGGTGCTTTTAGAAAATGCCTAATTAAATGGAAACTCATAGGCTGCACGCAGTCAGAGCGAATATTTGTGGCTGCCGTCAGTCTCCATGCACTTGTCGTAGCAGCCAGACGTATTTTGTGTTCTGAAACTTTAAAGAATTTTTTACGTAGAACTTTATACGTAGATTGGCTGCTCAAATATTTCGGCTGCCGCAGCCAGGCTGTTTAGTGCTCGACAGGTCGGAGTCTACACACCCGGCTAGGTTTAATATGCTTTGAAAATTGTTACGAGGACCTTACAAAATCAAGTTGAAGGGCGAATCCGGCTCGCGTGCCCAAGAAAATGAAGATCTACGTGTCGAGTCTCTGAAAAATTGATCGAATCATTTTAAAGATAGCTTGAGCAGTTTATTCTCCTTGCAAACTGCAAGTATACTACATACTTTTAATCTGAATTTCATTTAGAATAACTTGGAAAACGATTCTGTCCATTTAGATTGTTTCGGAAAAAGTTTCGGGCAAAATTTCGAAAGTTTGCTATTTTGCGCGTTTTTATAATCGCCATTTCAGGCTTATGTTTCGCCAAATTAGAAAGCGGATAGTAGTTGTTTGTTCAAACCGGTTAACCTACGAAATCTTGAAGAATTAACCCTCCCGCGCACGAGGCAGCCTGGCTGCCAGCAGCCAGTCTAATACATGACGGCGTATGGGAGCCCGTGCAATAGGCCGCCATGAATTCCTGGCTGCGGTGCCAATAGAACACGTCTGATTAAACGAAAAGTCATTTCGTTGAAACCTTCGTTCAAACCGCTTAACCTACGAAATCTTACGTGCGCCTCCCATGCACTAGACAGCCTGGCTGCCAGCAGCCAGTCTGATACATGGCGGCGTATGGAAGCCCGTGCAATATGCCGCCATGAATTCCCGGCATTTTCTATTGCATGGGCTGCCATACGACGTCATGTATTAGACAGGATGCTAGCAGCCAGGCTTTCTTGTCAGCCTCTCGTATACTAGACAGCCAGGCTGCGACGACCGAAATATTTGAGCAGTCAATCGACGTATAAAGTTCGACGTAAAAAAATCAGAGTTTCAGAACACAAAATACGTCTGGCTGCTACGACCAGTGCGTGGAGGCTGACGGCAGCCACAAATATTCGTTTTGACTGTGCGCAGCCAATGTATTTTCGTTTAATCAGGCGTGTTCTATTGGCACCGCATGTCCTATTGCACGGGCTGCTATACGCCGTCATGTATTAGACTGGCTGTTGGCAGCCAGGTTGCCTAGTGCGCGGGAGGCCTAAGTCTTCAAGATTTCGCAGGTTAAGCGGTTTGTGCTTTGAAATGTGCAACGACACTCGCTTACCGTTATCATCACAATCTTGGTCATCGCGCACTAAACAGCCTGGCTGCGACGACCAAAATATTTGAGCAGCCAATCGACTTATAAAGTTCGAGGTAAAAAAATCTATAAATTTTGAGAACACAAAATACGTCTGGCTGCTACGACAAGTGCGTGGAGACTGACGGCAGCCATAAATATTCGCTCTGAGTGCGCGCAGCCCATGAGTTTTTAATCAGGCGTGTAATATTGGCATGGCAGCCAGGAATTCGTGGCGGCCTATTACACGGGCTCCCATACGCCGTCATGTATTATACTAGATGCTGGCAGCCAGGCTGCCTAGTCCGCCTCTCGTGTACTAAACAGCCTGGCTGCGACGACAGAAATGTTTAAGCAGCCAATCAACATATAAGGTTCCACGTAAAAAATTCTTAAAGCTTCAGAACTCAAAATACGTCTGGCTGCTCCGACAAGTTCGTGGAGACTGACGGCAGCCACATTTATTATCTATACACGCTCTGACTGCGCGCAGCCAATGACTTTACATTTAATCAGGCATGTTCTAATAGCACTGCAGCCAGGAATTTATGGCGGCCTATTGCAAGGTCCTCGTAGCAATTTTCAACGCTTATTAAACGTGTAGACTCCGGCCTCTCGCGCACTCGCCGCAGCCAGTGCAACAACCTGGCTGCGGCTACTGAAATATTTGAGCAGCCGATCGACATATAAAGTTCGACGTAAAAAATTCTTTAAAGTTTCCGAACACAAAATACGTCTGGCTGCTACCAAAAGTGCGTGGAGACTGACGGCAGCCACAAATATTCGCTCTTAATGCGCGCAGCCAATGAGTTTCCATTTAATCAGGCATTTTCTAATAGCACCGCAGCCAGGAATTTATGGCGGCCTATTGCAAGGTCCTCGTAACAATTTTCAAAGCTTATTAAACCTAGGCGAGTGTGTAGACTTCAGCTTCTCGCGCACTAAGCAGCCTGGCTGCGACTACCGATATATTTAAGTAGCCAATCTACGTATAAAGTTCTAGGTAAACAATTCTTTAAAGTTTCAGAACACAAAATACGTCTGGCTGCTCCGACAAGTGCGTGGAGACTGACAGCAGCCACAAATATTCGCTCTGACTGCGCGCAGCCAATGAGCTTTCGTTTAATCGGGCGTGTTCTATTGGCACCGCAGCCAGGAATTTATGGCGGCCTATTACAAGGTCCTCGTAACAATTTTCAACGCTTATTAAACCTAGCCGAGTGTGTAGACTCCGACCTCTTGCGCACTAAACAGCCTGGCTGCGACGACTGAAATGTTTGAGCAGCCATTCGACGTATAAAGTTCGACGCAAAAAAATCTTTAAAGTTTCTTCTTCTTCTTATACTTTGAGAAGACCTTGAAGGTCTATTTATTGCCAAGGCTCAATTCGGTTGGTTATAATGTGAGGCGGAGCTCCAACTATCCTTCCATCTCTTAGATGGTCTCCCTTGTGGGCGCCGGCCACCTGGTTTTCCATCTCTGGCGATGTATGTTAGTCTCTCTTGGTTCAATCTGTCTATGTGGTCACGCCAATATTTTCTTCTTTCCCTACCCATCTCACTAGGTCCTCCACCCCGCATGCCGCTCTTATGTCGTTGTTTCTCAGCCTATATACAAGTGTCTTCCCTGCGATGGTTCTTAATGTTTTCATCTCCGCTGTTCTGAGGATGCTTTTAGTCTTATTCGTGTCAGCTCTCGTTTCAATACCATAGCTTAGGTTAGGTTTAGGTTATGTTCTTTAAAGTTTCAGAACACAAAATACGTCTGGTTGCTCCGACAAGTGCGTGGAGACTGACAGCAGCGACAAATATTCGCTCTGACTGGGCGCAGCCAATGAGTTTCCATTTAATCAGGCATTTTCTAATAGCACCGCAGCCAGGCATTTATGGCGGCCTATTGCATGGTTCTCGTAACAATTTTCAACATTTATTAAATCTAGCCGAGTGTGTAGACTTCGACCTCTCGCGCACTAAACAGCCTGGCTGCGACGACCGAAATATTTGAGCAGCCAATCGACGTATAAAGTTCGACGTAATAAATTCTTTAAAGTTTCCGAACACAAACTACGTCTGGCTGCTATGACAGGTGCGTAGAGACTGACAGCAGCCACAAATATTCGCTCTGACTGCGCGCAGCCAATGAGTTTCCGTTTAATCAGGCGTGTTTAATTGGCACCGCAGCCAGGAATTCAAGGTGGTCTATTGCAGGGGCTCTCATACGCCGTCATGTATTAGACTGGCTGCTGGTAGCCACAAATATTTGGTATGATTGCGCGCAGCCATTGAGTTTCCGTTTAATCAGGCGTGTTCTATTGGCGCCGCAGCCAGGAATTCGTGGCGGCCTATTGCACGGGCTCCGTCCTGTATTAGACTGGATGCTGGCAGCCAGGCTGCCTAGTCGACCTCTCGCGCACTAAACAGCATGACTGCGACGACCGAAATATTTAGCAGCCAATCGGCGTATAAAGTTCGAGGTAAAAAATTCCTTAAAGTTTCAGAACACAAAATAGGTCTGACTGCTACGACAAGTTCGTGAAGATTGACGGCAGCCACATATATTCGCTATACTCGCCCTGGCTGCACGCAGCCAATGAGTTTCCATTTAATCAGGAATGTTCTAATAGCACCGCAGCCAGGAATTTATGGCGGCCTATTGCAGGGTCCTTGTAACAATTTTCAACCTAGCTGAGTGTGTAGACTTCGGCCTCTCGCGCACTAAGCAGCCTGACTGCGACGACCGAAATTTTTGAGCAGCCAATCAACATATAAAGTTCGACGTAAAAGCTTTTAAAGTTTCAGAACACGAAATACGTCTGGCTGCTACGAGAACTGCGTGGAGGCTGACGGCATCCACAAATATTCGTTCTGACTGCGCGCAGCCAGAACGCGTGTTCTATTGGCATTGGAGCCAGGAATTCATGGCGGCCTATTGCACGGGCTCCAATACTCCGTCATCTATTAGACTGGCTGCCGGCAGCCAGGCTGCCTAGTGCGCGGGAAGTCTAAGTTTTCAAGATTTAGTAGGTTAAGCGGTTTGAGCTTTGAAATGTGCAACGACACTCGCTTATTGGTATCATCACTATCTTGGTACATTATAAGAGGATTCATCTCAGTTTTTAAAACGTAATGAGTGGCTTCCGCGTTTGACTCATTTGGACCAAACCCGGAATTATCGACCCTAATAAAAACTAAACTGAAATTCCCGTTATTCTTAAAATAACATTTATTTCACGCATAATTTCATCTTAAATTCGGGTCAATACGATAATTTGTTTAGTGATTAACAGGGTTGTCGAGTGATGAAATTAGCTGGTGTGGAATTGTTGTAAAAGAAGCGTGTTGTTTCAGTTGAAGATAATTAAATTGTGGGTGTATTTCGGCCGTAAAGTGTAAAAGCAATTGCGGACTATTTCCTCACTCGGAAAGCTTTCAAGTCATCAACGCATTATTAATACGACAAACACGCCGCAAGTTTAAATAAACTCGAAATATTTTATAATATCAGAAAGTTCGCGTCGGTGTAACGGAATTAAAATAAAACTCGATCAATGCGGGCGGCAAGAGCCCAAACGAAATTTACTCTTCTTTTGGAAATAAATTTCGTTTTCTTTCGGCTTTTAATTAATTTCGTTCGACCCCATTAGGAGTCGCGGCAATTCCGGGGCGAGAAAAGTTCATCGCAAGAGGGAAAAATAAAACTCGAGCTGTAACTTTCGTGCCGACTAGAATTGTTGTGTAATAGACACAGCCGAAAGAAATTATAAAGTGTCGCATCTTTTCCTCGATTTAAACGGAGCGGAGGTTTTCTTTTTTAACAAAGAAATCTCGGGATTTATACGTAGTTTACTCGGTTGACAGACGCGTCGGAAATAGAACGCAATTAAGTGGGGAAGGTTGAGTTGGGTGAAGAATAAAACTTCTCTGTTTCTTTTAAAAAAAATTGAAATATTAACAATTTTCACTTTGCGAATTTTCTTTTTTAAATAACTTTGCTCGCACGGAAGCCTATGTTCCTCGTTAAATATTTAAGCGTTTATCGGATGCTTTGAAAATCAATTTCCTCCTCGTCGCCGAATTAGCGTACTTATAATTACATAATCCGAGGAGTCGGCTAAAGGCCATTTGTGCTTTTACAGCACCCGCAGGACGAAACTTTCCGCTTGTTCTGCCGCTACTTTTCCTCCGCACTTTCCACTTAGTTTTACTTAAAACTCCGCCACAAAAAAAAAAATATTAATTACATTACGGAGTAAGTCTGTCGGATCAAGTCGGGAGATTCCCTTAAAATCCTAATCAATTTTGAAACAAATAAGATTTCATCACAAAATTCCTTGTTTATTGAACATCATATAAAAGATCATAAGGTCATCAAACACGTGTACCAAAGAGCAAAAGCTTATGTTAGGTTGCAAGATGATTCCCAAGACTTTGATATTGCACGAGGTGTACGCCAAGAAGATGTCATATCGCCAAAGTTATTCACAACCCTCCTAGAACATATGTTCAAACAGGCCAACTTTGGTGACATGGGCATAAACATAGATGGCGAAAAACTAAACCATCTGAGATTCGCCGACGATATCTTAATTATCGCAGATAGTATGGACGAAGCAAAACAAATGCTACGGGGGCTATGGGAAGCATCGAACTCTGTTGGACTCAAAATCAACACCAACAAAACTCAATACATGACAAATCTTGTTATGAGTGAGGCAATCAAGATAGGCGGAGTAAGCATAGAACAAGTAAGCTCTTATAAATACCTTGGTCACAAAATCTCTATTGGTAGAGACAACCAAACCTGTGAAATGTCGAGAAGAATAGGCCTAACATGGGCGGAATTTGGAAAGCTGCGCAATATTTTTAAGTCAGACATTCCAATATGCCTAAAAAGAAAAGTATCAGTGCGTGTTGCCTGTGCTTACATACGGGGCTGAAACACTTACCCTCACAAAGAACACTACAAATAGAATAAGTATCGCGCAGAGGAAAATGGAGAGGTCGATGTTAGGTGTATCACTAAGAGACAGGATCCCAAATATAACATTAAGGGAGAGGTCCGGAGTGACGGACGCGGTTACCCGTATAACAACCTTAAAGTGGAACTGGGCTGGTCATATGGCGCGACTTACGGACAATCGCTGGACAAAGAGGATACTTGAGTGGAGACCGCGCCAAGACGCATACAGAAGTAGAGGCCGTCCACCAACCAGATGGACCGACGACATCAAAAGGATAAAGACCAACTGGATAGAGGCAGCACAGGATCGGCCAGGTTGGAGAAAGCTACGGGAGACCTATGTCCAGCAGTGGACGCGATTGGTCGCTTGATGATTTAGTCTAGCTATCAAGATTAATATTAAATTAAAACGGACGTTTTTAAGCTCATTTTAATAAATTTTTGCTAAAATACGTAATTTCTTGTCGAGCAATTTCTAGACTTAATACAGACTACAGCCAGAATCATCGCTGTATACTTGCTAGTCTAACTAGGTAATAGCTATCAAAAATAGCATTGATTATGGGTCGCCCATTAATCCAACATTAATCCTTTTTAACCAACTTTTGATTTAAATGCAGCATCGCGGTATCCAACCTAATCTAACCCTAATATTTGTTAGTCAAGTATTTTCATTTAAAGCTTTATAAACCGCGGCTTACCAAGTCCCATGCTTTAAGAAATGTATCTTGTGCTAGTGTATAAGCCGCTGCAACTTTATAAATCTCGGCTTATAAAATCTCATGCTCTAAGAAATGTATGATGTGCAAGTCTATAAGCCGCAATTTTAAAACACGTTTTTATCTAATAAGCCGCGGCCTGCAATGGAAAAACAGCGTAAACCGTTTTAACATGAATGTGCGGTCTACAATGCAAAGAAAAAAATAGATATTTTGATTTGTTTATCATTTGAAGTTTTATAAACCGCGGCTTATAATGTCCCATACTCTAAGAAATGTATTTTGTTCTAGTCTATAAGCCGCTGCAACTTTATAAAACTCGGCTTATAAAATCTCATGCTCCAAGAAATGTATTTTGTGCAAGTCTATAAGTTGCAGTTTTAAAACACGTTTTTATCTAATAAGCCGCGGCTTGCAATGGAAAAACAGGGTAAACCGTTTTAACATAAATGTGCTGTTTACAATGCAGAGACAAAAAAAAATCTTTTGATTTGTTTTTCATTTGAAGCTTTGTGAACCGCGGCTTATAAAGTCCCATGCTCTAAGAAATGTATTTTGTGCTAGTCTATAAGCCGCTGCAACTTAATAAATCTCGGATTATGAAATCTCATTCTCTAAGAAATCTATTTAGTGCAAGTTATAAGCCGCAGTTTTAAATCACGATTTTATCTAATAAGCCGGCGTGTGCAATGGAAAAACAGGGTAAACAATTTTAACATAAATGTGCGGTCTACAATGCAGAGACAAGAAATAAAGTCCCATGTTCTAAGAAATGTATTTTGTGATAGTCTATAAACCGCACTTGGATTCCATTATAAATCGCAGTTTGTCTGATTTCTAGTTTCGTTTACTCTCGTCTAGACTAGACTAGCCTTATCTAATCTTGTCTGCCCTTGTATAATCTTATCATATCTAGTTAGGCTTCATGATATCTATTCTGGTTTTGTGTAGCCCTGTCGTAAAAACTTGACTAACAAATGACCTAATCAACAGAGGCGGCATTTCTTTTCGGCGGCTTTTCTTTTCGGCGGCTTTTCTTTTCGGCGGCTTTTTCGTTTGTATCACCGCTCTTATCTGTCTCTCTCAGACTCAATGCCACTACAGAGCGTATGCCCCTAACAGCTCGGACCCGTCGATTCTGCTTGGGAGGGACCATTACTGAGCAAATTGTAGAAAAAATTAATTTAACAATATGTGGAGAAACATATTACATGTGGAATTGTTTGTGTGGACCTAATAACATTTACATTAAGTTATATAAAAATGAATCTTTTTGATTTCTGTAAGACCAAAACAAATGAAAGCGCTTTAAAAGCAAGAGATGTAAGAATATGCCATTCAAAACCCGCTTTATTTTTAAATTACGCGTAATAATATGCAAATGAATGGAGGCGGTAGAGTCTTTTAATATTTCGATAAAAAATGTATTGTGACACATTGCCTTAAACTTTTGGATCTTGATTTATCTGATCAAGACCAAAAAAGTATGTGGTCTTGATGGAACTGATCAAGACCACAAACGCGCGACGCAGCCGCGCGTAGTATGTGGTTTTGATTTAAATCATCAAGACCACACACGCGCGGCGCTGCCGCGCGTATTTATTCTTGATTTATCTGATCAAGAACAAATACGCGCGGCGCTGCCGAGCGTAGTATGTGGTCTTGATTTAAATGATCAAGACCACAAAAGCGCGGCGCCGCCGCGCGTATTTATTCTTGATTTATCTGATTAAGACCACAAACGCGCAGCGCTGCCGCGCGTAGTATATGGTCTTGATTGAACTGATCAAGACTACATACGCGCGGCAGCGCCGCGCGTAGTATGTGCTCTTGATTTATCTGATTAAAACCACAAACGCGCGGCGCTGCCGCGCGTAGTATGTGGTCTTGATTTAAATGTTCAAGACCACACAAGCGCGGCGCTGCCGCGCGTATTTATTCTTGATTTATCTGATTAAGACCACAAACGCGCAGAGCTACCGCGCGTAGTATATGGTCTTGATGGAACTGATCAAGACTACATACGCGCGGCGCTGCCGCGCGTATGTAGTCTTGATTTATCTGATCAAGACCAAATACGCGCGGCGGTGCCGCGCGTAGTATGTGCTCTTTCTTTATCTGATTAAAGCTACAAACGCGCTGCGCCGCTGCGCGTAGTATGTGGTCTTGATTTAAATGATCAAGACCACACACGCGTGGCGCTTCCGCGCGTATTTATTCTTGATTTATCTGATTAAGACCACAAACGCGCAGCGCTACCGCGCGTAGTATATGGTCTTGATGGAACTGATCAATACTACATACGCGCGGCGCTGCCGCGCGTATTTATTCTTGATTTATCTGATCAAGACCAAATACGCGCGGCGGTGCCGCGCGTAGTATGTGCTCTTTATTTATCTGATTAAAACTACAAACGCGCAGCGCCGCTGCGCGTGGTATGTGGTCTTGATTTAAATGATCAAGACCACACACGCGCGGCGCTTCCGCGCGTATTTATTCTTGATTTATCTGATTAAGACCACAAACGCGCAGCGCTACCGCGCGTAGTATATGGTCTTGATGGAAGTGATCAAGACTACATACGCGCGGCGCTGCCGCGCGTATTATTCTTGATTTATCTGAACAAGACCAAATACGCGCGGCGGTGCCGCGCGTAGTATGTGCTCTTGATTTATCTGATTAAAACTACAAACGCGCAGCGCCGCTGCGCGTAGTATGTGGTCTTGATTTAAATGATCTAGACCACACACGCGTGGCGCTTCCGCGCGTATTTATTCTTGATTTATCTGATTAAGACCACAAACGCGCAGCGCTACCGCGCGTAGTATATGGTCTTGATGGAACTGATCAAGACTACATACGCGCGGCGCTGCCGCGCGTATTTATTCTTAATTTATCTGATCAAGACCAAATACGCGCGGCGGTGCCGCGCGTAGTATGTGCTCTTGATTTATCTGATTAAAACTACAAACGCGCAGCGCCGCTGCGCGTAGTATGTGGTCTTGATTTAAATGATCAAGACGACACACGCGCGGCGCTGCCGCGCGTATTTATTCTTGTTTTATCTGATCAAGACCAAATACGCGCATAGCTGCCGCGCTTAGTATGTGCTCTTGATTTATCTGATTAAAACTACAAACGCGCAGCGCCGCTGCGCGTAGTATGTGGTCTTGATTTAATTGATCAAGACCACACACGCGCGGCGCTGCCGCGCGTATTTATTCTTGATTTATTTGATTAAGACCACAAACGCGCAGCGCTGCCGCGCGTAGTATATGGTCTTGATTGAACTGATCAAGATCTTTATCTGATCAAGACAAAATACGCGCGTAGTATGTGGTCTTGATTTAACTGATCAAGACCACACACGCGCGGCGCTGCCGCGCGTATTTATTCTTGATTTATTTGATTAAGACCACAAACGCGCAGCGCTGCCGCGCGTAGTATATGGTCTTGATTGAACTGATCAAGATCTTTATCTGATCAAGACAAAATACGCGCGGCGCTGCGCTTTTTGCGGCATTTTGTATGTTAACCTGTTGTAAGTCCCTCTGAACCTCGGTCAACCACTCAGGTCCACATTTACTCTGTGCTATGACGTTGAGCAATTTCTTCGCCGTTCTGGAGTTTTCCATCCTGTAAATGTGTGCATAAAACTGTACTCGGCGTTTTCTGAATACGTCTCTTATCGTGTGGATGTTTTGGTAGAGTTCGTTTTGAGGTGTCTTCATCCAAATACCATTAACATTAACTGCCCGGCAAATCTTTCTAAGAATGTTTCTTTCCTGTTTTTCTACATCCCTGGTTGCTCTATTATAGACACAACTAATTAATTTTTCAATATCCATAGTCGTTTAGGTAGATAACAACAAAATTTAACTATAAACACACTCAATTTGCACTGTAGACGCCGGCAGACTGGCGATAGATCCCAACAAGTTCGTTTCATCGTGATGATCGGCCGTTTTCGGGAGTCATCGGACGACGACAGACGTGTTTGTGTACCCGCTCTCTATCTTTTACAAGTGTTGGATTCAATCGCCGTCGTCGCCCGAGCAAACTTCGGCCGATGACGGATTACGTGTACGCGAGCCATTATACCTTGATTATAAATTGACGCACCTCTACGTCGTCAGCTTCCATACTTCAAATAAAGAAAACGTATTAGTACGTCAACGGATTGCAATGTGTTAACAACCTTTTGTTTTTTGGAACCAATGTGGGTCAATGTGGCTGTAAGCCCCAAAAACTTTTTGTTAATCACATGGTAAATTTTCACTGAAATTATGTTTTTTTATGGCAAATTAATGATTTCTTTCTTTAATTTGAGTCCAGTTCCGATTTAGACAGACAAAACTAAACAGACAAGACTACACAGACAGACATGACCTTATAGATAATGTTATTAATTTAATAATAATTACATAAAATAGTTAATTACATGACATTCTACGCTCACCTTTGGAAAACCCTTTCTCCTTAAATTTCACTTACCTCACTAATTAGTTGAGACAACAATGTTGTAATTACTAAAGATTATAATCAGGTTTTGCACAAAACAATTGATAGTATTAGTCTAGCGGGCAATTCTATATAGACTAGTCTGTGCAGATAAATCTAGATAAGCTAACAAAACTTATTTGTTTCTATAAGTAATAGTATATTACGCAACGAGAGTTGAAAGAAGCATATTCTTACAACTCACGCAGTAGCAGCTCTCAACCAATCAACAAACCGTAAACCAAACGCACGTGTGTGTTATCAATCATAACTTATCAATAATCAAGGACTGTTACATACGTATTTGTGATGATGTATTCACATAGTCTACAAAATGTACAATAATGGGCATTTAAAATAGCGGTCGTAGATAAATAAATTTATTGCGAAAACCAGTAAAGCTTTTGCAAATAAGTGAGGCGGCAGTAAAGTCTACTGATATTCGGTTGCAGAATTTTTTGTTATCGTTGTTCTAATCTTGTCTCTGTCTGTCATGTTTTATCTGTCTGTTCTAATATATCCAGCCTTGCCTGTGTAGTCTTATCTGTCTAGTATACTCCAATTTACTAAATCCATTTTTTGTTCTAATTATTGTCGGTTTACTACGTCGGTGTCAAACGGAGAACACACAGGGCGAGAGAGACCGAATCGTTGTTCCCATAATCATAAGATCGGAGCGGCCCGGCCCTCATATGGCTTCAAGATTTTTTCAGCCCTCGGGTTTATTTTTTCCCCGAGCTTTTTTCCTCGACTTGGGACCATGTGTGTTTCCTTAAATTACAGTCACAACATTCCTGCTCGATTTCAAAGAATTACACTCAACATTTCCAACAAATCGAAATTAAGGGAAGATATAAAAGATATTACAAATGAGACAGGCGAGACTAGACAGATAAGATTAGACAGATAAGACTAGAGAGACAAGACTAGAGAGACAAGACTAGACAGACAAGACTAGACAGACAAGACTAGACAGACAAGACTAGACGGACAAGACTAGACAGACAAGACTAGACAGACAAGACTAGACAGATAAGACTAGACAGACAAGACTAGACAGACAAGACTAGACAGACAAGACTAGACAGACAAGACTAGACAGACAAGACTAGACAGACAAGACTAGACAGACAAGACTAGACAGACAAGACTAGACAGACAAAACTAGACAGACAAGACTAGACAGACAAGACTAGACAGACAAGACTAGACAGACAAGACTAGACAGACAAGACTAGACAGACAAGACTAGACAGACAAGACTAGACAGACAAGACTAGACAGACAAGACTAGACAGACAAGACTAGACAGACAAGACTAGACAGACAAGACTAGACAGACAAGACTAGACAGACAAGACTAGACAGACAAGACTAGACAGACAAGACTAGACAGACAAGACTAGACAGACAAGACTAGACAGACAAGACTAGACAGACAAGACTAGACAGACAAGACTAGACAGACAAGACTAGACAGACAAGACTAGACAGACAAGACTAGACAGACAAGACTAGACAGACAAGACTAGACAGACAAGACTAGACAGACAAGACTAGACAGACAAGACTAGACAGACAAGACTAGACAGACAAGACTAGACAGACAAGACTAGACAGACAAGACTAGACAGACAAGACTAGACAGACAAGACTAGACAGACAAGACTAGACAGACAAGACTAGACAGACAAGACTAGACAGACAAGACTAGACAGACAAGACTAGACAGACAAGACTAGACAGACAAAACTAGACAGACAAGACTAGTTAGACAAGACTAGACAGACAAGACTAGACAGACAAGACTAGACAGACAAGACTAGACAGACAAGACTAGACAGACAAGACTAGACAGACAAGACTAGACAGACAAGACTAGACAGACAAGACTAGACAGACAAGACTAGACAGACAAGCCTAGACAGACAAGACTAGACAGACAAGACTAGACAGACAAGACTAGACAGACAAGACTAGACAGACAAGACTAGACAGACAAGACTAGACAGACTAGACTAGACAGACTAGACTAGACAGACAAGACTAGACAGACAAGACTAGACAGACAAGACTAGACAGACAAGACTAACCAGACAAGACTAACCAGACAAGACTAGACAGACAAGACTAGACAGTCAAGACTAGACAGACAAGACTAGACAGACAAGACTAGACAGGCAAGACTAGACAGACAAGACTAGACAGACAAGACTAGACAGACAAGACTAGACAGACAAGACTAGGCAGACAAGACTAGACAGACAAGACTAGACAGACAAGACTAGACAGACAAGACTAGACAGACAAGACTAGACAGACAAGACTAGACAGACAAGACTAGACAGACAAGACTAGACAGACAAGACTAGACAGACAAGACTAGACAGACAAGACTAGACAGACAAGACTAGACAGACAAGACTAGACAGACAAGACTAGACAGACAAGACTAGACAGACAAGACTAGACAGACAAGACTAGACAGACAAGACTAGACAGACAAGACTAGACAGACAAGACTAGACAGACAAGACTAGACAGACAAGACTAGACAGACAAGACTAGACAGACAAGACTAGACAGACAAGACTAGACAGACAAGACTAGACAGACAAGACTAGACAGACAAGACTAGACAGACAAGACTAGACAGACAAGACTAGACAGACAAGACTAGACAGACAAGACTAGACAGACAAGACTAGACAGACAAGACTAGACAGACAAGACTAGACAGACAAGACTAGACAGACAAGACTAGACAGACAAGACTAGACAGACAAGACTAGACAGACAAGACTAGACAGACAAGACTAGACAGACAAGACTAGACAGACAAGACTAGACAGACAAGACTAGACAGACAAGACTAGACAGACAAGACTAGACAGACAAGACTAGACAGACAAGACTGGACAGACAAGACTAGACAGACAAGATTAGACAGACAAGACTGGACAGACAAGGCTAGACAGACAAGACTAGACAGACAAGGCTAGAGAGACAAGACTAGACAGACAAAACTAGACAGACTAGACTAGACAGACAAGAATAGACAGACAAGACTAGACAGACAAGACTAGACAGACAAGACTAGACAGACAAGACTAGACAGACAAGACTAGACAGACAAGACTAGACAGACAAGACTAGACAGACAAGACTAGACAGACAAGACTAGACAGACCAGACTAGACAGACAAGACTAGACAGATAAGACTGGACAGACAAGGCTAGACAGACAAGACTAGACAGACAAGGCTAGAGAGACAAGACTAGACAGACAAAACTAGACAGACTAGACTAGACAGACAAGAATAGACAGACAAGACTAGACAGACAAGACTAGACAGACAAGACTAGACAGACAAGACTAGACAGACAAGACTAGACAGACAAGACTAGACAGACAAGACTAGACAGACAAGACTAGACAGACAAGACTAGACAGACCAGACTAGACAGACAAGACTAGACAGACAAGACTAGACAGACAAGACTAGACAGACAAGACTAGACAGACAAGACTAGACAGACAAGACTAGACAGACAAGACTAGACAGACAAGACTAGACAGACAAGACTAGACAGACAAGACTAGACAGACAAGACTAGACAGACAAGACTAGACAGACAAGACTAGACAGACAAGACTAGACAGACAAGACTAGACAGACAAGACTAGACAGACAAGACTAGACAGACAAGACTAGACAGACAAGACTAGACAGACAAGACTAGACAGACAAGACTAGACAGACAAGACTAGACAGACAAGACTAGACAGACAAGACTAGACAGACAAGACTAGACAGACAAGACTAGACAGACAAGACTAGACAGACAAGACTAGACAGACAAGACTAGACAGACAAGACTAGACAGACAAGACTAGACAGACAAGACTAGACAGACAAGACTAGACAGACAAGACTAGACAGACAAGACTAGACAGACAAGACTAGACAGACAAGACTAGACAGACAAGACTAGACAGACAAGACTAGACAGACAAGACTAGACAGACAAGACTAGACAGACAAGACTAGACAGACAAGACTAGACAGACAAGACTAGACAGACAAGACTAGACAGACAAGACTAGACAGACAAGACTAGACAGACAAGACTAGACAGACAAGACTAGACAGACAAGACTAGACAGACAAGACTAGACAGACAAGACTAGACAGACAAGACTAGACAGACAAGACTAGACAGACAAGACTAGACAGACAAGACTAGACAGACAAGACTAGACAGACAAGACTAGACAGACAAGACTAGACAGACAAGACTAGACAGACAAGACTAGACAGACAAGACTAGACAGACAAGACTAGACAGACAAGACTAGACAGACAAGACTAGACAGACAAGACTAGACAGACAAGACTAGACAGACAAGACTAGACAGACTAGACTAGACAGACAAGACTAGACAGACAAGACTAGACAGACAAGACTAGACAGACAAGACTAACCAGACAAGACTAACCAGACAAGACTAGACAGACAAGACTAGACAGACAAGACTAGACAGACAAGACAAGACAGACAAGACTAGACAGACAAGACTAGACAGACAAGACTAGACAGACAAGACTAGACAGACAAGACTAGACAGACAAGACTAGACAGACAAGACTAGACAGACAAGACTAGACAGACAAGACTAGACAGACAAGACTAGACAGACAAGACTAGACAGACAAGACTAGACAGACAAGACTAGACAGACAAGACTAGACAGACAAGACTAGACAGACAAGACTAGACAGACAAGACTAGACAGACAAGACTAGACAGACAAGACTAGACAGACAAGACTAGACAGACAAGACTAGATAGACAAGACTAGACAGACAAGACTGGACAGACAAGACTAGACAGACAAGATTAGACAGACAAGACTGGACAGACAAGGCTAGACAGACAAGACTAGACAGACAAGGCTAGAGAGACAAGACTAGACAGACAAAACTAGACAGACTAGACTAGACAGACAAGAATAGACAGACAAGACTAGACAGACAAGACTAGACAGACAAGACTAGACAGACAAGACTAGACAGACAAGACTAGTCAGACAAGACTAGACAGACAAGACTAGACAGACAAGACTAGACAGACAAGACTAGACAGACAAGACTAGACAGACAAGACTAGACAGACAAGACTAGACAGACAAGACTAGACAGACAAGACTAGACAGACAAGACTAGACAGACAAGACTAGACAGACAAGACTAGACAGACAAGACTAGACAGACAAGACTAGACAGACAAGACTAGACAGACAAGACTAGACAGACAAGACTAGACAGACAAGACTAGACAGACAAGACTAGACAGACAAGACTAGACAGACAAGACTAGAC
This sequence comes from Phosphuga atrata, assembly GCA_944588485.1. Taxonomy (NCBI): domain Eukaryota; kingdom Metazoa; phylum Arthropoda; class Insecta; order Coleoptera; family Silphidae; genus Phosphuga; species Phosphuga atrata. The sequence goes on from OX155903.1 coordinate 54,306,188, forward strand.
AGACAAGACTAGACAGACAAGACTAGACAGACAAGACTAGACAGACAAGACTAGACAGACAAGACTAGACAGACAAGACTAGACAGACAAGACTAGACAGACAAGACTAGACAGACAAGACTAGACAGACAAGACTAGACAGACAAGACTAGACAGACAAGACTAGACAGACAAGACTAGACAGACAAGACTAGACAGACAAGACTAGACAGACAAGACTAGACAGACAAGACTAGACATACAAGACTAGACAGACAAGACTAGACAGACAGGACTAAACAGACAAGACTAGACAGACAAGACTAGACAGACAAGACTAGACAGACAAGACTAGACAGACAAGACTAGACAGACAAGACTAGACAGACAAGACTAGACAGACAAGACTAGACAGACAAGACTAGACAGACAAAACTAGACAGACAAGACTAGACAGACAAGACTAGACAGACAAGACTAGACAGACAAGACTAGACAGACAAGACTAGACAGACAAGACTAGACAGACAAGACTAGACAGACAAGACTAGACAGACAAGACTAGACAGACAAGACTAGACAGACAAGACTAGACAGACAAGACTAGACAGACAAGACTAGACAGACAAGACTAGACAGACAAGACTAGACAGACAAGACTAGACAGACAAGACTAGACAGACAAGACTAGACAGACAAGACTAGACAGACAAGACTAGACAGACAAGACTAGACAGACAAGACTAGACAGACAAGACTAGACAGACAAGACTAGACAGACAAGACTAGACAGACAAGACTAGACAGACAAGACTAGACAGACAAGACTAGACAGACAAGACTAGACAGACAAGACTAGACAGACAAGACTAGACAGACAAGACTAGACAGACAAGACTAGACAGACAAGACTAGACAGACAAGACTAGACAGACAAGACTAGACAGACAAGACTAGACAGACAAGACTAGACAGACAAGACTAGACAGACAAGACTAGACAGACAAGACTAGACAGACAAGACTAGACAGACAAGACTAGACAGACAAGACTAGACAGACAAGACTAGACAGACAAGACTAGACAGACAAGACTAGACAGACAAGACTAGACAGACAAGACTAGACAGACAAGACTAGACAGACAAGACTAGACAGACAAGACTAGACAGACAAGACTAGACAGACAAGACTAGACAGACAAGACTAGACAGACAAGACTAGACAGACAAGACTAGACAGACAAGACTAGACAGACAAGACTAGACAGACAAGACTAGACAGACAAGACTAGACAGACAAGACTAGACAGACAAGACTAGACAGACAAGACTAGACAGACAAGACTAGACACACAAGACTAGACAGACAAGAATAGACAGACAAGACTAGACAGACAAGACTAGACAGACAAGACTAGATAGACAAGACTAGACAAACAGGAGTAGAATGGAGGATCAAGATATTCCTAAGCTCATTTATTTAAGCTTCATTAAAAAGGATCGAATTCAGCTAATAGTTCCAAAATCTAACAATAATTTCCGTTATTCGGATCATTGAACTTTTCATTTTTCCCTGTATATTACACAACCGAAGAAAAATTAATACATATAAGAAATAGCATGACTCAATCAACAGAGGCGGCTGTTTGTTTCGGCGGCTTTGCTTTTCGGCGGCTTTTCTTTTCGGTGGCTTTTTCGTTTGTATCGCCGCTCTATATCTGTCTTTCTGAGACTCAATGCCACTACGCAGCGTATGCCCCCTAACAGCTCGGCCCCGTCGATCCTGCTACGTACCAACCACTACTAAGCAAATTGTAGAAAAAAATAATTAAACAATATATGGTGAAACATACTACATGTTGAATTGTTTGTGTGGACCTAATAACATTTACATTAAAGTATATAAAAATAGACCAACACGACAGACAAGAATAGATTGCAAAACTAAACTAGAATCAAAACTAGAGGATCAAGACTGACGGGAGTCGAGACATTCATCATGTTTCAAGTAAAACTAGTTGAAGGAGTTCCATGATATTTTTTCCGTGTTAAATGTTATATCTGGTAGGTCGTTAATCTTAAGTGCAGTTTGGTCCTGGAGGATTTTTCTATATAAAGGAGTCAATTTAAAGTAAAATAAAATACGGTTCAACTGTGTACGACGTGCCATAAATCACGAAATATCCGCACATATGACACGGCGGAGGAGAAGCTCGCGAAAAATTTATATTAATAGAAAATTGCGGAAGTTAATCGTTAGTTTTGCAAACAGTGCAGAAATTTAGATTGATGAAGTGGGACTTTATTGATTTACAGCGTTAGTCTTGTTTTGATTTTGTGGATGTTTAGAAATATCTATGTAATGCAAGAAGAGGAAAAAATGTTGAATTTATGTCGTTGGTGTCTGTAACAGAATTCCTGCGGGAAGGAGCGCAGCGCCGAAAATATCCCGGGGAATATTTTTAGAACCCGTTTCAACCCTCCACCAACACACATTCATAAATTATCACAGACAATTAATAGGTTTAGAACATTTCGATTAGTTTCAACAAACAAAGTTTCACATAAAACTGAAACGAATCAGCGAATTTGCACTGAAAAAAAAAACACAAAATCTTTACTAAGTTGGACAATTTTTACAACCAATTAAAATTAGTTGGCCTAGGAACTATAAAGCGATTTTAATCATTCCTTGGTGTAGCGCTAATTATGTTGTTTTTAAATTGCGAATCTGCAAATTGCGATATAATACAAGAAATAAATCGAAATTTTGAGAATATAATGCCCGCTCCACACTCTCGCGAAGTAGCACGGAGTTGAGCGAGGAACGAGAGAGTGGTCAGGTTACTCGGTCCGCCTTGTGCTTCCTCGCCTCGCCTTGGCTAACTTCGCTTCATGAAGCGGTTTTTCGTACCCGAGTCAAAGGGACACACTCTCGTGTTTACTCGTCCTTTCCTATATATTATACACACAAATACTTGCAGCAGCAGCTACCACCTGTTCGGTGTCAGTCATGGCACTGAGGTCCTCGCGAAGTAAGGCGAGAGTGTAGATGCCTCCTTCGTCTAGTTCTTCGCCTCGAACAACTTCGGCGAGGATCCTCGCCGAAGTTACTCCGCGAGAGTGTGGAGCGGGCATAAGTGTTTTTGTTTGAATATAAGTGTCTTTCTTGTTTTATATCGCAATTTGCAGATTTGCAATAAATTCCAGTTATGCAGATCACTGAACTTTTCATTTTTCCCTGTATATCACACAACCGAAGAAATTAATACATATAAGAAATTGCATGGCTCAACCGAGTCGGCTTTTCTTTTCGCCGGCTTTTTCGTTTGTATCGCCGCTCTGTATCTGACTCTCTCGGCCTAAGAGCTCGGCCCTGTCGATCCTGCTTCGGACCAACCACTACTACGCAAATTATAAGAAAAAATAATTTAACAATAGAAATATATAATGAGATATCACGTGTATTTATTTTTTCGTTGAACGCGTGATTTTTAAACTGAAAAGTGGTGCGCGACTCACTGCACCCGTCCCAGTAGAAGTCTGTGATTTAGACGCCGAATACTTGCCGAATAAATCGTTGTCGGGTATACTTTGTCTCAAAACAATGTCTAAACTAGGAAACAGTGCTGGATTTACCAGCAGGCTGAGTAGGCTGTAGGCTAGGGCGGCCAATTTGGGGCATTTTTTTTTGTCTTACAGAAATTAAAAAGATTAATCTTTATATACCTTAATGTAAATGTTGTTAGGTCCACACAAACAATTCAACATGTAATATGTTTCACCACATATTGTTAAATTTTTTTTTTCTACAATTTGCGTAGAAGTGGTTGCTCCGAAGCAGGATCGACGGGGCCGAGCTGCTAGGGGCATACGCCGCGTAGTGGCGTTGAGTCATATATAGAGCGGCGATATAGAGAGACATATATAGAGCGGCGATACAAACGAATAAGCTGCCGAAAAGAAAAGCCGCTGAAAAGAAAAGCCACCGAAAAGAAAAGCCGCCGAAAAGAAAAGCCGCCGAAAAGAAAAGCCGCCGAAAAGAAAAGCCACCGAAAAGAAAAGCCGCCGAAAAGAAAAGCCGCCGAAAAGAAAAGTCGCCGAAAAGAAGCCGCCTGTGTTGATTGAGTCATGCAATTTCTTATATGTATTAATATTTTATCTGGCGGCGGTCGCAGCCTCTCAAAGTCGCACACGAGGTCAAACATTCAAATAACTTCAATTTGACAACATGGAAAGTTATATTAAAAATTCCTTCAGTTCGACGCAGCCTATAGATTTTTCTATTGAAATTTGAATTTTGGTATTTTCATGGCCGATAGTCTTGACACAGATTTTTTATCAGATCAAATATGGTATTATGGTATTATATGGTATTATGGTATTATTGATATATCTCGTCTTCATTTATCTGACCAAGACCAAGCTGCCGCGTGTGTGTGGTCTTGATTTATCTGATGAAGACCAATTTATCTGACCAAGACCACATACGCGCGGCAGCGCAAAGATTGTAAATATTGCAAAAGATTAAACTGTATTCTAAAAATAATTTCAACCCTCTGCCGTCTCCGGGGGCTGCTGCGCCGAGTTTTCAAGTTTTGCTACTTTTTCGCCCACAAATCGGACAGTTTTCGTCACACGGACCTGCCGCTGGCACCGACGTTCCGGAACGTCGCCGCACGTCCTAGGGTCACCTCACTTTTCGACATTTTTGCTTAATTCTCTTGCCAAGTGCAAAAAACAACTTTTTTTGTATATATTTCGTCATTTTTGACTTTTAAGTGACGCGATCCGCATGTCTCATTGAAAATCGCCGTACGTGGAGTCGTTCGACTATTCTTTGGCTACAAGATTCTGATGCACCTACGCTCTCGGACCGAGGGTGCCTTTTGGTCGGGGGACCCGGATTCGCAGAAAAATTTGAAAAAAGTCGCGCAGTGACAAGAGTGCCGTCGGAGGACGCGCCTCGGAGTTTTCTACCGGAATCCTCGCGTGAATTCCGTTTTCCGCGGGCATCTTCGCCGCGACCTCCGTAAAAGTGGTAATTTTTGTAATTTAAAATTTTGGGGTCCGTGTGGGGAAGCGTTCGGCCTGAATCGCCAGGTCAAAGCGGAATCGCTAATTTCTATCGATTTTGAAACGACTGATGTGTGGAATTTCGCAAATTTCGCCTGGGGCACCGTACCACGTGGGTTTTGAAAAGGCTCAAATTTGGCCTCCGGCGGCATATCTTCCACGTTTTGAACGCGCGCGTCTTCGACGACCGCGAATTTCCGTCCGCACGTTGCGCATCCCCAAGTTTCGTCCTCCGGCCTGCCGCGCCCCTCCACGGGGGTCAAAACCCACCCCAGAATCGAGGTTTTTACGGAAACGGCCCGACGGAAGCGGCGGCGGCGCACCAACGGGATTGTTGTACATGTTTCTGTTGAAATTGATATTTTGGTATGTTTGTGGTCGATAGCCTTGACACAGAATTGTTTCAATAAAAAAATATTTATTGAAAATTTGCAAATCTATTTTTTTGTCCAACTCTTCGAAGTGTACCAGATATGCATTTGGCGCTATTTTATAGTGCAGATTTTCATCTACAAATTGTGTAATTTTTATCTTTCCAAAGTGAACCGTTTGGCCGAAATTCTTTTTTACAAACGAAAAAATTGAAAAACGAAAATCCGCATAATGTGGGTTTTTCTTTTCGGCGGCTTTTTCGTTTGTATCGCCGCTCTATATCTGTTTCTGTCAGACTCAATGCCACTACGTAGCATATGCCCCTAACAGCTCGGCCCCGTCGATCCTGCTTCGGACCAACCAATACTAAGCAAATTGTAGAAAACATTAATTTAACAATATGTGGATTTATTTCCCTTGGATAAATTTTGGGATTATATATTTTTTACTTTTGCGACTAAACCGAAGGTTTTTACAAAATTTGCAAAGAATACTTTTTTGTAGACATCGACATCTTACATACGGGTATCCGGGTTATAATTTCCTATCTTGGGGCGTTGACGAGATATTTCCAAAAAAATATTGAAGACTAAATAATTCCTCACGCCGTCCCCATTGGAGTAGGAGCGTTCAAATTTGGTTAACTGATACTTCTGGTGGATACCCACAATCAGTAAAAGTTTCATTGAATTCCTTCAAATGTTAATACATTTTTTCGCAATTTTTGAATATTTTGAAATTTTCGTGTTCGTTTTTGGTTGAAATTCGTTTAAAAAATTTTCACACAACGTGGAACAATAAAATTTCACACATTTGTAGAGAATTGTTCAGTCTATGATATCCCTCAGTTAGTTTTGAAAATATTTTATCTGGCAGCGGTGGCCGCCCCTCAAACTCAAAGTCGCACACGAGGTCAGACATTCAAATAACTATAGTTTGGAAACATGGACAGTTGTATTAAAAATTCCTTCAGTTCAGCGTAGCTTATAGATTGTTCTATTGAAATTGACATTTTGGTATCTTCGTGGCCGATAGCCTTGGCACAGATTTTTTTTTAATACTGAAATTTTGATTTTTGGTTTTTATCAGTTAAATCAAAACCACATACTACGCGCAGCAGCGCCGCGCGTATTTAGTCTTGATCAGATAAATCAAGATAAATAAATAAATAAATAAATAAATACGCGCGGCAGCGCCGCGCGTTTTGGTCTTGATCAGTTAAACCAAGACCACATACTACGCGCGGTAGCGCCGCGCGTTTGTGGTTTTAATCCGGAGTGCCGGAATAAAATCAAAAATATTAAGTTTGAGGATAGACCATCACGACAGCCTGGAAGAAAATGGACAGCTGAGTGGAAGAAGGAGCATTCTGAGAGGATGAAGATATTTTGGGAAGAGAAGCGGGAAAACGCCAGAAGATGAAATCATGTACAATCAAGTTCAATCGCTCTCCTAAAGGGGAACAATCGATTAAATAAATAAACAGACCAACCATGTGGGATAAACATTAAAAAAAATACAATCAACTACAGAATACCGGCAACGCCCAATGTCGGCACAAGTGGTAACACTGTTGCAGTGTAAGCACGTGCGAGTTACTCATCCGGGTAGTTCTGTCCGCCATCATCCGACAAAATCAATTTTGGTGTACGCTTAGCATAAGAGCCATTGACGTGACTACGTTATTTTTTATTTTAAGCCTTACCCCGAAGAAAGTCGACTGAAGAACTTTGGACAGTTTTCCGTATCGTGCGTGAATCTTTTGATGGAACATTATTTGAAAATCGGTTTGATTTCCTGGGGGTTTTGAGAAAGTTTCGTTTTGAAAATATTGGGAAAACCATCTTAGATTTTGTTGGAAATATTGAGTTGTTCCTCGATTTTATGGGAAACTGTTACTTGGGCTTTGGACAAGACCATGGAGAATTGGAGTTTGGAGATTTTCCAAGATTCTCGGAAAAATCTTTTCCTACATTTTGGATTAGACCATGAGGAACAGAAGACTGGAACACTAGAACAGATTACTGGAATTTAAAATTTTCCCCTGATTTTGGTCCACACTTTGGAGTTTGTGCTAAATTTTCAGAAATATCGATATATAGATTTTAGAGACTTGGTGCTTCCCCCTGATTTTCAAAAAAATTGACACGATGTGGAACTGAAGAAATTTTCGGAAAATTCTTATTGATTGAAAATTCTGATTTTTGGAAAAACCTCAGCTAGCATTTTGTCCTTTGCGGGGAAATCTGTGGGCGATCTTCACAGATTTCTCAGCAAGGAAAGAGCGCCCACTCGATGGTCAGACGATCTTAAGCGTATCCATCCCAATTGAATGAGAGCAGCATTGGACAGAAGGGGATGGAAGTTGTTACGGGAGGCTAATGTCCAGCAGTGGACAAGTATAGCTGGATGATGATGATGGATGATGCAATCTGTAACCCCAATAGGGCGCGTTACCAGATGGCGGATAGGGTAATGCCCGGCAGATATGCCGGGTAGGAGGTAGATATGCCTTCCGCGGACCAACAGATCTGGTAATGGGCAGCAGTACTACCAGTACCATGCAGAAGACTACTAAAAAATGATTTCTTTAAAGGCTATTGTTTCGGAAAGCTATGGGCGCAGCTGAAACTCAGCATAATAGGCTATAGTACTGCGGTGCGGAAAGCAATGAGAAACTACCGCACAATAACTATCAAGTCAAACAACCATGACAAGAAACCAAATAAATCTGGCCCCTAGTCCGTGGCCGACCTTAAATGGTCAAGGGGTGCAAAGATTACCCGCGATGAATAAGGATAAGGACCCACCCGAAAGTGAAAACTAACGGAGTATGTACGTGGTCTGTTAGAAAAGTATCCGACCTTATTTTTTATTTTGAAAACCTGATGGATTTGAATCAAGCGCGGTTGCATGAGCCGACCTTGAATTTTTTCCCGCCTGTAGATAGCGCCAGTTGCTGTCGAGCAGTGTTCAAGTGACGTAGTGTGTAGTGCCCTCGTCGGTTTTTCAATGCAAGTAAAATGACGGAACGACTGGAGCAGCGCTACTGCATCAAATTTTGCCAGAAACTGGGCGACAACCAGCTGGAAACTATTCAGAAGATTCAGACGGTTTTCGGTGACGATGCTATGAGCATCACACAGATTAAAGAGTGGTACAACCGGTCTAAAGACGGTAGTACATCGGTGGAAAGCAAACCACGCTCTGGTCGGCCATCAGCATGCCGAAATGACCATGTCATTGCCAAAGTGAACGCTATGGTGCTGCGGGACCGTCGTGTGACTATCCGAGAAATTGCGACTGGAGTTGTATTTTGAAGTTTGTTGAATTGGCGACTCCATCACGACAATGCTCCAGCACATTCTTCGCACTTGGTTCACAATTTTTTGGAAACCAGACTCCTCTGGTTCGACAGGCTCCTCTCCTGACCCCTGCGACTTCTGGCTATTCCCCAAAGTCAAAGTCCATTGAAAGGAACGCGATTTCAGACAAGAGAGGACATTAGGGCTGCAACTACAGTCGAGCTAAAGTCGATTCCGAAAGAGGTTTTTTCGGAATGCTTCCAACAATGGCGGCACCGCTGGGAGAAGTGTGTGGAGGCCCAAGAAGACTACTTTGAGGGTGATTAGGTTTCCATGCTCCAGGTATGCTAGTTTTTTTTCACCGGCTATAGGTCGTATACTTTTCTAACAGACCACGTACATGCCCGGAAAAAATCAAAGAGATGAGAAGACTAGGTATCAACGTTCTGGGAATTAGCGAGATCAGAAGACCTGGTGCGGGAAAAACCTGTATAGACGACTATATGTTATATTTTTCTGGCAATGACGAGACAGACTAATCAAATGGCGTTGGAATGGTACGTTGGATATATATATATATATATATATATATATATATATATATATATATATATATATATATATATATATATATATATATACGTTGGATACTAGACAAAAACGCTAACAAATCAGTCTCGAACTTTGTACCGCACTCGGACAGAGCAATGCTAATGCAAACCCCAAAAACATCAATATCATACAGTCTATGCACCAACAGCTGAAAAACGCAATTAAAAGAACTAAAATCATATACGAAGAAAAACGAAATTACCATAATTATGGGAGATTTCAATGCAAAAGTGGGCAAAGGAAGAGTCGCTGATGTTGTCGGTAACCATGGCCTAGGTCAGTGGTGGCGAACCTATGGCACGCGTGTCACCGCTGACACGTAGGAAAATTGTATTGGCACGCGGCATGAGCGTAGCCAGCCAGGGGGGAGGGGGTGGTCTTGTGTGTTCAACCGCGATATCGTAGCGGTCACGGCAACGAAACTTTCGCGCTGGTCTGAGAGATCCTTAAAGCGTAAAATCGCTACGCTCGTCGATTTCTAAACATGAACGCGTGCTGAAAAATCGCGTTTATTGTACTCGTTCTTTAATATAATATTTTAAATGCTTAGTATTGAAATTTAAGCTAATTGTCCTGATAAAGATCCTTGTGGAACAGCCAGAATTTAAAACTTAATATTTAGAAACTTAGCTCGTGCGGCCGCAATCTAGTTGCTAAATCAATACTAAACTAAACTTTTTTCGTTGTAAATTTTCTTGTGAAACCAGTAATTTCGGGATCGATGGACGGCATTAATTATAGAAATGGTAATGGTAACACAATTAAAACTAATAGCTTTGAATCCGCCCCATTTACATTGACTGCATAATGTATGACGCTCGTTATCCCACCAAACACATAGGGAGATATTAACTAAGCTAACTTAACTAATAAATAACAAGAGCTTAGGTTACTAAAAGGTCTGCTTTGATTTAACCCTGGATTTGTTGATTCCATTAAGCAGCCAGTTTATATTGAAGTTAGTTTGACTTGAATCCGTTTGAATAGAAAAAACCGAATGTAATAGTATATTTTACAACTAGGGCGGTAAGTTCTTTAAGTAAGGTAAGTCAATTGGTTACGAGAACGAAATTGGGCGCATGAACGAAGTGAGTGCGCACATTCGCTCGAGAGGGCAATTAACAATACCGCAAATAATATTTATTTATTACTCATGCGAGGGGACAAGTTTGGGATCCAGGGGCCATAAAAAAAACGGCCAAGTGCGAATTATGACTCGCGCACCGAGGGTTCCGCACAAACTTGTAAGTAAGGTATCTTTAGGAGGACCTAACTGTATGCAACCCATATGCTTCTGGTGCGTGACAATACCACGCAACACATTAGTATATTTTCATAAGTTTCTAATAGTAAATTCGCATTTTTCTTGTAATTAAACTACATATTTACGGTTTTCCCTTTACATGTGCTGTAAGACACCGCTTCTTGCCAACTTTCATGATTCTAGGTCAACGGGAAGTACCCTATAGGTTTTGATTCCCTCGTGAAATCGCAAAATATGCGACATAAACGGTCATAGCTTTTGATCGCGTTGACTTACAAGTTTGATTTTTCACAGCTTAAAGAGACCGCAGACCCGAGTATTTGATACAAATTTCAACTTGTTACCTCTACGCGTTTCTGAGAAAAATGGTCTTGAGGGACAGACAGACGGACGGACAGACGGACAGACGGACAGACAGACAGACAGACGGACAACAAAGTGATCCTATAAGGGTTCCTTTTTCGGTACGGAACCCTAAAGATATATGAGAAATTGTTTTTTTAATTTTTTGCTTTTTGAATTTGCGAAAATGAAGAATTTGCTTTTTCAATTGTCTCCGGTGGTGTGGATTCGTGATAAGAACTCTTATCAGTCTCGGGTATCAACATGGAATTTCCACTCATTTTAAAACGTTTTCTTTATTTTTTATTATTATTTTGTAATGAAAAAAATAAATCTGTCACTTTCACGTCACTTTCTTAATATTGAGGTCTTGATTGTGTTTGTTTTATTTGTTTTTTAATGTAACTTAGCCATATTGCATATTTGTGTGCGTTACCCAAGTGATGTGGTTATACAATCAATTTGCTTTTTCTTCGCAGTAAAAAACGTGCGCCAAGATAGTACTTTTAACGCATGAGTAATAAAATACTCTAATGTATCGAGAATTCTCATTAATAAATCTAACCTAATCAAGTTCAATTGCTGAACTGGCAATCAAGTCTAAATTTAGATTTATGTTTGCTCGTCGATGTTTCTGTGGATGAAACGATTTGGATTGAAAGGAGGAAAATGTTACTAAATTTATATAAATGTTACTTATTTAAAGTTTTAGTAAACAGAGGGTGCAGTGCACGTGGATGAGAGGGTGTGAAAGCTGTGCATACGGTTCCTCAAACGGTTTTGGAAATATTTACAGAAAACGCAATTGTTGAATAGACCTTTTTACGGTTAGTTAATCGCATGCGCGGCCGCAATGTTTAACATGTTAACGCTGACGTGTGGTACACGTTACCCGCTAAACTAAATCACTAAACCGAGCGCCGGCGTCAATGTGTTAAAATGGCGAGAATATATTCTTCAAGTGCCGTGTCCTCCCAGAACATTGGCGATCATTCGCTTGATCCTTACTTTGTTCGCAGCCGATCTAAAGAGTGTCGTGGTGTTTACTCCAGGCGAGAATATGAAAGTGTTATTTTCACTAGTTATACGTAGTAAAAAAAAAATCGGGCACATTTTTGACGTACCTGCATGGCGAAAATTGACGCATGCACACAAAAAAATTCAAGTATGAAAAGGTCTATTTAATGTTTATCATTAAAAGTTTCCTGTTGTTATTCTTACGGTTATTGCTGTTGTTTTAGTTGTCTAAAGCGGATGAGATGATTTTAATTTTAATTGTTAGATTCTGAAAAACGGTCGGTCCTGAGAAAGAACCTTGAGGGGTACAAACTTTGTTAGTGGACCTATTAGCAATCTGTGAGCAACTATTACATTTCTGCTAATTTAATTAAACTATTCAGTTTTGTTTAGAGAAGATGGGGCTAATAAGAAAATCTAAATTTTAAATCCATACTGCCTTTAAAAAAAAACAGAACAAAGTATTTATTGGACGATCTTAATCAAATTTACAGAATTTGATCATGTAAATGAACTGCACCGATGATCAAAAAATCAATTGTTTTGGTTCCTTATTTAATGGTAATTTTTCTTGATTTCAACATTTTGAAAAACTGATGATTTTTTATGTAATTGCTTCTAAAGTCCAAATAGCCTCTGAGTAGTTTGACGTTTCAGTTTATGAAAGTTCGAAAGATGCCCCATGCTCGTCGTCGTGCACCATATTATCATATAACTGATTTTGAAAGGGGTCGCATTATTGGTATGCGAGAAGCGGGTTTCTCGGTTCATGGCATTGCTGCAAGGGTAGGCCGTAGTGTATCGGTGATACTAGTGTATCGGTCCAAAGCTGGGGAGAATCGACGTAGACTTGGATCAGGACGTTCAAGAAGCACCACTGAGCGTGAAGATCGAGTCCTTCGTCTTACAACTTTAAGAGACAGATTTACATTTACATTGAAAATGACTGTTGGCTCTAAATGGTCAAAGAGTATTCATGGCTACTGTTTATAGAAGAATCCACAGTTTCGGTATTAGATCCTACCGTCCAAAATTATGTCTACCTCTTACTCCGCAGCATCGCAAAGCAAAACATGATTGGTGCAGGGAAAGACAACATTCATAACATTATCTTCAGCGATGAGTCTCGGTTCTGTTTATGGGCTTATGATGGTCGAAGAAGAGCGAGACGTCGACGCGGTGCACGCAGAATTTTACAATTTTCTGTTGAACGGCACACGGCCCTTACACAGGGAGTTATGATTTGGGGGCGAAAGCGTATGGTAGTCTCCTCTAGTTTTTTTAGAAGCAAGTCTTAACGCGATTAGGTATATTGACAACATTTTACAGCCAGTGTTAGTGCCCTATGTAAATGCCTTGCAGAAAACCAAGTTAACGCTCGGTCTCACGCAGCGGCCATTACAAGACAGTTTTTTGATAGCGCCGAAATCAATTTGTTACCTTGGTCATCTCGTTCTCCAGATCTATTGCCGATAGAAAATGTTTGGGATATGATTGGTGTTAGAATAAGTAACTTACAGCGCCCCGCTAACACTGTAATGGAACTTAGAGGTTAAATTAACGAAGTTTGGAGTGAATTGCCCCAAGCCGATATTGTTAGCCTAACTTTTAGCATGCCTCGACGTGTTAATGAATGCTTGGGGAATTGCGGAAGCCCAACACATTATTCATTTTTATTCATTTGTTTTTCAAGTTGATTTTATGATCAGCGATGCAGTCCATTTAATTATAATTTCATGATATTATTATATTATATTATTTGAAGAATGTCTGTGGGATTTTTCGCAACCGTGATTTTTTCGCAGTAAAATGATAATTACAAAAAATATATTGTTTTCGCAAGATTTTTGCGATTTAATTTGCGTAATACTATTTTTTTTTCGTCGTCAAATTTTCCTGCTTCGGGCAATTAAAGAGAAAAGAAAAGACTTTTACGTAAAACAATATTTATAGCATGAAAAGAACGAAAAAGTTTCAAGAAAAACATTTTCGCCAAAAATCTTTAACAAAGATTTTGCTCAAATTTTAATTTCTTAACTTTTATGTAACTAACTTCATTCCACTATTGTCTATCTTAATTTATTTATGTATTTCCAAAATTATCTGTTACTAAATTCACGCTTTCAGAATTCATTTGATGATTTGATGAATTTTGCATTCAGCAATCAATTGTCAATGTCAATATGTCAAATATGAAGTTTCTTTAAAAATTTCATTTTTCTCCTTTCTTATATTCTTATTCCTTAATTATAGTCAGTGGTGTGCTGGAGCGGTCTCGCGTGGGCTCGCGCGATCTCATAGTTAAATTTTGTATAAATTGACGAGTCCATTGTTAATTTTTTTTATAAATTTGCGAGCCCTATGTTATTTTTTTTTTGAAAATTTGCTTTTTACAGTTTCCACTATGCCAATCTATGTATGTACAGTGCGTTTGAAAAAGAACTCCCTAGTTTTATTCTGTCATAGAAACTGTTCAAAGTGATACACTCTATTCTAGTTTGTGGTGTTTGATTCATCAACCGTCCAAGATTTGCTCCCCTGAAACTGGAATGCCTGCTTGACCTTGAGACGGCGCCTGGGCTTAGTTCGCCTAATTCAGTTCAAAGAGGATAGGCTTTTTTTATATGTGGTTTGCGGGAGGCTCTACCAGCCTGTGTGTGAGGCTCTCACTCACTAAACCCCTTCTTCCACATGGCTTAGAAGTACGCCACCCCGGTATTGCTTGCGCATTCCTTCAGGGTGAGCAGCCCAAAATTGGGACGGTTTTTTAACCGCCCTAGTTTTTCTGTTTTTCCTTTTTTTTTATCTTGTAGTTAGGATAGTTGTTGGATTCATCTTATTTGGGCGTAGTGGTGGATCATTCTATTGCGTTTCAGTTTTCCTTAGAGTCGTCTTCCTTAGAGGAAATAACAAATTTTAAAAAATTGGCCTGTTTATCCCAATTTTCCATATCTTGTAGCATGTAACCCATTACCGTTTAGTTCGTCCCTGTCTGCTTCCCATCTCCAGCAGTCATATATTGTGTGTCTTACCGAGTCCACATCACCACAGTATTCACACAAGTCATCTGCGGCGGCGCGTATTTGTTTCAAGTAGTCGCGGAAGCATCCATGCCCTGTGAGGAACTGAGTCATGGAAAAGTTAGTCTGTTTACCCATGTGGTGATATCTGGTATGATCAACTTCGTCCATTGGCCTTTTTCGGACGCCCATCATTTTTGTTGCCATTCTGCTAGGAGATTTTTTCTAGCGACAATTCTAGATTGCCTATCACATCCGGCCTCATGCAGTTC
Organism: Phosphuga atrata; assembly: GCA_944588485.1. NCBI lineage: Eukaryota > Metazoa > Arthropoda > Insecta > Coleoptera > Silphidae > Phosphuga > Phosphuga atrata. Next base: position 54,321,448 of record OX155903.1, read on the forward strand.
GACTCTTTCTTTTACCAGGAGCTCTATGCCAGCTATAGAGCAGCTATTACCAGCTATACCAGCTATTACCAAAAGTGCTTCCCCCGATACAGTCTTATATGCGCCACAGATCCTGATTGCAGTTTTCCTTTGAATTTTCGCCAGTTTGTAAATATTGCTTTCAACTCCCATACTTTGAGCCCATATTGGGGCAGCATATAGCATGGTGGATTGTACTATCGTACCAAGGAGTTTACGTTTGGAGCTTTCAGGCACACCTACATTGGGCATAATTCTGTCCAATTACCTTGATGCCTTTAGCTGCTGCCTTCGTGAGGTGTGGACCGAACGACAGGCTCTTGTCTATGACTACCCCGAGGTATGTGATTTCGTTCTTTGGTCTTAAATATGAATGTTGCACTTCAAACTGTATTGGGTTGAGTCTCCTTAGGCCGGTTAGTAACACTGCTTCAGACTTTTCGGGAGCAAGGCTCAGATTGTTTGATGTCATCCAATCGGTTACTTGGCGAATTGTGCGGTTTGCCATTTCCATTAGCATGGATTCCGTTTTTGCGGAGACCACGAGCGCCTGGTTGTCGGCGAAGCCAATGAGTGTGGCACCTTCAGGAAGTTTCAATCTTAGGACACCGTTATACAAGATAGTAGGGCCTAAAACTGAACCTTGTGGGACCCTGCTACTCAGTTCTATCTCCACCGAAACTCCATGTGCCTGTAGAAGCAGTGTTCCATTATCGAAGTAGCTTCTTACCATGCGCAGGATGTAACGCGCTATTCCTCTTTCCGTTAGTTCATTCATTATTATTTTCCAACTAGCACTGTTCCTTGTCCTTATGGTGCCACTTCTAGCCTCTTCTGCAAGTTTTAGGACCGCTTCTATTGCGCTGATAGTGGATCTTCCCTCTCTGAATCCAAATTGTTTCCTGGACAATCTGATGCCTGCCTCAAGTCCTCTTTTAAGTCTGTCCACCAGGAGCTGCTCCTCGTATCCCGGCGTATCCAGAATACACAGGGGTCTGTACGATGATTGATCGTCTAACGGTTTGTCACTCTTGCGGAGCAGGACAAGCCTTGCGCACTTCCATTTCTTGGGAAAGTTCCCGGCACTTAGTTCTGCATACATTATATCTAGAACAATTTTTTATTGGTCGAGGGCTGCGATTTTAATAACGGATACCATCTGGGCCTGGAGCTTTACCGTTGTGGATGCGGTCTATTGCTTTTGTGAATTCCTCCTCGGTAAATGTGTATCATTAACCTATGGTTGTTTGCAGACTAAAGGTTCATGTTGTGGGAATAGTACATCTACAGCTCGTTTCAGGTCATTCATTGGCATTTGAGTATTGTTAACAGGGAAAAACTATTTTACAAAGCTTGATAAAAACGGAACACAGCCTGAATATAAATACAGTATAATCTCGTTAATTCGGCCGTTGGTTAATCGGACGACACGTTCAGTAATCCGGCGGTCTGGAACCGCTCGCGCTCTACGCTCACACCACTCTCTTTATAATTCGGCGGTTGTCTGTTCCCATACGTGTCGGATTATCGAGATTATACTGTATATTCAATCTTTTCGAAGCTCTATAATATTATTGAAAAAACAAAGTAATTTTTCTAGTTTAGTGCCACGAGAGCGGACTAAATAACTAATAGTTCCGCAAGCATCCGCTATAGGACCTATAGTAACTTCGTTAAGTTTGTACAATAATTCAGTAACTTTCTTAAGGTTCTACAAGCATTCAGTAACTTCCTCAGGAATCTACAATAATAAATAAGCATCTTCAACGATCTAAGATGGCGAAAGTTACATCTAGTGATATCTAGTAACTTCCAGAAGAAGAATCAATAATTTAGCAACTTCCTCAATCTTTACAATAGTATTGTTAGTTCCGCAAGCATCTACAATAATCCTGTAACTTCCACAAGGATTTGCAATAATTTGGTACCTTCCACAACGATCTGCAATAATTTTGTAACTTCCATAAGGATCTACAATAAGTTTGTAAAATAATCAACAAATAGCAGAAAATTTCTTAAGGTTTTATAATAGCCAAACTAGTTCCTCAAAGAGTTAATATTATCAAACTATGTGAAATTTAGAGAACATATTTTGATTTCTCATGATCTAATTAATTGCCAAAAAAAATCTTTAGTTTATCTTTAACATCTGTAGTCAGCTAGTAACATCAGAACTAATCTAAGTTCCTCAAGGTTCTACAATAACTTAGAACACAGTTCCTTAAGGTTCTATAATAACTTAGTTCCTATTTCCTCAAGGTTCTATAATAATTCAGTTCCCTGTTCCTCAAGGTCTATAATAACTTACTTCCTAGTCCGTCAAGGTTCTACAATAATTTAGAAAGAAGTTTCTCAAGGTTGTACAATAATTTGGAATGCAATTCCTCGAGGTTTCTAGTTTCTACAGTAATTTAGAATATAGTTCCTCAAAGTTCTAAAATAACTTGGAACACAGTGGAAACCTTGAGGATTCTACAATAATTTAGTTTATATTTTAAGATAACCTAGTAAATAACTGGGAAATTCCACATGAGACTTGTTTTGGTAGTCCTAAAAAGACTCAGTAATATTATAGAGCTTCGGAAAGGTTGAATATATTGATATATTCAGACTGTGTTCCGTCTTTATTAAGTTTATATGATTATCGATGATATAGTTTCGTTTTACCAGTAGTGTTTTACAAAATTTTCAAAATTTGCAATTTAAAAAAAAAAGATTGACATTAAATTTTAAAGAGTTCGATTTAGAGCTAGTTTATAAAATTCTATGAAACATGTTGAGGACTATTTATATTTTTGTATTAAATAACAGAATCTATTGATGTGTAACCAACTTGACTGCGTAAACGGCTTATGTTGTGTGCGCAAATTTGTGTTTATTGTGAATGGTATTGAACGAATCGAAATGAAATGAAATAATATTTTCGTGTAGGAAACACAATTTATAAATATGAATTTATGAAAGTTTGCGTTGGGAGTTTATAAGTCCTTTGGGCGTTATGAAATCATTATCCTCTTTACACATATAAATTATATAAATATTGGATAACGAGGCGAAATGTGTTTCAGTCGCAATTTTTGAAATAGAATAATAACGCGGCCCGGAATAATAATAATAATATAGGTAAAATAAAACGGGCAAAAAAATGTAAAACGGTCGGTGTGTGCGTATATATTATAAAACTCGGGGGCAATTTCCCCAACGTGAAATTAAAACAAACAGAACCTGTACAAACAGACCAGACACAGAAAAAATTAAATATTATTATTTTCCACTATTATTATTTATTGCGCCAATGCGGGTCATCGATTTATCGGCTGCAAACTTTGTCTGCTTTGCTATTCTCGTTATATTCCCGAATAAATTAAAATCCAACAAAATCCAAATTAAGAGAGTCTTTAAGGATCTCACAGACCGGCGCGAAAGTTTCGTTGCCGCGACCGCTGCGATATCGCGGCGGACTGATTGATACGGCGGTTTATATACAGATGTTCAGACCAACAAGCGCGATTTTCGGCATGTCCAAAAAATTACAAAGTCCTTTCACGCTATACGTCAACGTGAAATGTCTCATACGAAATTTGTTAATGAAATTCAATGATAAATGGAAAATCATTTCGAGGCACGAGGACAATTTTTTTGATAAGTTTTCCGAATGGCTGAGTGTGTTCGTTGCTTTGGAAGAAACTCCAGAAGCTTCAAAGAAGTCCAACAACATGGGAATTTTCCGAAGCTAGTGAGTGTACAAAGCGTAGGAAGACTGAACAATTGCATGGAGGGTCACTTCCACCATTTTGTTCTTTCAAATTTATACTTCAAAATCATAATCAGCGACCCCAAAAACCCCCCAGTACAGACTTACAGCCGAATCAAATACGTTTTTGAAGAAATTCGCCGCCATATTGGATCCGACATTTTGTTTTTCTGAGTTTTGACATCGAATTCGTGATCAGCGACCCAGAAAACCCAAGTGTAAAGATTTTCACCCGAATCAAATGCTTTTTCGACTTTTGGCCAGCTTTTTGGGATTCCGTCCCACTGTGCGGCGCTCCTCTACCTTGCTCTACATTATTAATTTTAGAAGGTTATATTTTTTCCTGCGAAACCGATAATGTTCACTCCCACGGGGAGTTTCAACTTGAGGACACCATCGTAGAGTATGTTTGATAGTGTAGGGCACATGATGGAACCTAGCGGAGCACCGCTGGTGATATTGAAGGGTCGGGAAGAGTCTTTGGCGTATAGGATTAGGCTACGGTAGCACAAGTAGCTCACCATCCTCAATAGATATGAAGAAATGCCTGTATCGACAGTTCTACCATTATGAACTGCCAAGTAATGTGTTCCTGATGTCTATTGCTATCAGTGCGCATATTTCTTTTGGTACATTTTTTGGCGCTTTTTACCACGTTAATGACGTACTTATTTCATAGTTGATTTCCCCTCTCTGAAACCGAACTGTCTTCCACATCGATTGATCCCATTTGGAAGTTCTGTTTTCAGCCGTACTAAGATTAGTTGTTCGAGGAGTTTTCCTATGCCGTTCGGGTTGCATATAGGTCGCTATCGCTAAGGAAGATCTGTGGGTTTGTCTCCATTTTGATTAGCCTGCTTTAGTTAGTCTGGGAAGGAACTAGCCTGTAGACTCCTGTTAAAGTTCCCATCGTTGCTCTCTTTGTTCTTTTTCTTTTTGTTTCTCCGCTAGATATTCTCCGCAGTTCTTGTTATTTGGCATTTCCAGCATGCAATTGACAATGTTTTCCGGTGTAAGTTCGTACTTATATTTTTGTTTCCATTTGCCAACCTGTGGTATACAAAAAAGGTATGCTGAGCCTCTTTTAAATTGCACATCATTTCGTTTTCCTCTCTTATGATCCTAAATTACCTTAACACCTAACCACCTGACATACGTTTCTCAGACCCAAAGTAGCAGTAATTTTCTCACCTGAGACGTATGACAGGTGGTTAAGGGTTAAATATGCTCTAAAAAAAGTCCCCATGGTCGGAAAGTATTTGTACAATATAGTAATTTATGTTTCCATGTGTGGTGGATACGCGTTGTAGAATAATCACTCACGGTTTGCAGAGGAATTTATTTCACTGGCTGGACCGGTGTGAATGGGTCCACTGGCTGGACATTGGTTTGTTGCGCCTCACCGTTGAACTGAACTAGAGTCGACTGTTTGCGCCTGACAGAACTACTTCCTTGTTCGGGGGTTCAGGTATTTATGTTATGTCCAGGTATACTGGTCCCTCATCTGGGGGTGATTATTTTTCTATTTTCGGCTATTTGTCGCTTTGGTGATTACCGATTCTCGGGAAAAACATCTTGTCGTAATTTCCCCGTGGATTACACAATTTACCCTAATAAAATATTTTCGGAAATTCTTTTGAAAATATTTGGGTAATCACGGTAATGCCCTCGTAAACAAAGAAATAAAAATGTAACGCATGTATCCTATTTACCTCTTTTTCCAGATCGGGAATTAGTCTTTTTGTTCATACCATCTGTCCATCTGTCGTACCACTTCCCCAACGTGATTGCTTTGATCTGAATTGCTTTGTTTTTGTCTGTAAACGCAGTGGTTCCTTCTTGCGCCATTAGTTCAATTAGAGGTATCATCGCGATCGCTTGCAGCGTCTCTGTGAGCGCTGTCCTGTAAGCACAGATCCTGATTAGAAGTTTCCGTTGTACTTAAGGATGTCTTTATACTTTCCTATTGCCATTGTTTCCAAACCGTCGCCCCGTAGATCAATATTGAATGTACCACTGAAGTTAAGATTTTTCTTCAAAATTCCAAATTTGCTTGATCTCCATTCATTTCCAGCTCTTTTCCTATTATATCACCTATTGTGTTTTACAATAGTTTGGCCATACTATTCAAAAGACATATTGGTCTGTATTTTGACTCCGCCAATTGATTCTTTGGTTTTGTATCATTAGTTTTATAGCTTCCGGGGGATACCATCAGGGCCTGAGACTCTGTTATTGCGGAGGCGGAGACAGACAATACTAGTCAGACACAACTATATAGACAAGACAAGACAGACAAAACTGAACAGATAAAATTACACTGACCTATTTTCTGAGTATATGTCCCAGGTACGCTGTCTTACGTTTCTTCCATCCACGTATCTGTCCATGCTTCTAAGCACCTCATTATTCGTGATATGTTCCGCCCAGGATATTCTCTGCCTTCTTCGAAAGATCCACATCTTAAACGCTTGTATTTTGTTCATAGTATTGATCTTCAACGTCCAAACCTCAACACCATACAACTGTCCCGAGTGAATGTAGCACTTAACGAACCGGTATCTTAGTTTAAGGTTTAGGCTTCTCCCGCAAAATACTTTCATCATCTTAAGGGACGTTGTTCTGGCTATTTCGATGCGTGTTCTTACTTCCAGATCTGGATCCAGGTCTTCGGTGATCCAGCTGCCCAAGTATTTAAATTTAGCGACCTGTTTTACTTGCTTATTGTATACTTGCAAATTGGCTTGGATATCTGCTGTTCTACCATTGTTTTCGATTTAACCTTATGCTATTATTTGGTTCATCAAACGTTGTGGGCCAGCTGCACTGTCTGCAAATATAGCCGTATCGTCCTCGTTCCTGATGTTGTTCAATAGTTCACCATTGATCTTGATTCCATATGTAGAGTTTTCCAAGGCTTTCGATCAAAAGAAAGAGCGGACGCGAGCTGGGCTCGCACGCTAGAGGCTCACACCTTCGCACGCGACCCGGGCTCAAGCGCCATGTCCTCTCGCGAGAAAGAAACGCAGAACTTTCAAGCGGCTCCCGCCACGATCGACCTAGACTCGAACGTTAATGATCCTTCCGCAGGTTCACCTACGGAAACTTTGTTACGACTTTTACTTCCTCAAGTTTGGTCATCTTCAGAGTACATCGGCGACGCCGGAACGTCTCCGCGGACCGGTCCGAAGACCTCACTAAATCATTCAATCGGTAGTAGCGACGGGCGGTGTGTACAAAGGGCAGGGAGGTAATCAACACGAGCTTATGACTCGCGCTTACTGGGAATTCCTCGTTCATGGGCAACAATTGCAAGCCCCAATCCCTAGCACGAAGGAGGTTCAACGGGTTGCCAGGGGCGTTCGGCCAGGGAAGACACGCTGATTCCTTCAGTGTAGCGCGCGTGCGGCGTAGAACATCTAAGGTCATCACAGACATGTTATTGCTCAATCTCGTGCGGCTAGAAGCCGCCTGTCTCTCTAAGAAGAATAAATTGTACGTCGACAGTTAAAACCGCGCCAGACCGCGCGCCCACGTCTCATGACGGTACGCAGCGGCCGGCGGGCCTTTGGGATGTCAATAGTACACCTAGTTAATAGGCTAGAGTCTCGTTCAAGATTTGTTGAGTCAAATTAAGCCGCAGGCTCCACTCCTGGTAGTGCCCTTCCGTCAATTCCTTTAAGTTCCAGCTTTGCAACCATACTTCCCCCGGAATCCAAAAGCTTTGGTTTCCCGGAAGCTGCCCGCCGTGTCATCGAAAGAACATCGGCGGATCGCTGGCTGGCATCGTTTATGGTTAGAACTAGGGCGGTAGCTGATCGCCTTCGAACCTCTAACTTTCGTTCTTGGTCAATCAAAGCGTTATTGGGAAATGCTTTCGCTTCAGTTCCGTCTTGCGACGATCCAAGAATTTCACCTCTAACGTCGCTATACGAATGCCCCCGTCTGTTCCTATTAATCATTACCTCGGGAGTTCCAAAAACCAACAAATTAGAACCGAGGTCCTATTCCATTATTCAATGCAAACAGCATTCAGGCAAAATTCTAGCCTGCTTTAAGCACTCAAATTTGTTCAAAGTAAACGTGCCGGCCCACCTCGACACGCACTGAAGAGCACCGCGATGGGATTGCAAGTTGGACCGCCCGATGTCGCAAAAGGGCTAAGTTCAGCGGCAGGACGTCCCGCGGCACGCCAGTTGAACACAGCGAGCGGTGAACCGACGGCGCGGGACACAAGTTCGACTACGAGCTTTTTAAACGCAACAGCTTATATACGCTATTGGAGCTGGAATTACCGCGGCTGCTGGCACCAGACTTGCCCTCCAATTAATCCTCGTTAAAGGATTTAAAGTGTACTCGTTCCGATTACGGGGCCTCGGATGAGTCCAGTATCGTTATTTTTCGTCACTATCTCCCCGTGCCGGGAGTGAGTAATTTGCGCGCCTGCTGCCTTCCTTGGATGTGGTAGCCGTTTCTCAGGCTCCCTCTCCGGAATCGAACCCTGATTCCCCGTTACCCGTTATAACCATGGTAGGCGCAGAGCCTACCATCGACAGTTGATAAGGTAGACATTTGCCATGTCAGACATGTCGCCGGTTCGAGGCCGTGCGATCAGCGTAGTTATTCAGAGTCACCAAACAGGAGCAGATAACGAACAACAATGGTGATAGTACACAGCCCTGAGGTACTGCAAGTTTAATAGGTATATCGCTGGTCGAGTCGTACTGCAGCAGTCTGGTGTTGAAGGAAATATCTTTTTTCACCAAACAAGCGCTGAGAACGACCAAAATTCAGACCCTGAGAGCAATAAGAGGAGTCACATTAAGAGACCATGTCAGAGACCATGTCATCAAGAGTTCTAAGATCAGAGCTGACCTACAAATTCAGAACGTCGAGCGCTGAGCAAGAGCCCGTCGACGATACTGGCGCGATCACGTGGAACGAATGGCACCACACAGAATCGCTAACTTGTCCATGACACAAAAACCCAACAGAACGAGACCCCCTGGAAGACCACCGAAGAGATCGACAGACTCCTGTACTTCCAAATCGCAGGAGTTAAAGGACTTAGGAGAAACTTACAGAAACAGGCACATAGTGCCCACACAGAAGAATAATAATAAGAAGAAGAGCATTGCCGCTTGCGTAAATGTTGTTTGGAAAACCCTGTCTTTGGATATAAAGTATTAAATTCTTGGTGTTCCACAAGGATTTTGATCAGGACAATTACGCAAATAAGCTTAAATTGCAATGATAAACATGGCCGGTTGTTTAAATGGGTTTTGTGAATTGAAGTCATTGGATATTAAGTGTTAAATTCTTGGTGTTCCACAAGGATTTTGATCAGGACAATCACGCAATTAAGTTTAAATGGGAATAGTAAGCATTTCCGCTTGTATAAATGTGTTTTGAGAAGCCAAGTCTTTGGATATAAAGTATTAAATTCTTGGTGTTCCACAAGGATATTGATCAGAACAATTACGCAAATAAGCTTAAATTACAATACTAAGCATTGCCGGTTGTTTAAATGGGTTTTGAGAATCTAAATCATTGGTTATAAAGTGGTAAATTCTTGGTGTTCCACAAGGATTTTGATCAGGACAATTACGCAAATAAGCTCAAGTTTGAATACTAAGCATTGCCGCTTGTGACAGAGACCTCAAGCTAGAGGTACGAGCAGTAATGAACAAGGCTCGAATATCTGGCGCACTAAATAACATCATCTGGAGAAACAAACATATATCGCAAGAAGGTAAAATCCGAATATACAAGACAGCAGTAAGACCAATACTCACATATGCGGCTAAAACTAGGGCCGATACATCAGCCACGAAAGAAGCACTGAAAACGACCAAAATACGGACCCTGAGAGCAATAAGAGGAGTCACATTAAGAGACTATGTCAGGAGCTCTAAGACCAGAGCTGATGTTGTGCGCTGGGCTAAAGCCCGTCGAAGATACTGGCGGGATCACGTGGAACGAATGGCGCCACACCGAATCGCTAACTTGTCCATGACACAAAAACCCAACAGAACAAGACCCCCTGGAAGACCACCGAAGAGATGGACAGACTCCTGTACTTCCAAATCGCAGGAGTCGAAGGACTGAGGAGAAACTTACAGAAACAGGCACATAGTGCTTACACAAAAGAATAATAAGAAGAAGAAGAGCATTGCCGCTTGTGTAAATGTAGTTTGAGAAACCCAGTCTTTGGATGATAAAGTATTAAACTCTTGGTGTTCCACAAGGATTTTGATCAGGACAATTACGCAAATAAGCTCAAGTTTCAATACTAAGCATTGCCGGTTGTGACAGAGACCTCAAGCTAGAGGTACGAGCAGCAATGAACAAGGCCCGAATATCTGGCGCACTAAATAACATCATCTGCCACGAAAGCTACCGAAATACGGACTCTAAGAGCAATAAGAGGAGTCACATTAAGAGACCATGTCAGGAGCTCTATGATCAGAGCTGACGTTGTACGCTGGGCTAAAGCCCGTCGAAGATACTGGCGGGATCACGTGGAACGAATGGCGCCACACCGAATCGCTAACTTGTCCATGACACAAAAACCCAACAGAACAAGACCCCCTGGAAGACCACCGAAGAGATGGACAGACTCCTGTACTTCCAAATCGCAGGAGTCGAAGGACTGAGGAGAAACTTACAGAAACAGGCACATAGTGCTTACACAAAAGAATAATAAGAAGAAGAAGAGCATTGCCGCTTGTGTAAATGTAGTTTGAGAAACCCAGTCTTTGGATGATAAAGTATTAAACTCTTGGTGTTCCACAAGGATTTTGATCAGGACAATTACGCAAATAAGCTCAAGTTTCAATACTAAGCATTGCCGGTTGTGACAGAGACCTCAAGCTAGAGGTACGAGCAGCAATGAACAAGGCCCGAATATCTGGCGCACTAAATAACATCATCTGCCACGAAAGCTACCGAAATACGGACTCTAAGAGCAATAAGAGGAGTCACATTAAGAGACCATGTCAGGAGCTCTATGATCAGAGCTGACGTTGTACGCTGGGCTAAAGCCCGTCGAAGATACTGGCGGGATCACGTGGAACGAATGGCGCCACACCGAATCGCTAACTTGTCCATGACACAAAAACCCAACAGAACAAGACCCCCTGGAAGACCACCGAAGAGATGGACAGACTCCTGTACTTCCAAATCGCAGGAGTCGAAGGACTGAGGAGAAACTTACAGAAACAGGCACATAGTGCTTACACAAAAGAATAATAAGAAGAAGAAGAGCATTGCCGCTTGTGTAAATGTAGTTTGAGAAACCCAGTCTTTGGATGATAAAGTATTAAACTCTTGGTGTTCCACAAGGATTTTGATCAGGACAATTACGCAAATAAGCTCAAGTTTCAATACTAAGCATTGCCGGTTGTGACAGAGACCTCAAGCTAGAGGTACGAGCAGCAATGAACAAGGCCCGAATATCTGGCGCACTAAATAACATCATCTGCCACGAAAGCTACCGAAATACGGACTCTAAGAGCAATAAGAGGAGTCACATTAAGAGACCATGTCAGGAGCTCTATGATCAGAGCTGACGTTGTACGCTGGGCTAAAGCCCGTCGAAGATACTGGCGGGATCACGTGGAACGAATGGCGCCACACCGAATCGCTAACTTGTCCATGACACAAAAACCCAACAGAACAAGACCCCCTGGAAGACCACCGAAGAGATGGACAGACTCCTGTACTTCCAAATCGCAGGAGTCGAAGGACTGAGGAGAAACTTACAGAAACAGGCACATAGTGCTTACACAAAAGAATAATAAGAAGAAGAAGAGCATTGCCGCTTGTGTAAATGTAGTTTGAGAAACCCAGTCTTTGGATGATAAAGTATTAAACTCTTGGTGTTCCACAAGGATTTTGTTCAGAACAATTACGCAAATAAGCTTAAATTTCAATGCTAAACATTGCCGGTTGTTTAAATGGGTTTTGTGAATTGAAGTCATTGGATATTAAGTGTTACATTCTTGGTGTTCCACAAGGATTTTGATGAGAACAATTACGCAAATAAGCTTAAATTACAATACTAAGCTTGCCGGTTGTTTAAATGGGTTTTAAGAAGCCAAGTCTTTGTATATAGTGTTAAATACTTGGTGTTCCACAAGGATTTTGATCAGGACAATTACGAAAATAAGCTTACATTGCAATACTAAACACTGCCGTTGGTTTACATCGATTTTGAGAGTCCAAGCTCTTGTATATAAATTGTTATATTCTTGGGGTTCCACAAGGATTTTGATCGGGACAATTACGTAAATAAGCTTAAATTGCAAATATTGAGCAACGTCGCTAGTATAAATGGGTTTAATTCAAGTTCCTGGATATAAATTGTTAAATGCTTGCTGTTCTACAAGGATTTTAGTCAGGACAGTTTTGTATGAATTTAAGCATTGCTGATTCTATAAATCTGTTTTGAGACTTCTGATGAAGGGCATTAGAAGTCTCTCGACATATTCAACATCATACTGGAAGCTGGAAGCATTCCAAACGCATGGAGGTCTTCAAAAATTAAAACACTACACAAAGTCAAAGGGCGCCTCAACGATCCAAATTGCTATAGAGGAATTGCGATGCTAGCAACACAACTAAAAGTCCTAACATAAATACGCAACAACAAGATCACCGCCAACATCGATGATCTGCTACCCACCGAGCAATACGGCTTCCGAAAGAACAGGGGGTGCGAAGACGCCATAGACCTACTAGTGAAAAAGATAAAAACAGCAATTAGTAGACCAAAAGGAAAACTACATGTAGCTTTTATAGACTTCCACAAGGTTTTCGACTCAGTAGATGGGAAAATGATTAATCGGCATTAAAGGCAAAATCTTCAACTTAATCCGTGATCTCCTGGATACAAATTACATTAGAATCGACAACGGCAAAGAGCTATCCAAGGTGATCTCCCAGGTATGGGGGGTTCCACAGGGCGATTTATTAAGCCCAACCCTCTTCCTGACGTTTGTCAAAGATCTACCAGAGGCAATAAGAACACCAGGGGTACAGTCTATAATGTACGCCGATGACTATCGCTAAGTCATCGGTAAGTCATCGGTACATCATACTCCCAGAACCTAGAACAACTTCAGGAAAGCATGGACCTGCTCCAGATCTGGTGCACTACGAACAAACTCCACATCAACGACAGCAAGAGCCAGATAGTGAAATTTAGAAGAGGGGGACGACTAGGAAGAACAGATTAAGCATACCTGGGGGACACCAATTGGAATTCGTCAACGAATATGAATACCTAGGCGTGGCTCTACAACCCACGCCCACGCTCACAAAACACATCAACTTAAAACGGAGAAAAATGGCACGTGCAATCTGAATGCAAAAGCATCTCTGAGAAAGTGGATATAACTCAGAAACTGGATATAAATACAGCAAAGGCTGTATTAACAATTATGATATGGCCAGCCGCGGCCTATGGTTTTAAATAGATGAGCACCCTCCTGACTGCGAACCATATGTTGCTACTGGATAAAATCAAGGCCGGCTTCTTTAAAAACGTCTTGGGCCTACCGATAAATGCTTCCAATACGTTTACGTTAAAACTATGGGAGAGGAGACACTAAACAACTTTAGAGGTATCGCAGAAGAAACGAGGCAAGAATACACAAGCGCGATTGACGAGAAGAATATGAATTTCGTGGTGGAAAGGTACACCGACGGCCCAGTCTTTGCATGCAACTCGTGGAAAACATCAAACCAACAAGAAAGACACCTTTTAACCTTACATTGAATTGAAAGATTCAAATAAAAAAATTGAAAAATGTAAGTATGGATTACCACGTAGTAACTGTCGCAACCATCCTATACCTTTTAACCTGTTTGACGCTATGTAAGAAAGACCATTTCCACCCCCGAGACGAAGACTGTATCTACCGTCTATGTGGCGCAATAGCAAGGAGATATCACACGCTGACCTGCCCAAGAAAGGGAAACCAGTCAATAGCACAGTTTTTACGTAGCACTACAACTACCTGACGATTATACATGAAAAAAAAAAATTGGGAAATTAAAATTAATTTAATTTTTTGTCAGTAACGATGGTAAGATATTACAATTAGAAGTCTCTCGATGTAGGGAATTAAATTGTTGGATGTTCCGCAAGGATTTTCCTCAGGACAGTGTATACAAGCCGGTGGATAAATTCAGAGTAAATTTAAATTTTGTTGAAACTAATTGCAAAATAATTAGTGTAAATAGAGCAAATATGGGGGTTAAATAACACGCTGCAGAATATGCGGGGAGGACAAATTACAAGCGGAGGATTGATTAATGAGCGCGGGGAAACAGCTGATACAATTGGACGCCGTGCCAGAAAAAAGCGCCGCAAGTAAAGGGAGAAGTGCGTCTAGACGCGCTTCCCGTCCGTGAAAAAACACGCAGAGGAAACCCCACAGGAAGACGGTATTAGACGCGTTACCGCGCCGCGACGCCACGGAAATAGATCCATGAATCATATCGGTTTGTAACACAGTTATTTACGATTTTTACAAACTCAGAATGAAATGAAATTCAAGCAATATTAAATCTTAGTCTTGAAAATGAGGACAACAAATTATATGGATAAAATTGTGTTTAAACTAAAAGGATCAATTTTCGATTTGTGATGTTAGGTTAGCTCAGAAATTTATAAACAAAAATCTTGGGCGATAACTTCATATTGAAAGAATTGCAAAATATTTGTATGAGATTTCCTAAGAGAATTACAGATTTCCGAAACAAAGTTCAGATTTATATTCTCCCCTATTCGTCGGGGTTGATGAACTTGTATTCTTCTGTGGTAAAAATAGAGGCCAAGATTGTGTTCTTCCTTCCCTTCGACGACCGAGAACAATCTAAAACGAATCGTCTCGACTATTTATAAAAATAAAATCGAGGAAATAGCCGAGGAGAAAATAGAGAACGCTTCCGGTCGCATCAGAAATAGACAGAAAAATCCGTCCGGAACGAAACGACGATTAATAAATTTGCAGGAGAATTTTTAATATGAATCGCGATTTTTGGCAAACCTCCAAGTTTTTTACGGCAAGCCGAGAGATTTATTCAAAAAACTAATTTCATTATTTCGGAACATATTGGCGACGTAATTGGAGGAAACGTGAGTTGGACTGTTTTAGTTTCGCGAATTCAACTAAAATAAATTACAGAATTGTCTCTAGCCGCGTCGAAATCTGATACCCTTTCTTGCCTTAAACCCAATTTTTAAATACAACAACAACAAAAAACGCTTTATTTATTTCCTCCAGATGCTTTTCATGATTCATTCACATAACTCCGCACATGTTTCAACCGATTTCACTCTCAACTCTTAAGTGCTCAACAATAGAACTTTTCTCGCTTAATAAAACCACGCATCCGTCCCCGTCGTCATTTAAACACTCCGATAACAAAACCATACACGTCATGTCACCTGACCACAAACGATAATTGACACAATCTCATAAAAAGAAAACTTAATCACCACAATAAACTTCACGTAATAAACTAAATCATCTCGCAGCAAACTGAATTTTATTTTAACGATGTTCCACATATCGCTATTACCTCGCGTTGCTTCGAAAATTTTAACATGGGTTTCCACATATATCGGTAATAGGTCCTTGGCACCACATATATCGGTAATAGGTCCTTTTACAATAATAAATAATTTTGATTTTTTTACATTTTCGGACTAGATTAGGCTGAATTAAACACGATTAGACTGGAGATAAGGCTATAAACAAGGTTTAGGCTTACTTACTGCCTTGATTCACACAAAATTTAAGCTTATTTACAGAGAGATATTCAACTCGTGTTCCTTTTTCTTCTTATTATTTTAGGCAGCATCGCCTGTATTATCAAACTCACTGTAGAAGACCAACTGTCTTTCCACCTTTTGGGAGGTCGGCCCGTTGTTCTTCTGCCTGTTGGTCGCCGTCTCTGACAATTTTTGCAATTCTGTGCCCATCCAATCTTGTGTCTTTCCACCTTTTTCTGAGGTTTATTTATTTATTTAGCTTATGGTTTATACGAACATACATAGGAGAGAGAGTAAATATGGTATATATAACGTCAATACTAGCACATATATCACAAACATAATTGCAATTGTTGTCTTTATTATAACAGCTCAGGACCAGGATCTGCTTTCTGAGGACTCTCGGCGGCTCTATGTGAGATAGCACTGGCAGCCATTCAATTGGTGTAGGTTTAATGGATCCCGTAAATATTCTCATCGTTTGGTTCAGAGCTGTGTAGATTTTACGTACGTAGGGGCTGTTTATCCAAGCCGATGCGCAGTATTCGGCCGTTGAGTAGACAAGACCAAGTGCAGAAGTACGCAGGGTTGGAGCATCAGCTCCCCAAGTCGATCCAGCGAGCTTGTATAGGATATTATTGCGGGTGCTTATTTTCGCTGCCAAGTTGGTCAGGTGTTTGTTGAACGAGAGGGTACGATCCAACGTAACGCCCAGGTATTTGGTGTTGTAGTTGTGGCGTAAAACAGTGCCATTTATAGTGACTTTTAGGCTGGTAGATGCCATTCTGTTGTTGAGATGAAAACAACAGGTCTCGGTTTTGGCAGCGCTGGGTGTCAGCCTCTACTTCCTAAAGTAGTCCGACAGACTGTCTAGTTCCGCTGACAAGGTGGCTTCTATGTTTCCCATGTTCGAATGCTGGGTTGCCAGGGCCAAATCATCGGCATACATAAACTTGCGGCTTGGTGTTTGTGGAAGGTCAGCCACGTATAGCTTGGGTCTGCTTCCTGTGTCCCCCATTACAGCCTGAAGGGACCTATTGGAGAGCATGTTACTCACCAGTTGCTCACTGCATGTTGCTGTCAGCTTCTTACATTTTATGGTTGTCAGGAATTTATACATTAGGCCTTCCCTTCAGACAGTATCGTAAGCAGCTGTTAGGTCTATAAAGGTTACTCCTGTTTTACTGCATTCCTCAAAGCCTCTCTCGATATAGGTCAGAAGTGCAAAAACCTGATCTTCGCAGTTGCGTCTAGGTCGGAAACCAGCTTGCTCCACAGGTAAGATGTCCAGGATTCGTGGGCTTCTTCGGTTGTAGATTAGTCTGTCCAGTAATTTATATATAACGCTTAGGAGAGCAACGCTTAGGCTTAGAGGCCATAGACCTTTAGATATTTTAAGTTCGATTGGCAGTTGTTCGACTTCGAATATATTAGTGAAGAATTTTGCCAGCCAGCGCCTCGTGTTTATTCCACCGTAAGCAAGGAATCCCGGGTGTATTTTGTCAAACCCGGGTGACTTGCCGGTCTTTAAGGATTGGAGGGCTTTTGTGACTTCGTCCGTGGTAAATTCCCCAGACAGCTGCTCACACCTTATAGGAGTTTCTGAGGACCTTGAACGGTCGAGTGGGATTTATCTTTTCTGGCTCTGGACAGGTTCACTATGTGGTTCGCTACCTGATCGGCCGTGACGTAAGCAGGCTTCGGCATTGCATGTGAATCGGCTCCCAGCTTCTTAAGTAGGCTCCACGCCCTTCTACTTGAGTGTCGGAAATTCAGGATTTTGTTTTTTCTTCCGTGCTTCGTCAAGGTTGTGTTTTCCAAGTAGTCAGCGTAGAGGATCTCATTGGCCTCGGTCCAGTATGGTATGTATTCTTTTCTTACTCCTCTTGATATGTGTTTCTTGGCCGTGGATATTACCATCTTTACAAATCTTTGGTAGTTATTTGGCATTGGAGCAATAAATCGGATGTTTTTATCGAGGGCGGTCGAGTATCCCTGCCAGTTCGCCTTTGAGAAGTTCCATCTCGGCAGGTCGGAGCAGCGTATGATTGGGATCTGGGTGCCCACCTCCAGCAGCACGGGACGGTGTTGGCTATGCGGGAAAGCCTCAAGAACATGTCGGTTCACTGCGACAGGTTTTCCCTCTTGATCAGATGACACGAAGCATAGGTCTGGATTTGTCTCGGTACCCCATCTGGCTAAGTGGACGGTGCCTCTGTGTTTGGCACTGAAGACTTGTTTGGCATTTTCGTAATGTTGCGACGATTTGGCAAAATCCGTGTTTTCGTAATTGTTTGGAGCTTGCTGTACAGGAATATTAGCGTAATTTGGATTTCTATTGTATATCTTAGTTAAATCGACTTGAGCGTACAACGCATTTAACATCTTGTTGTCCCCATCAACTTAAAAACCTTTGACAGTAACAATTCCTTTCCGGTTCGGGTTGTCGAATCTTCAACACACAACCGCAAGGTTTCCGGACGGTATCCACTAGGCACTCCTTAATATTTCTCGGTGTATCATAATGTTCCTCAGTCTTATTTACCACAGGGTATGGAAAATTCGGTATATCATAGCTTTCGTAATAAGGGAGTGGCATTGCAGGTTTCTTGGCCGGAGATGGAGACTTGGGCGGGCGAGCTGGAGGACGGGTGACTGTTTGACTCCAACCGGAACTATCAGATCCACTGCTAATGGAGTGAATGTCACAGGTGTGTTCCCAGCAAGAAGCTCCAGGGGTTATCGTTGATGTTGAAGATCTCGACATGGCTCCGAGTTTGCTTATGCAACTCATGCAACGCTCAATTGGTGGGTCGTTCCACAGGTCGGTCGAGCTCACATCGCCACAACTGTAATTGCTATCCAAATCTGTGTAGGGAGAATCCACTCTGGATAACATTGACGGGTCGGTTATCTCTGGATTTCTTAATTCCGCTCGCAAAGTTGGACGACGAGGACTATCCATCACTGACATGTTTCTTGATACTGGTTTTCTTCTAAAAGTATGTAGCTGTCCAACAGCAGCCAATTTCAACGTACTGACAATATCATCCCCTTGATCTGTCTAGAGAACATGTAATCCTTCTCCTTTCCCGCATCTTGAACCAAAATTTTGAAATATAATTTCTTATATTTGCTTGGGTTAAGAATAGATTAGGTTGTAACCTCATCATCTCTCAGCACTGTAGGCCCAGTTGGCCCATGGCTTGGTTTATAACTTTCTTCCAGACTTTTCTCTTGTCTTTTTCCTCTAGTTTGTTATATTGCTGCGTCCCTGTATACTTCATCTTGCTTTCGTTCTGCCTCTCGTCTTTTTACCACCTAAGCTCCTTTCAAAACATTTCTTTGGTACTCTCTCTATATTCATCCTCATGATGTGGCCTAATGATGGCCTAACCATCTAAGTGTCTGTCCTTTGATTACTGCGATTATATTTGGTTCGTTAAACAGATATATTTGGTTGTAACATAAAATGTTAAATATTGTGTAAATTCCTTGCGAGTTTTTGTTAAGTGTGTTAGAGTTAGAGAATAAATCTGGTTGAAACGCGAGTAAAAAAACGTTGGTTTAAGTGGAAATGTTTATAGATAATTTACTAAAAATATCCGGTTAGTGAAATGAAATTTGTGGATTTCCAGTCGATTCGTAACAGAATACGTGCGAGCGGTAACAGACTGTATAAACCTTAGTTTCGAATGTGTCCTCCGGTATATTTTTAGCCCCCTCGAGTCCGATTTAAACTATCAAGTCGTTCACCCGTTGTCTTATAAACGCGCGCGTTTGTGCGCCCGGCGACAAGACCAGAAAAAGAAATATTGTCGTGTGCCTCGTCGAGAATTCGACGTCTGTGAATCTCACATCCGGACGCGAAAGTTTTTCTGCAATCGCGAGAATATTTACAAACGAATCTTAATGGTAACACAAATAATTCCCCGACACAAAAAAAAACTAAAAATTATTTTTCTCTTGCCCTTTTAACCTCACTAAAAGTACCTATTAATATTTCGATGATAAGCGTCGATGCATCGAGGGACCGGTATGTGAAGTAGTATAATTAGTTATACCTACATAGGTTTAACGAATAGAAAATACCTACTAGTTTCAAATTGTACGTATCAACTGAGATGTATCAATCTATCTTATAAGGATGATGAGCGTCGATGGGTCGGGGGACCGGTATGTGAAGTAGTATAATTAGTTATACCTACATAGATATAACGAATAGAAAATACCTACTAGTTTCAAATTGAACGTATCAACTGAGATGTATCAATCTGTCTTACAAGGTCTACTAAGTTCCTGAAAACTTTCGATATTGTAGCAATTCTATAAGAGGCGTTGCGTCGGTTGTGTTTATTTTGCGAATTTTCCGGAGTGAATTAATCAAAACGGAAAACTAAACAATTGGATATTGTTGCTTTGTTGCTGACACAGAATAGATCATTGTATAATGCGCACCATATCATTATCAATCTTCTTTTTATTTCTTTGTATTCTGGTTTTATTTTTTGATTTAAGGTAGACTTACTTAAGTCTTGTTCTGGTCCACAATAGACTCACTATTAGTCTATAACTCAAACAAGTTCAATAAGGCTATCGTTCATGAAGTCATAGTCGAAAACTAGAAAGCTGTATCTACTCTGCAAGTATAGTTATTTGGATCAGAAATTGAGACTCTTTAAGTTTTAGTCTGTAGCTCTGGTATTAGACTAGTAAGGGTAACTAAATTTGACAAGGCTATCGTCCTTGGAGCAGTCTACTCATAATTAGGAACTAACAGATCTTAGTGCACAAGTCGAGTTATTTAGATTTAAAATTAACTCTTGTTCTGGATTACATTGGAGTGACTGTTACTGCACAACTCAAGTAACTTCAATAAGGCTATCATCCATGAAATCATAGTTGAAACCTAGAAAGCTGGATCTACTCTGGAAGTCTAGTTATGTAGATCATAAGTTGGAACTCTTTTGGAAGAAGTTAAGTTTTCGTCTGTAGCTCTGGTATTTTAGTAGTTAGTGCAACTAAATTTGACAAGGCTAACGTCCTTGAAGCAGTCCACTCATAATTGGGAACTATCAGATCTTCTTTAGTGCACAAGTCGAGTTATTTAGATTTAAAATTAACTCGTGTTCTGGATTACATTGGACTGACTGTTACTGCACAACTCAAGTAAGTTCAATAAGGCTATCATCCATGAAGTCATAGTTGAAACCTAGAAAGCTGGATCTACTCTGCAAGTCTAGTTATGTGGATCATAAGTTGAGACTCTTTTGGAAGAAGTTAAGTTTTCGTCTGTAGCTCTGGTATTAGACTAGTTAGTGCAACTAAATTTGACAAGGCTATCGTACTTGAAGCAGTTAACTCATAATTAGGAACTAACAGATCTTAGTTAGTGCACAAGTCGAGTAATTTAGATTTAAAATTAACTCTTGTTCCGGATTACATTGGACTGACTGTTAGTGCTCAACCCAAGTAAGTTCAATAAGGCTATCATCCATGATGTCATAGTTGAAACCTAGAAAGCTGGATCTACTCTGCAAGTCTAGTTATTTGGATCATAATTTGAGACTCTTTTGGAAAAAGTTAAATTTTAGTCTGTAGCTCTGGTATTAGACTAGTTAGTGCAACTAAATTATACAAGGCTATCGTCCTTGAAGCAGTCCACTCATAATTAGGAACTAACAGCTCTTAGTTTGTTCACAATTCAAATTATTTACATTTAAAATTAACTCTTCTTCTGGATTACATTGGACTGACTATTAGTGCACAACAAATCGGCCACTAACGCAGCGATACTGACGCGGCGACAGAGCGATAGTATTATGCCCTATGGAAACGTATGAGGCGCAATTCGAGCGAAGCGACACGCACTGACACCGAGCGCATCAGTGTCGCTGCGCTATGACACCTTATACGTTTCCATAGTGCATAACACTATCGCTATGTCGCCGCGACAGAATCCCTGCGTTAGTGACGCCAGAGCCGCTTTGTTCGGAAGTCTACGTTTATTTAGCAGTGCTAGACTAAATTATAGCTAAGAACCTTCTGGATCACGTTAGCTTTCAAATAAAAAAGCCGCATCAAAATCGGTCCATTCGTTTAGGAGCTGCGATTCCATAAACAGCCACTAATATGGACAGACGGACAGACAGACACACAAATACGTGATTAAAGTTACTTCTTTGAAATTTCGTTCGAAAATACGTGATTGGTGGGAATTGTTTATAAAAAAGATTAAGTCTTGTCAAGTAGAAATGAGCTGATAATCATCAAACGCCCGAACAAATCTTCATAAATTATAGCTAAGAACCTTCTCGATCACGTTAGCTTTCAAATAAAAAAGCCGCATCAAAATCGGTCCATTCGTTTAGGAGCTGCGATTCCATAAACATCCACTAATACGGACAGACGGACAGACAGACTCACAAATACGTGATTAATGTTCTCTTTGAAATTTCGTTGGCAAATACGCGATTGCTTAAAGATTGTTTACAAAAAAAGATTATGTTTTGTCAAGTAGGAAATGAGATGATGCGCATCAAACGCCTGAATATATCTTCTTAAATTAAGATTAAGAACCTTCTTTATCGCGTCAGCTTTCAACCAAAGAAAACCGCATCAAAATCGGTCCATTCGTTTAGGAGCTACGATTCCATAAACAGCCACTAATACGGATAGACTGACAGACAGACTCACAAATACGTGATTAATGTTACCTCTTTGAAATTTCGATCGCAAATACGTGATTGGTGGGCATTGTTTACAAAAAATGATGAAGAAAAGTAGGAAATGAGCTGATGATCATCAAACGCCTGAACAGATCTTCATACATTATAGCTAAGAACCTTCTCGATCACGTTAGCTTTCAAATAAAAAAGCCGCATCAAAATCGGTCCATTCGTTTAGGAGCTACGATCCCATAAACAGCCACTAATGCGAACGGACTGACAGACAAACAAACTAATAACATTGAGGAAGAAGTGTTATAAGTTTGTCGTGTTAAGAGGAAGAGGTGTTATAAGTTTGACGTGTCTGTCTGTCCGTATTACTGTATGTTTATGGAATCGTAGCTCCTAAACGAATGGACCGATTTTGATGCGGGTTCTATGTTTGAAAGCTGACGTGATTAAGAATGTTCTTAGCTATAATTTATGAAGATCTGTCCAGACATTTAATGATTTGTGTCGAGTGTTAATAACCAGTCGATTCAAGAATTCGTTAAAATTTGGCGAATTGATAATCGCAATATTAAAAGATTTATCTGCTTTTGTTCTCTTTTAATAAAATTTTATGTGAAAATTTCACGGAATTGTCTCGATTATTGAGGTGATATCGGCTGCGATAAATCTGCGAGTTCCGGTCAGGTTTGTTCGGCAGAAAGTTCGCGTGCCAAAAAAGTATTAGCGCCGTACGACCGCGCGAAACTGCGATTGCCAAAGTGAAAAATCAGCGAAAATCGCAAAACAAATGAATTGGCATAATTGTATTAAATATCAAATTGTTTTAAATAAAAAAAAATTCCGAGGAAATTTAAGCAAAAATTAGGCTTAGACTAGGATTATGTCATGTCAGGTTAGATACTTACTTACTTACTCCTCGGCGCTACAGCCCATGAAGGGCCTTGGCCTCTCTGACGATCGTAGCCCAATCCTGACGATCTTCAGCTCGTTTCCATCTTTCGTAAGTCATCCTCTACACCATCCAGCCATCGTTTCCGTGGTCTCCCTTTGCACCTTCTGCCACCTGGGTTTCCTCTGTGTACCTTCTTGACAGACCTGTCATCTGGCATTCGCTCTACTTGGCCCAACCATCTTAGTATATTACTCTTTATTTCCAAAACTATGTCAGCATGACCGTATAGATCCTCCAATTCCCTATTTTCCGTATTCTCCGTTGCCCTGCGTCATTCACTGCCCCAAAAATCTTTCTTAATATTTTCCTTTCCCATCTTCTCAGACATTCCTCTTCTGCCACCCTCATTGTCCATGTTTCTGAGCCATACATTACCACCGGCCTTATAACCGTTCGATAGACAGTTATCTTCGATTTTCTGCTCAGGCTACGTGACTTGAGAATCTTAATCAGGGTCCATTATGCTCTGTTTCCCGCTGCAATCCTTGCTTTTATTTCTTCACTTATGCTGTTATCATTAGTTACCAACACTCCCAAGTACTTAAACTTCTCAAAACACTCATAGTTGACTCCATTCAACTTTATGAGTTTGTCTTTCACCGCTGTGTTTCTCCTGGAAGAGAAGATATACTGTGTTTTGGCGCCGTTCACTCGAAGCCCCAATTCTTCTGCCTCCTTTTCTAACCAACACAACCCATCTTCCAGCTCTTTAAATCTTCGAGACAGCATACACACATCATCCGCATACGCCAAATTCTGGTTCATGCGGTTAAACAGAGTACCACCTGGGTTGTTGGTCTCCACTTTTCTCGTCACTCTCTCCAGTACTATGTTCAAAAGTAGTGTGGATAATACATCGCCCTGTTTTAACCCTTGGTTGACTTCAAATTCCTTCGTAAGTTTTCCTTCTACTTTAACTTGGCATTTCGTTCTGTTGAGGGTCATTTGTATCAGACGTATTAGCTTATATGGACACTCCATATCCATCAGAGTCTGATACAGCTGTTTTCTTTTCACGCTATCATAAGCCTGTCTGAAGTCCACAAAGAGCAGATGTATATCCACATTATACTCGTAGCATTTCTCCATTATTTGCCTTATCGTGAAGATATAGTCGGTCGTTGAACTACCACCCTGTCGAAAACCACACTGATAATCTCCTAGAATCCCTTCTGCAAAAGGAGTGAGTCTCATAGCAATGACTTTGGCTAAGACTTTGTACACAATACTGAGTAAAGCTATGCCGCGGTAGTTTTCACATTTTGCTTTGTCCTTCTTCTTATGAATCGGGCAAATAATGGCCAAGTTCCACTCCTCCGGCATTACTTCTTTTTCCCAAACTTCGACGATTAGCTGATGGACAAGACGTGTCAAATGTTCACCCCCACCCTTAATCATCTCTGCTGAAATGTTATCGCTTCCTGGGGCCTTATTATTCTTCAAGATTTTGATTGCCAATCTGACTTCCTCTATTGTAGGTGTTGGTACAGGCATTTCGTCCTGGCTAACACTGTGCCACGGCTGGCCATTGTCGGTTTCATGCTACAATCTCTATTGTTGCATTCAGCAGTTCGCTGAAATACTCAGTCCACCGGTCTAGAATCTGTTCTTCTCCTCCTATAAAATTTCCTTCTGTATCTCTGCAGAACACAGCACGTGGTTGGAAACCTTTCTTCAGCTCCTGGATTCTAAAGTCTTTTATAGAATTTCTTTACCTCCTGGGTGTTATGTTCTTTCTCTAGTTCAGTAATCCATTTCTTCTCTGATTCTCGTTTCTTTCTTATAGAAGTTCTCAGGATAGGTAGCAATGCTTTAACTGCTAAGTTAAACCATTGCTATCTAACCTGACATGACTTAATCTCAGTCTAAGCCTAATTCTAAGTCTAAGCCTAATCAACAGTAAACACACTTTTATATAACCTGACATGACCTAATCTAAGTCTAAGCCTACTTCTAAGCCTAATTAACAGTAAAAACAATTTTACATAACCTGACATGACCTAATTTTTAACAGTGAAATTAGTCTAGATCCTAACCTATTATGACAATTAAGACAATCTAAACTAACGTGGCATGACTTGCTCAAAAGCAGTTATGATAAAATTATCTAACCTGGCATGACTTCACCTTATTGGACATGTTTTTATCTAAACTTACAATAAATATGAACGTGTCTCTTAGTTGGTTAATTAAGGCATTGCTATCTAACCTAGCATGACCTCATCTTAAACAACGAAAACAATTTTATACAACCTGACATGACCTAATTTTAAGCAGTGAAATTGGTTTTGACCCTAACCTGATATGACAATTAAGATAATCTAAACTAACCTAGCATGTGCGAATGTGTGAACAAAGTGCTAACAAAAACCATGCATGAGAGAGAAATACGTTTGACCTTTGAACGAAAGATCTTTGAAATCAAGCCAATACCCACCGACGGTAATAAATAATACCTATGCAAGCATAGTAACAAAATTGAAACAAGACATAAACACTGAAAATTTAGGCATACAAATAGAAAAAATAAGAAAACCGAGAAATGGCAATGCCAGAATCACGATTCGAGAAAAAGGGAAGGGGCTATTGAAACATGTAAGGAGCAGGCAAATTCAAGTCTCAATGAGACGGCCACGACTAGAGAAGTAGGTGGACAAAGAGGGACAATAATTATTAGGAATATTGACGAAACAACAACACGGGGAGAAATTGAAGAAGCCATTAAAGAAGCGCTGTGGGGAAAGCCAGAAGAAAGTGAAATTAAAGTGCATACCCTGAAAACAGGCAGAGAACGGAGCACGCTTGTAGCAACAGTCAGTATGACAAAGGCTGCTGCACGGCAAGTACTTAAAAGAAGAAGAATTCAGATTGGTTGGAGCAGCTGCTGGGTCCAAGAGCTCTCCATCCCTATAAAATGCTACAATTGTAAGAGACATGGGCATGCTGCTAAAATGTGCAAAAACGAAAAATATGACTTGACAGGAGTCTGCCTCAGGTGCAACCAAAAAGGACATACAGCCAAATAATGCCTGAATGCACCAAGATGCTATGAATGTAACACCGAAGGGCATCAGACAGGAACCATGGCGTGTGAACTATACAGAAACCTGGTAAGGAACCTGAAAGCGAGTATGAAGACCGAGGACAGAATAGGGACGGAACAAAACCCGGCAAAGAAAGAAACTGTTTGCCAAAATGCTTAAAATCCTACAATGTAACATGAACTGTCTACAATGTAACATGAAAAACTGTCCTGGACCACAACATTGACATAGTGATGTCTCGAAACCAAACATCAAACTGACAAAAAATGGACCATGGTTCACAGATGATAAATGCAGTGTAGCAATTAAAGCAACATCCAACAAATGGGGCAAAGGAAAAGGTCACGTGTGGATTAAAACTAGACACATAATCATCTACGGGTGCTACATCTCCCCGAACATACACATTACCGAATTTGAACAAAACCTAAAAGAACTGAGAGACAGCATGAAGAGTCACACTGGAAAACAAATTATCGTGGGAGGAGACTTCAACTCTAAATCGCTCGAATGGGGCTCATCTTTTGAAGATGCTAGGGGAGCAATTCTGACTGAATGGCTAGCGGAACAAGATGTTGAAATATTAAATAAGGGTAACATACCTACGTTCCGGCGTATTTCATCGATATAACTTTCTGCACAACAAACCTAGTGAGACAGAACTGGGAGGTGAGAGATGATGAGAACCTAAGCGATCACCGAAACATCGAATATAGTATAAAGCTACAGGGCCCAAGAGATCTAAGAAAACGGAATCAAACCAAACAAGCACCGGAGAACGGATGGATAATCAACCAGAACCAATTGCAGCTTTTCTCTACAAAATTAAAAGAAAATATAAGCAACCATTTCATTATTAACATCTCTTCCTCCTAACACGTCAAACTTATAACACTTCTTCCTCATTGTTATAAGTTTAACGTGTCTGTCTGTCTGTCAGTCTGTCCGCATTAGTGGCAGTTTATGGAATCGTAGCTCCTAAACGAGCGGACCGATTTTGATGCGGTTTTTTTTGTTTGAAAGCTGACGTGATCCAGAACCTAATATAGAGGCTGAACCAAGCGAATGTATGAAAGTAGTTACACAAACATGCGATCAAATATTTCGAAGAAATGGCGGAAGAAGCAGACGAGCACCGGTGTATTGGTGGACGAGAGAAGTGGCGGAACAAAGGAGGATATGCCTAAAGAAGAGAAGAGCAATGGCCAGAGCAAACGCTAAGAAAAATAAAACAAATAAAGAGAAACATGAACTTAGAGATAAATACGCTAAAGGAAGAGAAGAGAGTAACTACAGAAAAGCAATCAAGATAGTGAAAGGAAATGCATGGAAACAAGTATGTGCAGAAGTTGATGACGATATGTGGGGTCTGGGCTATAAAATAGTACGGAAAAAATTAAACCTGCGTCCTAAAATAGAGCTGCTGGATAAAGAAAGGCTAAATCAAGCGGAAAAACTATTTCCATGCGATCGAGATATGGACTGAAGGCAGCTTATACAAAAGGAAGATCGGGTAAACTGTCCAATATTCACAGAGAACGAAATGAGGGAGGCGGCCGGAAAAATGAAAAACAAAAGGGTCCCAAGACCAGACGGGATACCGGTGGAGGTCGTGAAGGCTTCAATGGATGGCAGCCCCCAATACTGCTTAAAGATGTTCAACAGATTGCTACAGAGAGGAGAATTACCTAGGATATGGAAAACAGCGAGGCTAGTGCTAATACCTAAGGAAAAGAAACAAAAAAAAATGCGGAAGTAACATATAGACCACTATGTATGGGAAAAATGCTGGAGAATCAAAGAAAGAACAGAATCAAAGAAAGCATCGAAAAATCAGGGAATTTATCAGATAGGCAATTCGGCTTCCGGAAAGGAAGATTACAATTGATGCAATGCGCATAGTACAGGAGATAGCAACCAAGGCAAATACGGGATGCTACAAACGCAGAGATTTCTGCGTTATTGTGACCCTCGACGTGCAAAATGCATGTAACTCAGTTCCATGGATGGAAATCGTCATAGAACTAGTCGAGCGTAAGATACCACCGTAGCTAGTACAGATAGTATGCAGTTACCTAGTGAACGAGACCTAATGGTAGGGAATACTGCCAAGATAAATATAGCAAGAGTCATCCCTCAGGTATCTATACTAGGACCGTTACTTTGGAATATCTTCTACGATCAGGTACTAGGGCTGCGCATGCCTGCAGGAGTAACCCTAATAGGTTATGCAGATGAATTGGCTGTGATCGTAAGAAGAAAAAAAGAAGAGGAGCTGTGTCTTAAACGAAGCGATACAGAGAGTGAGCCGGTGAGCCGGTGCTTTTGAACTCCAAAAGCCTAACACTGGCACCGACTAAAACAGGAAGGAGAAAGCTCTCAAAAATGGAAATCAAAGTAGAAGATGCAATAATAAAGACATCAGAGACATTGAGGTATCTTGGAGTCATATTCAACAGAAATATGAGTATGACACAGCACGTGATACAAATAGCTATGAAAGCCGAGGCCGTGGCGGCCAATCTAGGGCGACTAATGCGAAACATCGAAACACCACGATGTAGCAAACGACGGCTGATCGTATCGGTAGTTTACTCCATCAAACTTTATGGTGCATCTATATGGCGAAAGGTCAAAAATATAATCAAATTCTAGAACCTATCCAGCGAAAAATGCCGATTAGAGTCTGTTGCGATTCCGGACTGTATCTAGCGATGCAGTGCGAGTGGTGGTGGGAAGCCCACCCATCGATCTAATAATAGAAGATAGATGTAGAAGACTGGAAGACACAAGCAAGAAACCATCTGCATCAGAGGGCAGAACACAGGTAACAAACCTGTGGCAGAAAAGATGGGAGAACTTGAAGGGAAAGGCGGAATGGACGCGAAGGCTCATACCAAATGTAAAAAAATGGATAAACCGGGAGCATGGTGAAGTGGACTATACTTGTCACAAGTATTGACGGGGCATGGATGTTTTGGCCACTACCTTAAAAGGTTCAAACGCTAGCAGAAACGGCGGACTGTTACTACTGTGAGGAGGACGATACAGCGGAACCCACAGTCTTCGATTGTCTAAGATGGGAAGCGCAAAGTGAAAAAATGACGGAAAGCATTGGCGAAAGAGTAACTGCGGAAAATGGAAAATGTAAACATCGAAAACAATTTTATACAACCTGACATGACCTAATTTTAAGCAGTGAAATTAGTCTTGACCCTAACCTGATGACTCTGATGACAATTAAGATAATCTAAACTAACCTAGCATGACTTGATCCTGAACACTTGATAACACAAGATAATCTTACTTCTACTTCTTCTTACTTCTTAGATATTCTTAACACAAGATAATCTTACCTAACCTGACATGACTTCACCTTACTGGACATTTTTATCTAAAATTATCATAAATATTCCCGTGTCTGTTAGTTTATTACTTAAAGGCATTGCTATCTAACCTGGCATAACCTAATCTTAAACAGTAAAAACAATATTCTAATTGACAACTATTTATAACAGTCACACAGACAATGCCTACTCAAATTTGAAAAGTTTTAATAACATCCACTTTGGGACAGCTTTACTAATTAAATCAAGGGAGGGACACGGAAATCTTCTGTTACTCTTTAGCACACAGCGCTCTAGAGACGAGGAACTGCTGAAGAACTCGCAAACAAAGGTGAGGTTTCTTGTTTTACCTAAGGAGTGAGGTTACACAAATTACAACTTTCTTATGTTACTTTACTTAGTACATAAACCTATGGCCTTCAGCCCCTGACATATTAGGTCTTGACCTTTCTCGTTACTTGCTTTGACGTAGCGAAAGGCTCACACAATGCATCTAGAGCGCTGTGTGCTAAAGAGTAACAGAAGATTTCCGTGTCCCTCCCTTGATTTAATTAGTAAAGCTGTCCCAAAGTGGATGTTATTAAAACTTTTCAAATTTAAGTAAAAACAATTTTACCCAACCTGACATTAGCCTTAGTTTAAGTAGTGAAATCGTTCTTGATCCTAAACTGACATGAGTATTAAGATAATATATAACAAACTGGCATGGTTTTATCATAAGCATTTAAGATAATCTTGTCTAACCTGACATGACTTCACCTTACTTGACCCTTTTAATCTAAAATTGTTAGAAATATGAACCTATTTGAATTTATGAACCTATTGTTATAAATATAAAAACCTATTAGTTGCTAAATTAATTATTTAGGCGTTTATCAATTCGCTGTTTTAACGAATTCTCGAATCGGCTAGTTTTATACCCCCGACACAAAAAGAGGGGTGTTATAAGTTTGACGTGTTTGTCTGTCAGTTTGTCCGTCTTAGTGGCTGTTTATGGAATCGTAGCTTCTAAACGAATGGATCAATTTTGATGCAGTTTTTTTTGTATGAAATCTGACGTGATCGAGAAGGTTCATAGCTATAATTTATGAATACCTGTTCAGGCGTTTGATGATTATCAGCTTAAAACCTACGTGACAAGACTTAATATTTGTTTATAAATAATCCCCACCAACCACGTATTTGCGAACGAAATTTCAAAGAGGTAACATTAATCACGTATTTGTGTGTCTGTCTGTCCGTCTGTCCGTATTAGTAGCTGTTTATGGAATCGTACCTCCTAAACGAATAGACCGATTTTGATGCGGTTTTTTTTGTTTGAAAGGCGACGTGATAGAGAAGGTTCTTAGCTATTTTGATGAGCTATAATTGATGAAGATCTGTTCATGGATTTGATGACCATCAGCTTATTTCCCACTGGACAAAATTAGTTTGCAACCAAATTGACACTAGTGTTTGTCTAGTTCCGTACATCCAAACTTGCGATTGAAAGCTGACGTGATCGAGAAGGTTCTTAGCTATATTTTATGAAGATCTATTCAGGCATTTGATGATCAGCTCATTTACTACTTGAAAACACTTAATCTTTTATTGTAAGCAATCACGCATTTGCGAACGAAATTTAAAAGAGGTAACGAAATTAATCACGTATTTACAAACAAGTAAATTTAACCATTTTTAGCTGTTTTTTCATTCAAATTTAACGCTTTTGGCACAATTTTTACATTTTATCAAAAATCCGGAAATAGAAAATGTAAATGTCAAAAATTGACTATTACCTATAATCTTAATAAGTTCGGATTGTCCAAAACCAATATTAATGAAAACTTCCTAATGTAACCCAACCTTATCGTATGTTTCTGATAATACATAGGGGTTGTCCATTAATCACGTGCTGCTTTTAGCAGCTTTTCAAGCCCGCCCCTCACCTCTGGTGATACGTGGTGAGGTTTTAGGTTGAGCCCCAACATTCCCAAATCACGTGTTTTTGCATTTTTTTTTTGTTACAAATCGCGCGCCGCTATAAAAATCGCGCGTTCAACGAAAAAATAAATACACGTGTATATATCGCACTATACCTCCATGTAATATTTCGCGATTCTTCACAAATCCCCTCCACCCATTCGAGCTTCACGTGATTAATGGATCATCTCATATAAGTAATTAAAAAAATTTTTTCTGTATTTTTTGGAACTTCATTTTAGCCAAATTGTGTCTTTTCTTCAAAATTGTCGACAAATTTGTTGGGTAATGTCTATAATCGACAGTAAAAAGTTTCTATGACTTGGTAAGTAAAAAAAAAACTGACGGTTAGTCAAGTCAATTTTTACAGTTATATATTCTATTTGTAATTGTTTGATAAAATATGAAAAATTTGGTCAAAATAAATGTCAAATTTTGACGCTAAATTAAAGTAAAATGTGTAAAAATATCAAAATATTGTTAAACGGATAAACTTTTTTTTTATTGCTGATAAATAAATAAACTAAATTTACTGTTTTTTTGGGTTCCGTACCGAAAACGGAACCCTTATAGGATCAGCTTGTTGTCCGTCTGTCTGTCTGTCTGTCCGTCCGTCTGTCTGTCTGTCAAGACCATTTTGCTCAAGAACGCGTAGAGGTAACAGGTTGAAATTTGTATAACATACTCGGGTCTGCGGTCTCTTTCAGCTGTGAAAAAATCAAACTTGAAAGTCAACGCGATCAAAAGATATGATCGTTGATGTCGCATATTTTGCGATTTCACAAGGGAATCAAAACCTATAGGGTACTTCCCGTTGACCTAGAATCATGAAATTTGGTAAGAAGCGGTGTCTTACAGCACATGTAAAGGGAAAAATCTGAAAACCGTAAATATGTAGTTTAATTACAAGCAAAATGCGAATTTACTATTAGAAACTTATGAAAATACACTAATGTGTTGCTTGGTATTGTCAGGCATCAGAAGCATATGTGTTGAATACAGTTAGGTCCTCCTAAAGATACCTTGCTTACAAGTTTGTACGGAACCCTGGGTGCGCGAGGGCCGGTTCTTTTTTTTTTTTGTTGGAATTTTACCAAAATTCTTAAAAATTGATGACAACTCTTTGAAAATTGCTGAGTAATATCAATAATCGACAGCCAAAAGTTTTCATTAATATTGGCTTTTGACAATCCGAACGTGTAAAGATTGTTTGTAATTGTCATTTTTTGACAGTATAGTTAAAATTTAACTGTTAACGGATTTTTGATAAAATTGTGTCAAAAATGTCGATACTTAGTCTGTCCGTTTGTCCACCTGCCCGTATTATTGGCTGTTTATGGAATCGTAGATCCTAAAGAAATGGACCGATTTTGATGCGGTTTTTTTTGTTTGAAAGCTGACGTGATCGAGAAGGTTCTTAGCAATAATTCAGGAAGATCTGTTCAGACTTTTGATGATCATCAGCTCATTTCCTACTTGACAAAACTTAATTTTTTTTGTAAATAATCCCTACCAATCACGTATTTCCGATCGAAATTTCAAAGAAGTAACATTAATCACGTATTTGTGTGTCTGTCTGTCCATCTGTCCGTATTAGTGGTTGTTTATGGAATCTTAGCTCCTAAACGAATTGACCGATTTTGATGCGGTTTCTTTTGTTTGAAAGCTGACGTAATCGAGAAGGTTCTTAGCTATAATTTAGCTTATCTGTTGTCTTATCTTGAACTTATCTGTTCAAGCGTTTGATGGTCATCAGCTAATTTCCTACTTGACAAGACTAAATCTTTTTTCGTAAATAATCCCCACAAATCACGTATTTGCGAAAGCAATTTCAAAAAAGTAACATTATTCACGTATTTGTGCGTCTGTATGACAGTCTGTCCGTATTAGTGGCTGTTTTTTTTTGGCTCATTTATTTAAGGTCTTGTCTGTTTTTAAACCCCGACACAAAAAGAGGAGTGTTATAAGTTTGACGTGTCTGTCTGTGATGATTAAGTTCGTCAAGTAGGAAATTAAAAAAAACTCCTGAGCAGATCTTTGTAAACTATCGCTAAGAACCTTCTCGATAACGTCAGTTTTAAAACATAAAAAACTTCACCAAAATCGGTCCATTCGATTAGGAGCTTCGATTCCATAAACAACAGGTATGTCTGTCCGTATTAGTTGTTTATGGAATAGTATCTCTTAAACGATTGGACCGATTTTGATGCGGTTTTATTTGTTTGAAAGCTGACGTTTTCGAGAAGGTTCTTAGCTATAATTTAGAAAGATCTGTTCAAGCGTTTGATGATCATCAGCTCATTTCCTAATTGACAAGACTTAATATTTTTTTGTAAACAAAGCCCACCAATCACGTATTTGTGATTATTAGAAGTTACAGTGCGCTGTTCTTTGTGAGACAACAAAATAATTTTCGCAAATTATTATTTTTTTGTTGCAAATATTGTTTTTTTTTTTTCTCGCAACGATGCGTAAATAACGTCCGAATTCCAATAAACGTTGCGCCTTTATTCGGCTCGCCATTATTTATATGCGCGTTTAAAACAAAAAAAAGCGATTTCGACTAGCGAAAAATGTGCCGTAATATGTTGCAATTCGCTCCGCATCAGCCCCGAAATATAATTGCGTTATTGAATTCCTCGCGTTTTATTTTTGCAAGGGGTTGCGAAAATACACACACACGCTGCCGAACAAATTGCCCTTTAACTAATACAGAAATGTATTCTCTTTTTCTCGCAACGGGTTTTTTTTTTTGGCGGGGGAAGTTAATGTTTTTGCAATTTCCCATTTCGCTCGTATCTGCCTAATCGAAAATTTGTAAATGGATTTCGGATTCGTTTTCACAGTTTGTATCAAACTGAACTTGATTTGTATACAAGCATATAGGTCAGATTTGTATCAAACTGGACTTTATTTGTATAGGTCAGATCAAGTGATGTAAAGGTTGGCTGATGTTAGGTTAGGTCTTGAATTTGTGCATTGCGAAGTCGTTAAAACGCGGAATAGTTTATGAAATGTGTACATTGTTGTTGAAACTAGAGTGGAAATTGTAGAAAAGCTGCAGGAGGAGGAGAATGTAAATATTACGCGGCCGTTAAATATCTGTGTCAAAGTAATAAAAAACTAGTTTTCGTAAACAGCACTTCCCTTTTATCCATTCTCTTCCTACGAGTTCACACTCTCAACGCACAATTCCTCGAAATTACAATTAAAACCGTTTAAGCAAATTGCACGGAACCGCTCCGTTTCAATTTTCCAACGCTTCCTTCAACAACAACGATCGTTTCATCAATGGAAACCAACATTTCATAATTTTCAACAAACATTACAAAAAGCTGTTAGTAAAATGAAAAATAAAATTTGATAAATTATGAATAATTTAAGACATTTTTTGCGATGCTGCGTCGAGTGGTTGCTATATTCGCAATTTATAGATTACCTCAGAAATGTTTTAATATAAAAATATGGAAAATTTTGAAACTGAATTATTGATAGACGAAACCAATCTAATTTTTCAAAATAAACAATTCTAACATTTATTCTTCGATTTATCATGAAGTTGAGAAAAGACAATGTCAATAAAAATGATCTAATTAGCAAAACATTGCCTCTCCAATTTATTATGAAGATGGGAGAAGACGTATCCAATGTCAAAATTCTCGCATGCGCACAAAGGTTCAAGGTCGGCTGATGCAAGCGCGCTTGATTCAAATCCAGCAGTTTTCAAAATAAAAAATAAGGTCGGATACTCTTCTAACAGCTCACGTATGTTAAAACTAAACTGCGTAGTAATAACTGGAGACTATAATATACTGTTTAGATTTAGACTGAAGTTACGAGATTTCAAATTTCGATATTCATTTAACATAGTTTTTTAAGTTTTAGTATATATCTTGACCTCTAGACTAGCTAGAATAATAAAACTTGGTGCGCGTATAGCTTAATAAATTGTTTAGTTTCAACTGAAAACTAGAATGTTTTAACTATATTTTCTGAAAATTGACAAATTCTCAAACCTTGATATTCACAACAAACAGACATTAATGAATGTAGCCTGGACTGCACCAACAATTTAATTTAGATCTCGATTTCAAGAGCAGATAGAACTTTGAAACTTAGTAGATATATGGGCGACTAAATTAGGTAATGATAATTGAAACCCAGAATATTCTATCTAGATTAAGACTCTAGTTATTTTCTTAAGGATTTCAATATTCAAACTCTCAGGTTTAAAACTAGACTTCTAGACTAAAACCAATGTATTGTTTAGTTTAGACTAACCAGAGCATTGTCTAAAAGAAAACAAAGATTTTTTTGACTGCTAGTCTGGTAAATATCCCAAGATATCAACTCGCTGAGTTTACCGAAACTTTTCAGAAGAAACTTTTTGTTGTTCATCCGAGGGTAATAAATGTAGTGTCGGGTTTTTTATCATAATATTATCAATACGATAACAAAAAAAAATATCCGACACTCGAGGTTTCTTAAAAGCGGAAAAAAAAACTTATGCGCTAAAAATATGCGCTGGAATATCGTTATAAATCGTTGCTTTTAAGGGCGCTGGGCTTTTTTCACAAACTTTTCACTCTTTCCTACCGCTCCGCTATTTTCACGCGCACCGAATGTTTAGTTTTAGGGCCAGTCAGCTCTATTCCTGACTCGTCTAAATGCATTTTACGGCTGTTAGTGACGTGCTGTGACCCTTAGCTTAGGGTAAAATCCACCCTTAAAGCGCGATTCCAAACAACACGAAGAAAAAACATTGAGACAGAAAGAGAACCGAATTGAGACGGGAATACAAACATCCAGCCATCACGTTTACATAAGAATATTTAAAGGGGATGTATAGAATCAACTAGTCCAACATCAATACAATCTACTTAGTTTTGTATGTCTAGTCTTGCTATCTAGTCTTGTATATTTAGTCTTGTTTGTCTAGTCTTGTCTGTCTAGTCTTGTCTGTCTAGTCTTGTCTATCTAGTTAGGTTTTGTTTTGTTTTGTTTAGTCTTGTCTGTCTAGTCTTGTCTGCCTAGTCTAGTCTGCCTAGTCTTGTCTGTCTAGTCTTGTCTGTCTAGTCTTGTCTGTCTAGTCTTGTCTGTCTAGTCTTGTCTGTCTAGTCTTGTCTGTCTAGTCTTGTCTGTCTAGTCTTGTCTGTCTAGTCTTGTCTGTCTAGTCTTGTCTGTCTAGTCTTGTCTGTCTAGTTTTGTCCGTCTAGTCTTGTCCGTCTAGTCTTGTCTGTCTAGTCTTGTCTGTCTAGTCTTGTCTGTCTAGTCTTGTCTGTCTAGTCTTGTCTGTCTAGTCTTGTCTGTCTAGTCTTGTCTGTCTAGTCTTGTCTGTCTAGTCTTGTCTGTCTAGTCTTGTCTGTCTAGTCTTGTCTGTCTAGTCTTGTCTGTCTAGTCATGTCTGTCTAGTCTTGTCTGTCTAGTCTTGTCTGTCTAGTCTTGTCTGTCTAGTCTTGTCTGTCTAGTTTTGTCTGTCTAGTCTTGTCTGTCTAGTCTTGTCTGTCTAGTCTTGTCTGTCTAGTCTTGTCTGTCTAACTCCTACTGGGCGCGTCCCCCGGGTGGCGGATGGGGGAAAGCTCTCACTGGTTTACCAGCGGGTAGTGGTGAAATAAAATAGCCACCGTGGACCAAATAGAGCCAGGAGGAGACAACCTCCAGGAATAAAAAACGCGTACGACGAACCAGCATTACACCGGACATAGGCCAGCCAGTAGGTCTCAGGTGGCAGCCCCATCATCTGGCAAATCTCCTCACGGAGCGATGGAAAGCGATAGGAAAAGTAGATATCCCCGGGCCGGTCCTCCACAGGAGGGAATCCGGTCGTCTGATTACTCAGACGCTGCTCCACGGAATACGGGGGGGGGGGGCACCTTTCGCGAAAGACAAAGCACTCTTGGTAGGCGACCAGGCCGGAGCGCAAGTATTCACTACTGGAAGTCCAGACAGAAGTAGAGATAGAGAAACGGACAACTTTAGACTGCCGCACAGTAGACTGAACACTACTAGCCAAAGACAGCGATGCTACTCTATGAGCGATTCTCTAATGAAAAAAAGGAAAGTGGCAGACACGTCAATCGAATCTGACAGGGACTCAATAGAGGCAATAAAAAAGAAGGAGTGCCCGACTGCCTTCAATATCATAGAAGCTGTACACTCGATAGTACTGCACACAGCCCAGCTCGTCAAGGTCGTCGAAGAAAGCCCAAGCACAAAGAGGGAGATTAAGACTCTGATAGACAAGCTGAAAAGACAAGTCGAAAAAGTCAACAGAGACTCAGCCCAAGAATGGTTTGAAGCCCATAAGTGGGAAAAAATTGAAATACCAACATACGACGCAGACATACAAGTTGAAACCGATCAGCTGGAACCCAAACGTACATGCTGTGCCAGCACACAGACTCCTAGCTGCAATAAGGACGATCCCAACATTACACAGGAACGAATTGCTGGGGAAACGCTGCCAGAGGTACCCAAAATAAAAACCTTCGATGAATTTATGATTGTGGAAAAGAAGGAATGGAAGGAATCTGCCTATGCCACCACAATAGTGTCACACGGAAACACCCCTACACCCGACGAAGAGTACGATCAAGTTTATCTCCTAGATATGCAAACTGACGAAGACAATCCTCTAATAAAAAGGCTCCTTGAAAACAGGAGGCAGCTGAGAGACGCAATACACCATGGGAAAACCTACGGATCCTTTACACTCCTGAAGAGCACCACCTGTGTGTGTACCGATGGTGAGGACCTATCAACCAACAATAGGGAGCACTACACTTACACCTTAAACCTCGAAGGCATAAAAGACGAATGGGATAACATCCGCAAGAACATGACCTGCAAGCATCGCTTTGACTCCCTCAAGAAACTGAAAGCGACCGTAGATAATTCTACAAACAAAAAAATCGTGATTGTACCCACCAATGCAATATACTCTGGCTCGCTAAGGAAAATGATAGAATGCATTTTCCTGAATAGTGGTCACACAATTCAAATTCAAACATCCAAAAAGACCTACGCTCAAATTACGAACAGAAACCACCAAGTTGAAACGACAGCAGTCGACGCCCGGAAACAACAAACTAAGAACATAACAATAAAACTGAAGGAAGGGTCAGGCTGCACCCCCGCTGACGCTGTCGCGAGGATGAAGATGGCGATCGACACTAACGCAATTGGCATAAGCGTAAATGCTGTGAGAAGAACAGCAAATGGAAACGTGAAACTGACTGTAAGAGCGAGAAAGGAGGGCGCAATCGACGTCTTCAAAAAACAGGTAAAAGAGAACCTACATGGTACCGTCTCAGCCCTTGAAACAAAGCAACGCATGCAAACCTTTATAATCAGAGACATAGAGGAAACAACGGCCATGGAGGAAGTGGAGAATGCAATAAAGAACGCAGTAGAAGGACCCAAGATGCAACACTATGCTAAAGTTCATAGCCTGAAAAATAGCAAGGACGGCTTTTCACTAGTCGCAGTCGTCAGTATGGACATCAGCTCAGCCCGCCAATTTGGCCAGATAAGAAAACTAAGAGTAGGATGGGCCTCTTGCCGAGTCCATGAAGTAGTAGAGCCCACCAAATGCTTCAATTGCCTGGGCTATGGACACCGCAAAAAAGATTGCACGCAGCCAAGAAAAGACATGACAGGGCACTGCATGAAATGCACACAAAAGGGTCACACTTCGCGAGAATGCACCAACAACGAAAAATGCTACGTGTGTCTAAAGGAGGGGCACCAAGCATCGAAGAAGACACCTGGGGGGATGCCTACAAAATAGTTACGAGGAACCTGCGCATCCGCCAGATCAACCAACAACTTTCAATGAGCAAAACCCTCTAGATTGCCAAAGAGCTATTTCCTACCCATCCTATACTAACCTGGGAACAACCGCAAGTAACAGAAATTCCGCTATTCACTGAGGAAGAGCTAAACGCGGCAGCCAAGCGTCTAAAAAACAACAGAGCGCCAGGACCAGATGGCCTGCCTCCAGAAGCCATCAAGCTAATGGCAAAAACCTCTCCAGAACTCGTGCTTGAAATTCTAAACGAAAACTTACGCACTGGCACGTTTCCAAATAGATGGTAACAGGCAAAGCTAGTCCTCATACTGAAAGGCAACAAGCCAATAGGAGAACCTTCTTCCTACCGACCAATATGTGTACTAGACGCAGCTGGGAAACTGCTGGAACAACTACTCCTAAGCCGCCTTAAAAAAGAACTTAAGAACGGCATAAACCTCTCGGATAGTCAATTCGGCTTCCGTGAGGGCAGATCAACCATAGATGCCATAAATCACGTTGTGAACATCGCAAAAAAGGCCAGTAACGATAGATATCCGGAACGCGTTCAACTCAGCAGTCTGGCAACACATCCTGGACGAGTTAACGAGAAGAAAAATATCTCCCTACCTTCTACGAATGGTTCGCAACTACTTCGAGGACCGCAGTGTCCTACTGCAAGCCGAGCACGAAACGCTACCCTATAAGGTCACTAGCGGTGTACCACAGGGCTCCGTAATAGGACCTACCCTGTGGAATATACTTTGCGATGGGGTACTTCGGCTGAAACTTCCTGAAGGAACTAAGCTGATAGGCTTCGCCGACGACCTCGCACTAACCATCGTCGGAAAAACGGAAAAAGGAGTCATGCAAAGGGCCAATCAGGCGATAGAACAAATTATCTGCTGGATGGAATCAAAAGCACTGCATATAGCACCGGAAAAGACCGAAGCAATTCTGCTGACCGGATACAGGAAACTGGCTCAGGTATCATTCAAAGTGTTGGATACCGAAATTAAACCTAAACTCCACATCAAATACCTAGGGGTAATTATCGACAAGAGTCTCTCGTTCAGAGAACACTTTAAAATGGCTG
Source organism: Phosphuga atrata (assembly GCA_944588485.1). NCBI lineage: Eukaryota > Metazoa > Arthropoda > Insecta > Coleoptera > Silphidae > Phosphuga > Phosphuga atrata. The sequence continues at coordinate 54,361,875 of OX155903.1, forward strand.
CAGAGCGGGCAATGAAAACCACGTCTGCACTCGAAAAACTCATGCCCAATGTGCGAGGTCCGAGGAGCAGCAAACGTAGGCTGCTCAGCACAGTTGCCCTGTCTGCAATGTTATACGGTGCTCCAATCTGGGCCGAGGCCGTAAACAGAAGCAATATCGAAAAACTAGCAGCCTACCAGAGAAAGCTAGCGCTACGGGTATGCGGCGCTTATAGAACCGTATCAAGAGATGCTGCCCTAGTAATCGCGGGCATTCCGCCAATTGAACTCCAGATCAAACAGAGAAAATACCTATATGATGCCGACAAAGACATATCAACAAGAAACAATGCAAATGAAGAGCTGATTAGGGAATGGCAGGAAGCTTGGAACACGACAACCAAAGGCGAGTGGACAAGGATACTAATCCCCAACATAGAGACCTGGTATCGACGACAACATGGAGAGCTAAATTATCACTTAACCCAGCTGCTAACGGGTCACGGGTGTTTCAAGGAATTTCTACACAACATTGGGAGGGCACCGGATTCAGACTGCGTGTATTGCGGACAAGAAGACAGCGTAACCCACACAGCCTACGATTGCCCGAGATGGGACAAAGAACGCGGGGAAGCAGCAATACCGAACCTCAACCCAAGAAATACAATCCAACAGATGCTTCAATCCCAAGAAGATTGGGACATCATCAACAGAATGATTAACAAAATCTTATCAGAAAAAGAAGCTGACGAACGGACCTGGAAAAAGAGGGACACAACCGAAATCGTACCTCCACACCCCACCTTGGACTGAACGAACCAACAAGCATGTATTTTTTTTTTTAAATGTTTTGACATCTGACACCCTGAATGTAATGCTATAAGCGGTCCCAGGGTGTCCAGGTTTTTTATTTCAAATAAAAAAAATAAAAAAAAAAAGTCTTGTCTGTCTAGTCTTGTCTGTCTAGTCTTGTCTGTCTAGTCTTGTCTGTCTAGTCTTGTCAGTCTAGTCTTGTCTGTCTAGTCTTGTCGGTCTAGTCTTGTCTGTCTAGTCTTGTCTGTCTAGTCTTGTCTGTCTAGTCTTGTCTGTCTAGTCTTGTCTGTCTAGTCTTGTCTGTCTAGTCTTGTCTGTCTAGTCTTGTCTGTCTAGTCTTGTCTGTCTAGTCTTGTCGGTCTAGTCTTGTCGGTCTAGTCTTGTCTGTCTAGTCTTGTCTCTCTAGTCTTGTCTGTCTAGTCTTGTCTGTCTAGTCTTGTCTGTCTAGTCTTGTCTGTCTAGTCTTGTCTGTCTAGTCTTGTCTGTCTAGTCTTGTCTGTCTAGTCTTGTCTGTCTAGTCATGTCTGTCTAGTCTTGTCTGTCTAGTCTTGTCTGTCTAGTCTTGTCTGTCTAGTCTTGTCTGTCTAGCCTTGTCTGTCTAGTCTTGTCTGTCTAGTCTTGTCTGTCTAGTCTTGTCTGTCTAGTCTTGTCTGTCTAGTCTTTTCTGTCTAGTCTTGTCTGTCTAGTCTTGTCTGTCTAGTCTTGTCTGTCTAGTCTTCTCTGTCTAGTCTTGTCTGTCTAGTCTTGTCTGTCTAGTCTTGTCTGTCTAGTCTTGTCTGTCTAGTCTTGTCTGTCTAGTCTTGTCTGTCTAGTCTTGTCTGTCTAGTCTTGTCTGTCTAGTCTTGTCTGTCTAGTCTAGTCTGTCTAGTCTAGTCTGTCTAGACTTGTCTGTCTAGTCTTGTCTGTCTACTCTTGTCTGTTCACTCTTTTCTGTCTAGTCTTGTGTTTCTAGTCTTCTCTATCTAGTCTTGTCTGTCTACTCTTTTCTCTCGATTCTTGTCTGTCTAGTCTTGTCTATCTACTCTTGTCTATTTAGTCTTGTCTATCTAGTGTTGTCTGTCTAGTCTTGTCTGTCTACTGATCTTTCCGTATTTGTATCTGTCTACTTTTACACCGATATAGTTTCATCCGTTAAGTCAATAAAAGCTAATTCATGTCAAATATTTCCAGTCGAGAGGCTCGAAATGCTGGCGGCTTGCATCCATCGGCGTCTATGTTTTTCAAGGCAGGGGAGCTCTCCCCTTATCGTTGGCACCCAATATTCGAGATCATCCGCACAAGGGATGACGCGATTATTTTTAGGCCGTCGGGGTGTCTGGCTGCTTACTAAGCTCGATTCCAAACTCGCCCCCGAATACATTAAGACTCCGCGGGGAGAGAAAGCGAAAGATGGAGATAAGTGTTTCACGCTTGTTTGTGTGGCACGAGGCTCATTACCAAGCATAAGGGATGATGAATTTCGTCTGGGCATGACGTGGATAATTTATCTTAAATGTTACACAAGAACATATTGGACGGATCAAGCGTAGCCAGACAAATCTCAAAAGTTGTTCCTCAAGGCAGCGTAATAGCTCCCGCAATCATTATTGATCCAAGTTGTTTTGTGATTGTAACGTGAATTTATATATGGCAGCACAAGAGTAGATAGTTAAATCCAGAAAATTTGCTCCACAAGGTAGCGTAATAGGTCCTGCAATTATTATTGATCTAAGCTGTTTTGTGATTGTAAAATGAATCTATATATGACATACCAAGAGTATAAAGTTAAATCTTGAAAAGTTGTTCCTCACGGTAGCGTAATTGGCGTTTCATTCATTACCCAGAACGCATTAGCGCAAAGGGTTGTGCGTTCATTATTGATCCAAGTGGTTTCGTGATTTTAAAATGATATGGCATATCAAGGGGCGGAAGTTATATCTCCAAAAGTTGTTCCTCGAGGTAGCGTAATTGGTTCTGCATTCATTATTGATCCAAATTGTTTAGTGAGTTTAAAATGATATTACTATGACGGATCAAGGGGCGGAAGTTATTACACCAAAAGTTGTTCCTCAAAGAACGTAGCGTAATTGTTTCTACATTCATTATTGATCAAAGTTGTTTTGTGATTGTAAAATGATATGACAGATCAAGGGGCGGAAGTTAGTTCTCCAAAAGTTGTTCCTCAAGGTACCGTAATTGGTTATGCATTCATTATTGATCAAAGTTGTTTTGTGATTGTAAAATGATGTGACAGATCAAGGGCTGGAAGTTAGTTTTCCAAATGTTGTTCCTCAAGGTACCGTAATTCGTTATGCATTTATTATTGATCCAAGTTGTTTCGTGATTCTAAAATGATATGACAGATCAAGGGGCGGAAAATAATTCGCCAAACGTTGTTCCTCAAGGTAGCGTAATTGGTTCTGAATTATTTATTGATGCAAGTTATTTCGTGATTGTAAAATGAATATGGCAGATAAAGGGACGGTAGTTAATTCTCCAAAAGTTGTTCCTCAAGGTAGCGTAATGGGTTATGCATTCATTATTAATCCAAGTTGTCTCGTGATTGTAAAATGATATTTTATTTTATGACCTTTCATTGGCATATATACAATACATTTCATTTTAAATAAATACATTGGAATATGAGCCATCATATATTACAAATTACACATTAAGGGAATAGGTTCTTCCTTAGTACCTATTTGCTCTTTCCACTTTTTGATCTTCCTTAACAATTCCAAACCATTTCCCCTATCATCCAAACACTGTTCCCATTCTCGCCCTAGCTGCCCTAGGTCTATAAAAATCTGACAAAACCAAACGGACTAGACTAGTTATTAAAGTACACAAAATATTTCTTCCATCCAATATTTCGCTATCCTCTCCTGTCCCACATGCTATACACTTCACTCATCCATTATTTCCTACCACGCACTTCACTTCAACACCTAAACCTTGCTAGTATGACCTGCACGTCTGACTCTTTACTCGTGTTTAAATAGGTTGGTAAACGATCATACACCTGAATTGACAAGCCTACTATTGACAACTTTGCTCTGGCGGTAAAATGATATGACAGATCAATGGGCGGAAGTTGATTCTAAAAAAGTTGTTCCTCAAGGTAGCGTAATAGGCAATTATTGTTGATCCAAGTTGTTTAGTTATTGTAAAATGAATTCTACAAAAGCTGTTCCTCAAGGTTGCGTAATGGGTTCTGCATTCGTTATTTATCCAGGTGGTTTTGTGAACGTAAAAAGATATGACAGGCCAAGAGGCGGTAGTTAATTCTCCAAGAGTTGTTCCTCAAGGTAGCGTAATAGGCAATAATTGTTGATCCAAGTTGTTTAGTTATTGTAAAATGAATCTTGGTTTCTTAGCATTTTGCTTATAATTAAATGTTCTCTGGAAATAGAACTGTGAATGTAGGAAGTGAACTAGGGTCGTTTGTTTTTATTGCTAAGATTATTGGCTTTTATTTTTAAAATAGCACGAGCTAAATAAAAACGAGAGTGTTGTGCGTAGGGGAAACGCTCTTCGTCGCCCCTCGCTTGTATATACAGAGGATGTTAACGCGGAAGGATTCCTTTGCAGAAGCTACTCTGAGTGAAAATATAGTCATATGCACGCGTCAATTTAAATCTCGGCGACGTGCTCTAGTGCTCACGCGGCTGTAAGAAGCCTCTTCTGTCGAATATAATTGCAAAGGCATGGGTTGACTTGTAATTATAGGCGGGTCTAAAGCTTTTTCATGGGTTTATCCCCCCGTTCTAATAACAAATAAGGAGCGAGTGGTGAAAATTCCCCGACCCTACACAGATCTTTACAAATAAATTTTTTTTTTTTTAATTGGAAACGCAAACAGATTTATTTCCTCGTATTGTTTGGATCACTTTTGATTGACTTTACAAACGTATTCTCTCATCTTCATTATAAATTGAAGACGATATGTAAGATTTGTTCAATGTTTATTAACATTGGAAACGTCTTCTCTCATGTCACGTCAAATGTTAGATTTACTTATTTGATCCATGTTTTTTGATATTCAGGGTGGTCTGGCTCACAAAAGCTAGTCCATTACGAACTCACAAGGCAAGAAACGTCTTATTTCATCCTCATCATAAATTGAAGAGGAAAGGTTAGATTTGCTTATTCGGAAAATGTTAATGGACATTGCAAACATCTCGTTGCTTCTTCATCACAAATTGAAGACGAAATGTTAGATTTGATTGTTTGATCAATGTTTTTTTGATATTGGAAACGTCTTATATCATCCTCATCATAAAATGAAGAGCAAATGTTAGATTTGATTATTTGGACAATGTTTATGGACATTATTCATATTCATCTTCTTCACAAATTGAAGACGAAATGTTAGATTTACCAAAGTTGCCAATGTCAATAAAAAATGATAAACTACATTTTTTATTGACTTTTGCAACTTTTCTCATCTTCGTCATAAATTGAAGACGGGATGTTAGATTTGCTCATTTCAGCAATTTTTATTGACATTGGAAACGTCTTCTCCCATCTTCATCATAAATTGGAGAGGCAATGTTAGATTTGATAATTTGTATTGACATTGGAAACGTCTCCTTTCTTCTTCATCAGAAATTGAAGACGAAATGTTAGATTTGCTTAGTCTCATCTTCATCATAAATTGAAGATACATATAGTGCACATTATAATAAACAAACAATTGTATTTTCCTATATAACTGTTACCCGAAATTATTTAACTTGAAAGATACGCAAAGAAATACAATCTCATTGGTTACATATCTTATTATTTAGTACCTATTTGAGCTAAACTGGAATAAGAGTGCTCATAGATATAGGCAACCCAATATACGCAATGTCAATTTCCGTTAGTTTGAATTGTGGCACGGGGGGCGCTGAACGTATAAGCACGTAATAGCAGCTCTCAACCAATCAACGAATCGTAAATCAAACACACGTGTGTGTTATCACTCATAACTTATCCTTAAACACGGACTGTTACATACGTATGTGTTATGATGTATTTACATAATCCACGAACTGTACAATAATGGACATTTACAATAGTGGTCGTAGATAAAATTAATTAATCAGCTATCTGAGTACTTAGTCTGGTTATTCTTTACAGGTTTATATTTACTAGAAAGTCTAGAAAATCAAAGGAATAGAATGGTTTCAGTCGTATAATTTATTTAAATTTGTTTATTATGAAATCAAATTAGTGTAAATGGAATGGGAATTCGGGCCGAGAAGATGTTATTAAATTTGAATTTATATTGATATCAATTTGAGGACTTATTTGAGGTTTTATTAAGAGCTTTTAATATTCAAATCCACGTGTAATTAGAACCCATAAAAAGACGATCTAATTTGAACGTAAAAAAAAGTTGTGTAGAACCTGAATCGAGGCTAGAAATCTTTATATCTATTGAAGCAGTTTCGTCTCCCAAAAAATTGACAAATTGTCAAATAACAAATTGCGCATTAAACGAGCGTAAAATATTTTTAGCAAAGTTCGTAATGGACTAGCTTTTTGTTAAGCCAGACCACCCTGAAACTACAGCAAGACAAATCGAAACACATTTATTTTAATAATCACTTTAACTTTATTAATATTAAACAGCAGGAAAACGTTTTTAAGCGAGGGAATTTACTATTTAGTTCGCGTGTTTTAACGTAAGCAACCTTAGACATTGAAATAATTACAGCAAAAATCGGTTTTGATTAATACTAGCTGATGCAGTAAAACGCAGTTTGCGTTGTGAGAAATCGAAACGAAATCTGAAACTGGAACAAGAGTCTGGGTTAACCGGTCGAAATGGCTTCTCGAGAGGGTGAGAGTTTCAACGACCTCCGTGTCTAAATTTAAAAGAAACCCATCGCGCGCTTATTTTAACTGAGACGTGGAGGTGGAGCTGTGACGCGCGAGGGTAATTTATTTCGTCGAGTCGTTTGTCTTTAATAGGGGCGGTTTAATTTCCCTCCGAGGCAAAAAAACAAGGTGAAATATCGCGCGGGGGAAAGCGTGTCGTTAAAGTGATGGATTCGACCGGTGTCGACCTGCACTTCTTTCCCTTATTAAAGACGCTATCGCGCGGACGATAACGAATTCATAAATTTGATTTATTTCGCCCGAAAATAAAACACAAGTCGAAATAGAGCAAACCAAACATAAAACGAAATCTCGGTTTCTTGCTTAATGTTGATTGTTTTTGTATTTCCTGCGACGATATTTAGACTAAGCTTAATGGTCCACTGCCCTAAACCTCTTTATTCAAATTCTCTATTTGTCAACAATTTCCAGCTTACTTTACTAAATCTTCAAAAAACTAGACATTCATTACATATTTGGTTTCAGTTACACGACATAAAATATAAATACAGCATTTAGGCTTCAGCCTACACTAGATGAACACATTGTTTGTCCAGTTTTGTCTGTCTAGTCCTGTCTGTCTAGTCTTGTCTATCTGGTCAAAGTTGTTAGTTATTAGACATTTCATCTAGTTTTCAGAAATGTCAAATATGTAAATATCAGTTTGACAGTTCTAACACAATTGCCAAAAAAGAACTTTGCAAATAATTTCATTGCAACTTTTTTTTAAACTATTACTGCGACGTTAATATTTGACATAATGACAAATTTCATACATCCAGTTATTAGGCATTCCATCTCGTTTTCAGAAATCTTGAATATGTTAATGTCAGTTTGACAGTTCTGATGCAATTGTCAAAAAACGAATTTTCAAATAATTTCACTGAAGCTTTTTTGAAACTGTTACTGTCAGGATAATATTTGCTGTAATGACAGATTTCAAACATCTGGTAATTAGGCATTTCATCTAGTTTTCAGAAATGTCAAATATAAATGTAAGTTTGACAGTTGTAACACAAGTGTTAAAAAACAAATTTGCAAATAATTTCACTGCGACTTTTTTTTGAAACTGTCATTGTAACGTTAATATTAGATACAATGATGTGAAATACATCTAGTTATTAGTCTTGTCTGTCTAGTCGTGTCCCTCTAATCTTGTCCGTCTAGTCTAAAGTCGGCATAGGCCACCGGTGTCACTTTTTTTCCTAGATCCAGCTGTAGGATTTTGCTGTAAAATATGTGCTATAAAGTTGATCCTAATATAGAGACCTGAGGGACACCGAATATTGTTGTACATGTAATAATGTAACGGTTGGTGAGGTTCGACTGGATCATTTTTACTAGGTATGGACTGGGCTAGACAGAGGAAGACTAGGCAGATAAGATACGATTTAAATTCAAATCAGTCGCAAAATTTAAATATCGCAATATTACTGTTATGGATGTATAAATGTTGTGGTTTTTGGGACTTAAGTTTGGGTTGGTAGTTTTTTGAGATTTTTAAATTACGAAGCATGAAATTATTTGATTACGAAGTGGAAATTGGACTGGACAGGAAGAGCATTCATCCCAGGCAGAACATCGCAGGGATCGTCAACATTAAGGTGCCAACGGCTCTGTTTCTAACCCATGCTTACATCGAGATAACTGGAAAGGCGTCGTGCCGTTGGTTTGATAAAATCATCCTATTCCAACTTTTAACCGGCAATGAGGAATTCTTTTACTGCCGGCACATGTTGATAACCCTGGGGGTGCTCAACTGGGAAGAAGCCACTCAGGATCGGAGAGAATGGAGGAGAATTGTTGAGGCGGCTAAGACCCACCCCGGGTTGTTGAGCCATGGATGGACACGTTGGCAGGCAATGACGGCACCGAAGTCATCATGGAGAAGAAGAGCTACCACGTTCAAGTGCAAGCTTCCTGGTCACCTGCCTGCCTCATGGGTCGGCCAATATGGATCCATAAAGTATGTGGGCCAGGTGGTGATAAAATCCGACGAGGAGGTCATTGGGAAGCATTTCGAGATCACGATCTTACCGTAGAGGAAGCTGCGGTTTGAGCCGTATCTTCTGATCGAAGCGAAGAAGACGGCGAAGAGGACGTATCGGTTTGGTTTCTTGAATCTTGAACAGGTGTATGTGACCCTCTGGTTACCGCTAAGCGGAGTCACAGCCGGACAAAACCTCCCCGTCATCTGCACCAATCGAATCAATCCTCCGTATTCTTCGGTGGATTGATCTTTGAATTAACACAAATACAAATCTATAGGGCGACTAAGCCGAAAAGTACGAAGAAGACTATTAGGACAGATATCATCCGGGTTCCTCGCATGACGGACATCCTGAAAAGCGTCCAAGAATTTCACTGAGTGCTGAAAACCGACGACGACACCCTTATTGGCAATGGGGCATCTGCCAGTTGATCTACGAAGTTTGGGTCCAACAACAAGCGTCGTAGCCAGAGAACAATGCTTATGCATACCCGAATGTCGATATCCGGATTGCCGCTAATCGTCGGCACGGACGCGATTTGCAACTGGAACTTCAACAATATAAACGTGCAGGTCATGAAGACGCTGCTGAGGGTGCGAGAGTCCATCCTCATGGAATCGCCGCCGCCCGACGTCGAGATGATGTCGAACCTCGCCAAACGGATCACCATTAATGAGAATAGTGATAAGAATAAAGATAATTAGGGTAATTAATTATGGATTAGACAGACAAGACTAGATAGACAAGACCAGACAGACTAGACTAGACAGACTTCATTATATACCCAATCATACCTGTCAGAACGCCCCATTTATACTCACTGCGGAGCATGATCCTCACCATGCTCTCCGTGTTAACATTCTCCCCCACGCTGCGTTCTGCCTCGCTCCTCGTTTCCACGCACCTCATGCACTCAAAGACCGTATGCTCAGCTGTGTCTTCATTTGCTCCACAGTACTTACAGTGCGCTTCAAACAGTTTGCCGACGCGCGCCAGGTAAGACCCAAAACAACCATGCGCCTGGGTGAGGTAATAATTCACCTCTCCGTGCCCACGGTCGACCCATTTATCAATAGCCGGAATCAGTTGCCTGGTGCAGGCTCCCTTTTCCGACTCCTCCGCATTGTTTCATCCCTTTCAGTTTTTGGATCATTACCTTCACACACTCTTACCCTTTCCTCCGCCAGAAGGTCTAACGGGATGACTCCAGCGACGACCGCCACGGCGTCCCCAGAAACAGTCCTGTATGCACTGCACACAGCAGGATACTCCTATGCACTCTCATCAGTCTGTCTCTGTAACATTTAATCCTGAAAGCAGTTATCCTTGCCGGCACCCCATACATTTATAACACTCTTCTTGGAAGCCAATGGCCCACCTATGTTAGACATTAGTCGTCCAAGAGCTTTCGCACTCGCTTTTGCCCGCTTGACCTATTCGGACACCCTGAGGCGTCGCTGGAACTCCAGCCCAAGGTATCTCAAAGACTCCCGAGCCGGCACGTCCACTGCTCCCACTCCCACGGTCAGTTCACGCAGCTTTCTTCTCCCAATCAGCAGAACCAACTCTGTTTTATGGGGAGCGAGGACAAGCCCCTTTTCCCCCATCCACCGGTCAATCCCACTGATTGCCTCATTCATTCTCGCATTCAGGCTTTCTTCCGTTCCGGCGACAGCGACAACCGCCAAGTCATCTGCGCAAACTCCGTCTGGCAGCCTCAGTCTCAGCACCTCACCATAAAATATGTTCCACAAAATCGGACCAACAACCGAGCCCTGCGGAACAGCTGAACTCATCTTGAAGGTTTTTCCTTCGGCAGTCACCATCTACCTATCATTCAAGTAGCTGCCTACCATCTTCCGAAGGTAGGGAGCTACCCCCTTTAGTTACATGGCCTCCATGATTACGCCCTATGGGACCGAATTGAAAGCATTTTTCACATCCAGGGTTACAAGCACATAGTAGCTGCGGATCCGCTTGCTCTTGCTATCACTCGCATCATTGCGTTCGTCGTAGTTCGGCCGCTCCTGAACCCATACTGCTCCTCCGAAAGACCCCCTGCTCTCTCGACATCCTCCTTTATTCTAGCTCCGATCATGCTCTCAAACATCTTCGCTATCCCATTCAGTAAACAGATTGCCCTATATTTTGGCTTCCTCTGCTTCTTTCCGTTCTTTTTCAACCATAACCAGTCTCCCATTCTTCCACTCCTTAGGGAAACTGCCATTCATCAACTCTTAATTCATCACTCTCAGGCATATGTCCTCGCACACATGCCCAAACACCTTGCACAGAGGGACTAGACAGACTAGACAGACTGGATAGACTAGACAGACTAGACAGACTAGACAGACCAGACAGACCAGACAGACAAGACAGACCAGACAGACCAGACAGACCAGACAGACCAGACAGACCAGACAGACCAGACAGACCAGACAGACCAGACAGACCAGACAGACCAGACAGACCAGACAGACCAGACAGACCAGACAGACCAGACAGACCAGACAGACCAGACAGACCAGACAGACCAGACAGACCAGACAGACCAGACAGACCAGACAGACCAGACAGACCAGACAGACCAGACAGACCAGACAGACCAGACAGACCAGACAGACCAGACAGACCAGACAGACCAGACAGACCAGACAGACCAGACAGACCAGACAGACCAGACAGACCAGACAGACCAGACAGACCAGACAGACCAGACAGACCAGACAGACCAGACAGACCAGACAGACCAGACAGACCAGACAGACCAGACAGACCAGACAGACCAGACAGACCAGACAGACCAGACAGACCAGACAGACCAGACAGACCAGACAGACCAGACAGACCAGACAGACCAGACAGACCAGACAGACCAGACAGACCAGACAGACCAGACAGACCAGACAGACCAGACAAAACAGACAGACCAGACAGACCAGACAGACCAGACAGACCAGACAGACCAGACAGACCAGACAGACCAGACAGACCAGACAGACCAGACAGACCAGACAGACCAGACAGACCAGACAGACCAGACAGACCAGACAGACCAGACAGACCAGACAGACCAGACAGACCAGACAGATCAGACAGACCAGACAGACCACAGTAGTATTTACAAAGAGTGCCGCCGGAGAACAACCGTTCCAGGAGCAGGATTAGAGGTGTTAGGGAAGGTTTAGTGCGGTAAGAGTCCCACATAACTCGCCTGGCAGGTAGAAGGTTTATCCAGGCGAGTACCTTCTGAAGGTTCCCCCCTGCACCTCATTAGTCTAAAGACAAAAAACCAACAAAAAAGACAGACCAGACAGACTAGACAAACTAGACAGACTAGACAGTCTAGATAGACTAGACTAGACAGAAAAGACTAGACAGACAAGACTAGACAGACTAGACTAGGCAGACAAGACTTGACAGACCAGACTAGACAGACAAGACTAGACAAACAAGACTAGACAGACAACAGTAGACACATAAAAATAGACAGATAATACTAGACAAAGAAGACTAGACAGACTAGACTATATATACGAGACCCGCCAGACAAGACTATACTAAATGAGTAAGTTAGCTTGTGAATAATGCAACAGGTTCTTCATTTTCCTGTTGCAACATGGAGTCGATCAATTTTTTAACAAAGTGCAGCAAGAGTTATTAATCGAGCAGTTTGTTATCCAGTTCGGTTTGACCTGCATTGGCCGCGGTGTCAATCACCTCGGACAACCGACAATTATCTCGATAACCGGAAATCTTGCATCGACTTCCGGTTCAATTCTCCGCGGCTTAATGTGGACCGAACGAGATTTTTCAAGCCGGAAACTTATGTAGCTCGCAGTTCGAGAAACGTTACGTTTGCAAAATTGCTGCATTTAAACAATTTATTTAATGCTTAATGTTGATTTATTAGTTATTACAAAACAGACAAGACTAGGCAATACCACAAGACATAATACAGACAAGATTAGATAAACAAGCGACACTAGATTAGTCTGTGCATTATTATTCAGTGCAAGTCTTTTAAATAATTTTATATTTTCATTTCAATATTTATTTGCTTTCGTAATGTTTTCGTTGCAACGGATAAATTGGATGCCAGAACTGGTCGAGCTAGTTTTATTGATCAACTGGCGTTGTCGACCCAATAATAACATATTTATTCATTGAGATATGAGACGACGACTGGACTCGTCCGTGAGAATTTTTAATTGTCGTTAGATGGAGAGAACAAGAAACATATTCGCAAATTGGCATTCTTGAATGCATATTTCTTGTTTTCAAATTTTAAAACATTCATAACTAGTTTTAGAATAATCTTCTAGTCCCAGGTCTAGAAAAAAACCCGGTTATATATTAATTGCAATATAAAGTGAATTTTATTGCCTCGTTCATTCTAGTCTGAAGTAACTCAGTAGACAGGGCAATATATTGCTTTGTTCAGTTTAGTCTAAACCTGGAATTGGCAAGCCAATATATTTCCTTATTGAATCTAGTACGAATTTGGACTAGACAAGACAATATATTGCCTTGCTCAAATTAGTCTAAACCTGGACTTGACAAGGCAATATATTTCCTCATTGAATTTAGTCTGAATCTGGACTAGTGAATGCAATATATTGCCTTGTTCAGTTTGGTCTAAACCTGGAATTGACAAGGCAATATATTTCCTTATTGAATTTAGTACGAATCTGGACTAGACAAGGCAATATATTGCCTTGTTTAATTTAGTCTAAACCTGGACTTGACAAGGCTGAGATTTAGTCTGAATATGGACTAGATAATGCAATATATTGCCTTGTTCAGATTAGTCCCCAAAAAAACCTGGACTTGACAAGGCAATATATTTCCTTATTGAATTTAGTTTGAAACTGAACTAAAGAATGCAATATATTGCCTTGTTCAGTTTAGTCTAAACCTGGACTTGACAAGGCAATATATTTTCTTATTGAATTTAGTCGGAATCTGGACTAGACAAGGCAATATATTGACATTTATTAACATGGTCTAGACAAGGCAGTATAAGCTAGTTAGAATTTGTTGGAGTGAAATTCTATCTAATCAAGTTAGACACAATCTGTAAGTAGTCTAGACGTAGGCATCCGACTTCTTTTGAGTTTAATCTAGTTGATATAATGTTAATAAATCCGAGTATTATCGAGACTTGAGTTTTGCAGCAGAAAGTTTATTTTCCACGCAAAAGCTGTTTACTAGTTTTGTAAATTCATAATCCTCGCCGCCGCCAATACATCATAATCCGGGTGTGATAAATCGAGGCGGCAGTTCGTCTTATCGATGCTCGTGCGGCTCGCTCATCTCGCCTCCAAATCCCGAACAAATTCGCCCGCGCCGAGCGGTAATTAAGCTTTCTGTAACCTCAGCTATGCTCCCGAAGGAATAAATTCGTTCGCCTGTAATAAATTACACATTCCCCGGCCCTCGAGAAAGAATTCGGAACAGACAAACGTTCATTAACTACTCTAATTCTCGTTAATTCGTCTTCTCAACTTCACATTTTACTAACCAACTTCTCTACTTAATCACAACAATATTAATAACAGATTGCTTGTGTTTGTAAACTCGTTATTTATCCATAAAACTTTGTCTATAATTCTGTGAAAAGAAGTTGTTTTTAAAAATTGCATAAATAATGCGATATTTGTTGGCAGACATTGTGAAAAAGTTATTATTACGTTGAAATTGTGAGTTATTAACAAGGAGAATTGAAATATTTATGCGAGAAGGAGTCGAGTGTATGAGCTGATAATTACAATGTACGACTACTGTGAGAAACACAAACAGGTCGCGACGTTTCCGCATTCACGCCAGAAATAGAGAAGAAAAACGGGCGGAAAATTCGCATTCACGCAGAATGTTTAGAGGAAAAGGCACAATTAATGATAAACGCATGTTTTGATGCGACTTTGATGATGAGAAACTTTTGATGACGTGCCGGAGTGAATTAAGGTGAAGTGTGTCTAACGGGAGTTTAACACCTAAATGTGCTCTAAACGAGACTGAAAAACTAGTTGGGTGAAGTGATATTTGTTTCGAAGGAAAAAATTAAATTGCTTCGTAGAAAATTGAAGGTTTCAGCAATTATGTTGCTAAATATCTCAAGTGATTAGCTTAATGCGGTAAAGCGGTGATTTACGGCGGAGACTAAGCAGGATTTCACGAAATAAAACCGGATTATGTGGGAGTTTATAAATATTTTTGCCGGTCATTTGGGAAAAAATCTAATTTACACAAAAACCTTTATATGCAAGTGGAATTACTTCCCTCCCGCTCCTGCCATCCGACGCCGAGTTTATTTAGTCTATTTAGACCGTTCATAACTATCCGGTTTTATAAGTTTACTAAAAATAAGCGACTTGCACCTGCCGACTGAGAATTTACTCTTATTATGTTTTTCTTTCTCTCGCTGTCCATTTAAAACTTTCTTGTTCGTTTTGCTTTGACCTCGTTCGCTCCAAAATCGTAAAAACATCGGCCACCCTTCATTACCGTTACCCACATACTTTCACCAACATTCAATATTAATTACCACCAATCACTACTATCTTATCTAATTACTAATATAAATACATTTTTTAAAACATTCTTTAAATTCTTCATTCTCAAGTAGACAGACAAGACTAGACAGACAAGACTAGACAGATAAAACTAGACAGACAAGACTAGACAGACAAGACTAGACAGACAAGACTAGACAGACAAGACTAGACAGACAAGACTAGACAGACAAGACTAGACAGACAAGACTAGACAGACAAGACTAGACAGACAAGACTAGACAGACAAGACTAGACAGACAAGACTAGACAGACAAGACTAGACAGACAAGACTAGACAGACAAGACTAGACAGACAAGACTAGACAGACAAGACTAGACAGACAAGACTAGACAGACAAGACTAGACAGACAAGACTAGACAGACAAGACTAGACAGACAAGACTAGACAGACAAGACTAGACAGACAAGACTAGACAGACAAGACTAGACAGACAAGACTAGACAGACAAGACTAGACAGACAAGACTAGACAGACAAGACTAGACAGACAAGACTAGACAGACAAGACTAGACAGACAAGACTAGACAGACAAGACTAGACAGACAAGACTAGACAGACAAGACTAGACAGACAAGACTAGACAGACAAGACTAGACAGACAAGACTAGACAGACAAGACTAGACAGACAAGACTAGACAGACAAGACTAGACAGACAAGACTAGACAGACAAGACTAGACAGACAAGACTAGACAGACAAGACTAGACAGACAAGACTAGACAGACAAGACTAGACAGACAAGACTAGACAGACAAGACTAGACAGACAAGACTAGACAGACAAGACTAGACAGACAAGACTAGACAGACAAGACTCTTAAAAGTGGTTCAGGGTAAGCTCTCACCAAATCCCCTATTCCACCTTGGCTTTTAGTATGCGCCACCCCGGTATCGCATATATTGCATTCATTCAGGGTGGGCAGCCCGGACGGTTAATGAAAACCGCCCTAGTTGTCGCCTCCCCGACCAGGATTCGAACCCGGGTCTCCCGCATTGAAAGGCGGGTATGTTGTCAACTATACCACCGAGGAGGACAGAGACAGACAAGACTAGACAGACAAGACTAGACAGACAACACTAGACAGACAAGACTAGACAGACAAGACTAGACAGACAAGACTAGACAGACAAGACTAGACAGACAAGACTAGACAGACAAGACTAGACAGACAAGACTAGACAGACAAGACTAGACAGACAAGACTAGACAGACAAGACTAGACAGACAAGACTAGACAGACAAGACTAGACAGACAAGACTAGACAGACAAGACTAGACAGACAAGACTAGACAGACAAGACTAGACAGACAAGACTAGACAGACAAGACTAGACAGACAAGACTAGACAGACAAGACTAGACAGACAAGACTAGACAGACAAGACTAGACAGACAAGACTAGACATACAATACTAGACAGACAAGACTAGACAGACAAGACTAGACAGACAAGACTAGACAGACAAGACTAGACAGACAAGACTAGACAGACAAGACTAGACAGACAAGACTAGACAGACAAGACTAGACAGACAAGACTAGACAGACAAGACTAGACAGACAAGACTAGACAGACTAGACTAGACAGACAAGACTAGACAGACAAGACTAGACAGACAAGACTAGACAGACAAGACTAGACAGACAAGACTAGACAGACAAAATAGTGTATTAAAGGACGAGTTCAGTTACGTGATTTTTCAGCACGCGTCCAAGTTTAGAAAACTCCTATTGGACGCGTGCTGAAAAATCACGTAACTGAACTCGTCCTTTAATATACTATTACGATATTTGTTTTAAGTTCTGTTGACAACGAAATTATTTTCGTCAAGAAATTCATGCAAAGAAATAAACATGCTTGTGCTCCCTTGTCCAAAGCTCTTGGTCCGTACGGCCTTTTTTTTATTTTTAAGAATCAGTAAATTAGTACTTTTTCTCTGAAGAGAGTTCTCTTTAAATCGAGCAGCTAAATCTGGTTTCTTTTCTAGAAGAAATGTCCTAAGCTCGTCATCATTCCTATCATAGCATTCGTCGTAATTTCAATATTTTAACGGATTTTATAATTTTAATGTGCATATTTGAAACTTAAACTTATTTAACGAAGATATATTTATGTATTATATTCGCGCCCCCTGCGGGTAAGCCCCGGCCCCTTAGGGGGCCGCGGCCCACCACTTTGGAAAGCACTGCTCTAGGGTATGAGTTACTGGGAGAAATGTTCACAGCCTTAATATAGCAATCATAAGAACATGACAACAGAAAGATTTCGAGTTACGATTCAAAAACCGAAATCAAGGTGTTGGGTGGAATGTAAAGATAGACAACAAGGCAGTTGGATAAACCAAACATAAAAGAACAAGCAACAACATCAATAGCATCGAACACTTTGGAGACACCTAAGATGTCCAAATTATTAGAAACAAAGTGATTATTATTAGTCTTGTCGGTCTAGTCTTGTATTACCTATTTAGTTTCCCTGTTAATAATCCGAAGTCAAATCTTGAAATTCTGAGTGATTTAAAAGATCAGTATTTGAAGATAACTTTAGTTCACAAACAGCTTTAGAAATGAGTTTGGTTCTTAAAGCTGTGGAATGGTTAATTATCGGAATATTTTTTGGTGAGATTAACATGTTTCAGTAGATTTTCGTTCGAAGATAATGAATAGATGGTTGGTGCACTAGAAAACTGAAACTAAAAAAACGGGAAAGTTCCGTCAGTTAATTGCCCCTATTACAATTTGTATGGAAAACTGATTTTTATTTATAGGCGAGAGTTTGGGAAAGTTTTCGGCCGCGCCAAGAGCATTCCGCGGCGCAATTAATTGGCTACCAACGCAAAACTAGTTGGAATTAAAAGAACTAGAGCCGTAACTCCACTATGCTAATTACGAGGATTACGAGGCAAAGCGTATGTGGAATAATCGCCGCAGCAAACAGGTATAACCAGAAGCAACACGCAGCACAAAAAATAGCAATTTCTTATTTGAAAAAAAAAGGTAAAATTCTATCAATAAAGTCTTTTAATTATGTTGTAGCAGAAAAAAAATCTCCGTCTCCGTTCCATGCACGGGCTTCCCGCTGGCTCTGTCCTCGTCGGGTGTTGTGCAAGAAGTTGCGGTCATCGCGGTCTACAAACTGGTCTCTGGTTTATGACCAGAAACGAACTCGATCCACATTATTTTTATTTACCTGGAAACCTTTGGATTGATTTCCAGCTTTTTTGCCTCGCTCTCCATCCTCCAAGTACAAACACTCTTTGTGAATTAAAATTCTCGTGAGAACTTAGTGATAACAAATTTAAGCTAAATGTAATCGTTAGTTTTCAAATTTGACAAGATTTTGACAAGATTAATTTAAATATTCATTCTGTGTGTATCTGTCTAGTTTTTATTCATCCTAATCTAAAATAGGAGCTATTAGCATCCTAATTTCAACTTAATTAAAATTTAATAAAATTAAAATAATCATAACTTAATATATAAATTATACTAGTCTCTTAATTTCTGTCTGTTTACAAAGGAAACTTAGGAGGAGAAACTGCATTGTAATAAATATAAATTGCATTATGACAAGTTTATTTGAGTTTTAGTCGCAGCGAGATAAATTGTTTTGTCCCGGCGTTATTATATTGTGCGTCCCGTTTTTGTTTTGCAAAAGGCGAAAGATCGAATGAACAAGAAAAATAAAGTTTTCTCGCGAAACAAAGTAAATTTCAAAAACAAACGCTGATTGCTCCGAGTCTCATTTTTATTATTATTTTGTCGCGCGGAGGCTGAAAAACGAAAAGCGTTGCTCTCGCACCACAATTTAACACTCTCTCAAGACCTTTATCCGCACTTTAAACACACACTTTATGCACTGAAACTATCCATTTTACTTATAAACATTGTCCACATTTGTGCCTGTGCACTTTATTAAAATAAAACGATTGTTTCTAAAACTTGTTGGCTTTAATCCATATTTGCGTTACGGTCTTTCGACTGTACTGTCGAGTACTAACAAAGTAAATTTTCAAACAAACGCTGATTGCTCGGAGTCGCATTTTTATTATTATTTTGTCGCTTGACGGCTGAAAAACGAAAACCTTTGTCTCGTCCTACAATTTGACACTCTATCAAGACCTTTATCCGCGCTTTAAACACACACTTTATGTACTGAAACTATCCAGTTTACTTATAAACATTGTCCACATTTGTGCCTGTGTGCTTTATTAAAATATCTGCACTTCGATGTCTAATTTTCATTGTTATTTATGGGCTGGATTGTCGAAAATGTTGACAAAAATCGAGAAATCAAAATTCAAAAAATACCTTTTTTCTTAGATTATCTTCTAGATGAAGCCTCTGTGCATGTCTTATCGAAAGATAATGCAGCTGGCATCAAAACCAACGGCTACAGAACATCCCGAAGTTACGTACTTTTGACGTATATATGAGAAGTAAATCCGTTGCGATAAACGGAGAACTTTTAAAATGCTGCTAATTTTGTGTTTGAGTATGCAATAACAAATCTGATCAATGCAGGATGAAAGTATGTAGAATATTTGTAAATATTTTACATTATTAAATAATAGTTTATGCACAAGCGCATACATAAAGGAACATGGAAAATTCCGGGCACGAGAAAATGTAACCAAATCGATCATGTCGCAGTATCAAGAAGATGGACATCAAATATAAGAGATGTACGCTCGTTCCGAGGAATTAACTGCGATTCCGACCACTTCTTGGTAATAGCAACTGTAAGACAGACAATAAGCAACATACAAAAACGCGGAGGAGATAAACCAAAGAAGTGGAATGTGGAAAAACTGAAAAGTGAAAAAGAGAATATCAAGAAACAATACTGGAACACCAACGTAAAAACCCAAGCGAAGACGATGTGGAGAAAGAATGGAGACAAATCAGAGATAGTATTCTAAAAGGAGCTGAAAAGATAGGAGAAAAGCAAAAAATACGAAACGAAGAATGGTTTGACGAGGAGTGCAGGAAGAAGATAGACATAAAAGATGAAGCAAGAAACAAGTGCCTCCAGCTTGAATCGAGAAGCCAAAGGAAAGACTATGAAAAAAAAAGAACAGAAGCATACCGAACGTGTCGAAGAAAGAAAAGAGAATACTATAACAAGGAAATAGAAGAAATAGACAAGAGCAATAACAGAAAAAATTACAAAAAGTTCTACTACTAAAAATAAAACTACATTCTTCAGAGTACAACGCGAAAGAAATGTTGTGCGACGACAAAAATGGAACGATCCTAACAGAGAAATCAGACGTCCTGAAACGATGGCAGGAATATTTCTGCGACCTGCTTAAAAATAAAAATGAAACAAACTCAGAAGAAGAACTAACTCAGTACAAAACAGCTGAACAAAAATTGAAACACCGACACTGGAAGAAACAACTGAGATCATAATTGCCTTTAAGAATAACAAGGCGCCTGGTAGCGATAACATTACAGCAGAGCTACTAAAGGCAGGAGTCCCAGAACTGTGGGCCCGTATTAACCAATTAACCAAACGAATCTGGGAGGAAGAGACAATGCCAGAAGAGTGGAGTTTAGGCCTTATACATCCTATTCACAAGAAAGGAAGCAAAAGAGATTGTAAAAATTACAGAGGAATTACATTATTAAATGTAACATATAAAATCATTTCATGCCTCATTCACAAAAGGTTGAACGTATATGCAGAAGATATACTAGATGACTATCAATGTGGATTTCGACCTAACCGATCAACAACAGATCAAATACACCAAATGCGACTGCTGCTAGAAAAGGGATACGAACACAATTTTGACATACACTGCCTTTTCATTGATTTTCAACAAGCCTTCGATTCAGTCAATAGAAATAAGTTATACCTGAACTTAATACATATGGGCATACCAAAAAAGATTGTCAATCCAATTAAACTAACATTAGAAAGAACGTCAGCGGCAGTAGTAATACAAAACGATAAAACCGAAAAATTCGCCATTACGTCTGGAGTCAGACAAGGTGATGCGCTATCCGCTCTACTTTTCAACCTAACATTACATGCGGCTATAGAAAAACTAAAGATAACAGGAAACTTAACATCAAAAAGTAGACAAATCGGAGCCTATGCAGATGACATAGTTATCACGGGGCGCATGGCAAATACAGTAAATGACACATTTAAGGACCTCGAAAAAGAGGCAAGGAAAGTAGGACTGACAGTCAATCAAGAAAAAACAAAATATATGATGATGTCCAGAACTGCACCACAAAATGAAGATAGATACATAGTAGGCGACCACAGCTTTGAAAAAGTTAAAAATTTCACTTATTTTGGATCTCAACTAAATCAAACCAACGACGAGAGTGAAGAAATAAAGATACGAATATTAAAAGGAAATAGAACCTACTATACGAACAGAAAACTACTTACCAGCAAACTACTAAGTCACAAATCCAAGATAACTATATATAAGTGCCTAATACGACCGGTAGTTACTTATGGCTGTGAAACATGGACCCTCCTTAAGAAAAGTGAGGAAGAACTAAAGACATTTGAAAGAAAAATATTAAGAAAAGTATATGGTCCGATAAGGGAACAGGATGGAACATACAGGATAAGAATGAATCACGAACTAGAGTCTCTAATTGGAAACAACAACATAGTAAAACATGTAAAGGCACAGAGACTGAGGTGGATAGGCCATGTGCAAAGAATGGAAAAAGATCGAAACACCAAGCTTATCATGGAATGGAAACCCACCAATAGCCGACCAAGAGGAAGACCACGTAAAAGATGGAAGGAAAGCGTGGAAGAAGACATAAAAGCAGTAAGGAATTGGAAAAGAGCAGCAGAAGATCGTGGAGAATGGCATAAAATAGTAGAGGAGGCCAAAACCCATAAAGGGTTGTAGAGCCAAAGGAAGAAGAAGTTTATGCTCCATCACATGCTGACTGATAATTGCGAGTACTAAACTTTTTTTAAATAATTTACCGACACAAAATTGTAAAAATAGTTACTCGCCCAAAACATCCCGGGCTAGTTTCATGTTTATCGCGTAGGTGATACTGTATGAAATCAGAATACTTAAGAGTTGATGATCCTTTACATGTTTGCTACCGTCTGAATCACTACTATACGCAGTGCAAAGTCTGGAGAAGGGGGGGAGAGAAAAGCGGGCCACGTAGCGCCAAATTTTAGAAGTTTTGATTGAATATTGATTGAATTGAACTATAACTCTACTTTTATAATCCATCAATACGACAAAGATAACGTAAGAAAAATGTTGTCAAAATTGAAAGCAATGTGGACAGAGTTCTTTACATACAAACCCAGACATGAGCTTTAAAATAGTTCTTAAAAATATGCACCCCTCAGCTGACCCTGAGGAAATTAAAGCAGCAATAAATGAAATAGGACATACCAGTACCAATATATGGAATATCAAACAAACAACGAACCGTTGCCACTGTTCATAGTTGAATTAGAAGCAAATCACAATAAGTGCATGTACGAAGTTAAAAACCTTATGAACTGTACCGTAACTTTTGAACCTGCAAGGCCGAAACGTGAACTACCCCAATGCGCCAGATGCCAACAATATGGGCACACAAAAATGTACTGTCGCCGCAGCCCTAAATGCATCAAATGCGCTGGTGACCATCTCTCCATGGACTGCTCAAGAAAAAAGAGATCAGACAGTGTAAAATGTGTCATTTGTGGCGGTAACCACCCGGCAAATTATAAAGGTTGTAAAATCTACAGATACCTCCAAAATCTCAAGTTTCCAAAGGCACCAGAACGCAGAAAAACCTATATACCAAATAAGGAACAGAGAACTACTACAGAAAACCAGGACTCTACGGAAAAAGCACGAACCGACAAAACTTATCCTGAAAATTCAAGAGAGACAAAAAGATGCAACAATTGACCATTCTGACAAACTTAATAATAACCATCACAAAAGTTTTTTTACATGACTGCTCCAGAGGATTTTGTCTCCCAGGTATTGAGATTTAATTTTTCTTATTTTCGTCTAACATGCTGACGTGCGTCAATAATATCTAGTTTAAGAAAACAACTTGTCTGTGGGTATTTGTACAAAGATGAAGGCTCTTCTAATATGACTTTGAGATTCCCACCTGATATTGAGAATCCGTCAGAATTTTTGCACAATATTTACAGATAGGATCATTTAGTTCCATAACTTGACTATAGATTAGAACTAGGTCTTCACACGAGAACGATATTTTTCTCGTCTCGTCTCGTCTCGTAAAGGCGAGACGAGAACGAGACAAGACCGCATGTCGTCTCACTCTCGCGAGAGCGAGGACGTATGTGGTCTCGCGAGAGCGAGAGCGAGAGCCACCACACGCGCTCTCGCTTTTTTTTCTGACACACAGTTGAGTAGGAGAGGTGACAACCCATCTCCTTGTCATAATCCTGTTCTGATTTTGGAAGGTTGCTTCTTCCAAACTCCCAGACACTTCCAGACATAATAAGTCATCCGCAAAAGCGAGACAACCCACTTATAATCCTTCCTCTATTCTTCCTTATCTGATTTTTTGTATTTCTTCTTTCGTCGTTTTCTTCCTCCACTCTCTAATAGATTTTTCTAACATATAGTTGAATAGAAGAGGTGACGACCCATCTCTTTGTCTTAATCTTGTTCTGACTTTTGATAGTCTTGATTTATCTGAACTAGATCACATACGCGTGGCGCAGCCGCGCTTAGTAGTATGAAGCCTTGATTTATCTGATCAAGACCATATATTACGCGTGGGCCTGCTGCGCGTAGTATCTAGTCTTGATTTATCTAAACGAGATCACATACGCGCAGCGCAGCCGCGCGTAGTAGTATGTAGTCTTGATTTATCTGATTAAGAAAATATACGCGCGGCGCTGCCGCGCGTAGTATGTAGTCTTGGTTTATCTGATCAAGACCATATATTACGCGCGGGCCTGCCGCGCGTAGTATTTAGTCTTGATTTATCTGAACGAGATCACATACGCGCAGCGCAGCCGCGCGTAGTAGTATGTAGTCTTGATTTATCTGAGCAAGACCATATACGCGCGGCGCTGCCGCGCGTAGTATGTAGTCTTGGTTTATCTGATCAAGACCATATATTACGCGCGGACCTGCCGCGCGTAGTATTTAGTCTTGATTTATCTAAACAAGATCACATACGCGCAGCGCAGCCGCGCGTAGTAGTATGTAGTCTTGATTTATCTGATCAAAACCATATACGCACGGCGCTGCCGCGTGTAGTATGTAGTCTTGGTTTATCTGATCAAGACCATATATTACGCGCGGCCCTACCGCGCGTAGTATTTAGTCTTGATTTATCTGAACAAGATCACATACGCGCAGCGCAGCCGCGCGTAGTAGTATGTAGTCTTGGTTTATCTGATCAAGACCATATATTACGCGCAAGCCTGCCGCGCGTAGTATTTAGTTTTGATTTATTTGAACGAGATCACATACGCGCAGCGCAGCCGCGCGCAGTAGTATGTTGTCTTGATTTATCTGATCAAGACCATATATTACGCGCGGGCCTGCCGCGCGTAGTATTTAGTCTTGATTTATCTGAACGAGATCACATACGCGCAGCGCAGCCGCGCGTAGTAGTATATAGTCTTGATTTATCTGATCAAGACCATATACGCGCGGCGCTGCCGCGCGTAGTATGTAGTCTTGGTTTATCTGATCAAGACCATATATTACGCGCAAGCCTGCCGCGCGTAGTATTTAGTTTTGATTTATTTGAACGAGATCACATACGCGCAGCGCAGCCGCGCGCAGTAGTATGTAGTCTTGATTTATCTGATCAAGACCATATATTACGCGCGGGCCTGCCGCGCGTAGTATTTAGTCTTGATTTATCTGAACGAGATCACATACGCGCAGCGCAGCCGCGCGTAGTAGTATGTAGTCTTGATTTATCTGATCAAGACCATATACGCTCGGCGCTGCCGCGCGTAGTATGTAGTCTTGGTTTATCTGATCAAGACCATATATTACGCGCGGCCCTGCCGCGCGTAGTATTTAGTCTTGATTTATCTGAACGAGATCACATAGTAGTATGTAGTCTTGATTTATCTGATCAAGACCATATACGCGCGGCGCTGCCGCGCGTAGTATGTAGTCTTGGTTTATATGATCAAGACCATATATTACGCGCGGCCCTGCCGCGCGTAGTATTTGGTCTTGATTTATCTGAACGAGATCACATACGCGCAGCGCAGCCGCGCGTAGTAGTATGTAGTCTTGATTTATCTGATCAAGACCATATACTACACGCGGCGCTGCCGCGCGTAGTATGTGTATATGTGTGTATGTGTATGTGTAGTATGTGTATATGTGTAGTCTTAATTTATCTGATCAAGACCATATACTACGCGCGGCGCTGCCGCGCGTAGTAAGTAGTCTTGATTTATCAGAACGAGATCACATATAGTAGTATGTAGTCTTGATATATCTGATCATTCATCTGATTTATCTTTAGTATGTAGTCTGTAGTCGTAGTATGTAGTCATTCTCGCCAGAGGCGCAGTGAGGGGGGTGCAAGGGGGTGTATCATGCCCCGGGCGCCACTCGCAGAGGAGAGCCAAATGGTGTCCAAAAACCTAAAATGCGGCCGAGTTATAAATATAGACGTAGATAAAAATAATCGGGTTTTCAGTCAAAAATCTTTTATTATTTACAAAGCCGACGTGTCGACACCACTTGTGGCTTCCTTAGGGCTAGCAAATAACAGTTTTGCGTTATGCTTTAAGTTGATCAAAGGTAATATCTTAGTATATTTATTTAGACCATGTCAATACCTGGAAAAATACTTAGCGGTTCCCCGAAACATCAAAAAAAAACTAAAGCAAGAAAAAGAAACTGAGAAATTCAGAATAACAATGAAATGCTATTTGGTAAAAAAATCGCAAAAAGGAAAAATCAGAAGATATGAAGCATGAAGAAGTAAAATCAGAGACAGAATTAGATTCAGGTTGTACTCCTACTTCTGCTAAACTTTTATGCGATAATCATCACAACTAATAATCACAACAACATCACAACAAATACAAGACTTCGAAAATGAATATGGGAGCCCAAATACATCTTAAGTTCCAAATCCGTGTCCATATTTAATAAGAAGTACAGAAAATTCAAACAGAAACACTTACTGTACTCCCAGACGTTTTGGAGTTCAGAGATGTTGCTTATTTAAAATTCAATATTAATCTTCCAATAATATAGAATCAACTTCGCACCGAAATGAGTATTCGTGGATCCCTGTTAAATGTGCATCTGAAACACGATGGAGTGCCAGAGCACAAGCGGTTAGCATTATTGTCGATGGGCTCGAAAGGTTAGGTTTTTAATTTTTTAATTAATGACACCAATTACATTGCTACAAGCTACAATTACATTGATACAATTACAATTTTATTACAAATATATATTGAATTTTAATTTTATATCTTTTGTTCATTTCTTGCATGAAATCTTGAGGAGAATTGATTGAATTCAGTTGAGATTACAAGATCCTAAAATGAATTTTAAAAGAAGCGTTCCATGATCTTGAATCATTGTGACTGAACTTGTGGCAATTCGAGAAGAGATCTGCGAACAGGCAATAGAAAAGGCTAAGTCTCTCTGTAAAAAATGGGG
Organism: Phosphuga atrata; assembly: GCA_944588485.1. Lineage (NCBI taxonomy): Eukaryota > Metazoa > Arthropoda > Insecta > Coleoptera > Silphidae > Phosphuga > Phosphuga atrata. The sequence goes on from OX155903.1 coordinate 54,388,727, forward strand.
TATTGATATAACAATCCGTGTTGGAAGGCGCCCAAAAATGCCAGGAGAATTGAGTAGTTATGTTGCCCTTTCCGCAGAAAGTGATATTTCTCGCGTTATGAAAAGTTATAATCGCGTTATAATTCTTGATCGTCTGCAGCAAGAAATAAGTAGATACACGATTTACACGACTAAGTGATCTTAATTCTAAATTTGGATTTTTACTGGAAGTTGAAAATTTTCTAAACAAGGATAATGATGATAACAGTCTTTGAACAGAATTCTAAAAATATGTGTGAATTTTAATACAAATTTTAATGGAACATAACTCTATGTCGAAATATGTGACTGCAAGATATTACTCCGCAGTAGAAAAGAAATTGAACCTAAAACTCCATTAGAGCTTCATACCTTTATAACCACGTATGGCGAAAATGTTTTTCCAAACCTGAGAGTCGCGCTTCAAATACTCCTTACTATTTCAGTATCAATTGCTGGCTGTGAACGTTCATTCAGCAAATTAAAATTAATTTTCACATATCTACTATCAAGGATGGGACAAGATCGCCTAAGTGATCTGGCATTTTTAAGTGTGGAAAGTGAACAAATAGAAATGATGAAGTAATTGATACATTTACTTCATCTAAAGCAAGAAAAATGTATACCTAGTACTTATTTGTATTAATATATTATAGAATAATATTGAACTATTCGTAATATATTATAGATATTTTAATGTAGGCACTACATCATATTATTATTTATATTATATTCTTATTACGAGTAAATTCTATTTACTATATTATCATATGTGTTTCTGGAGGGTGGGAGGGGGGCGCCAATGAAGTATTGTACCCCGGGCGCCAGTTATGCTCGCTACGCCACTGGTTCTCGCGAGACACGAGAGTCTCGTTTCTGATCCCGGTCATATTTCTTCTTCAATCTTTGATTCTAATACGGGCAGCCGTAAAATTTTCTTTTGTATAAATTTGAACTGAGGACTCGGACAAGTTACATTTCATTATATAACAATTAAAAGAGTAGATTTCGTAATATGAAATAGATATCGTAGACAATTTCAAATTATGTTCGTTTTTATTATTCAAGGATATCCAAATTGCTCAAAGACTGGCGAATCAAAGCCAATGTAACTAAATCTGTTTATATGTAAATTTCAAATAATAGATTTCAAATAAAAGCAATATTTTGAGTTGTTAAATACTACAGTTACATTTAAAGTGAGTATCTTGTATATTAATTAAAGTAAATCGAGACGTTACAAAGCTTCCTTACCCAAAACTAAGTTTTAGCTTTTTTGCATGTTATAAAATAGGAATTGATAAATGGCAGTCGCGTAAGGGATCGGAGTAGGAATTTGTGAAAGACCGGAAAGGTTCAAAAAGGAAATGCATTTAAATGTCGATCAACCAAAACAAGACTTTGAAAGTTTTAACGACGGCAACACCGCAAGACGCTTTTTTGAAAATGTTTCACTTTTTGCAGAAATTTTGAAAATTGATGAAAATTTAATTAGGAGGTGTTATAGAATATTGCAAGTTATGCCTTGTGGTTTTGCGATAAGTGTTGCTGCTTTCAAAACGAATTGTTTGGAATCTGCCATACCCATGGTATTGTATGCCGACTACAATTCATAAAGTACATACATGCCCTACTCCCGAATGGTCAGATGTCGGAAAACGCCCAAGAAGTACGTAATAAAGAAATAAAAAAATATCGAGAAAATTTCGTAAGAAAAAATTGTTGAAAAGCATTGGAGGATGTAATTAATAGGCTTCTTCATATCCGATCTTTAGATGTCGAGCATGGGCCGGAAATACCCTAAAAGTAATAAAAGTTTTTCTGCTGAAGCTATGACATTATTGTGTGCTTACGATTCTAGGACTAGTAATTTTGTTGATTCTCATTAAAGAATCAGATATTCACAATTATTTTAAGCAGCACTCAAAACTGTCCAGTTATTTTGTCAAATATACAATAAAGAATTTTCTATATTCATAATCATACTCCTAATGCACAATTGTCCGTCATATTGGACAAGCCATTCTGTTTTTCGAAATTCCTAAAATTGATTCCTAATCAACGACGTATAAAAACTTCTAAATATGCAATTCTGTAATTCTGTTTTTCGGAAAATTGTCGGCCATATTGGATCCGCCATTTTGATTTTAAAAATCCTGATAACTGATTCCTAGTCAACGACGTAAAAAAATCCATAAGTACAAACTTTTGTAAAAAATGGATGTGTTCGAAAAATTGTCCGCCATTTTGTTTTTGAACATTTTGATAACGGATTCGTGTTCAACGGCGTAGAAAACCCCTATAACCAAAATTTCAAATATATAGGGGGAGGAATTCTATTTTTGTCCACTTTTTCGGCCATCTAGCTCACTGTGCGGCGGCTGAAAAACGAAAACCTTTGTCTCGTACCACAATTTAACACCCCCTCAAGACCCCTATTCGCACTTTAAACACACACTTTATGCACCGAAACTATCCAGTGTACTTATAAACATTGTCCACATTTGTGCCTGTGTACTTTATTAAAATAAAACGATTGTTTCTAAAATTAGTTGGCTTTAATACATGTTTGCGTTACGATCTTTCGACTGTTCTCTCGACTACCAACTTAGCAAATTTTCCAACAAACGCTGATTGCTCCGAGACTAATTTTTAATGTTATTTAGTCGCGTGGCGGCTGAAAAACGAAAACCTTTGTCTCGTACCACAATTTAACACTCTCTCAAAACCTTCATCCGCGCTTTAAACACACACTTTATACACTGAAACTATCCAGTTTACTTATAAACATTGTCCACATTTGTGCCTGTGTGCTTTATTAAAATAAAACGAGTGTTTCTAAAACTCGTTGGCTTTAATGCATGTTTGCGTTACGATCTTTCGACTGTTCTGTCGACTACCAACAAAGTAAATTTTCAAGCAAACGCTGATTGCTACGTCTCATTTTTATTATTATTTTCTCGCGCGGCAGCTGAGAAACGAAAACCTTTGTCTCGCACCACAATTTAACACTCTCTCAGGACCTTTATCCGCGTTTTAAACACACACTTTATGAACTGAAACTATCCAGTTTGCTTATAAACATTGTCCACACTTGTGCCTGTGTGCTTCATTAAAATAAAACGAGTGTTTCTAAAACTCGCTGGCTTTAATACATGTTTGCGTAACGATCTTTCGACTGTTCTGTCGACTACCAACAAAGTAAATTTTCAAACAAACGCTGATTGCTTCGAGTCGCATTTTTATTATTATTTTGTCGCGCGGCAGCTGAAAAACGAAAACCTTTGTCTCGCACCACAATTTAATACTCTCTCAAGACCTTTATCCGCGTTTTAAACACACACTTTATGCACTGAAACTATCCAGTTTGCTTATAAACATTGTCCACACTTGTGCCTGTGTGCTTCATTAAAATAAAACGATTGTTTCTAAAATTAGTTGGCTTTAATACATGTTTGCGTAACGATCTTTCGACTGTTCTGTCGACTATCAACAAAGTAAATTTTCAAACAAACGCTGATTCTTCGAGTCGCATTTTTATTATTATTTTGTCGCGCGGCGGCTGAAAAACGAAAACCTTTGTCTCGTACCACAATTTAACACTCTCTCAAGACCTTTATCCGCACTTTAAACACACACTTTATGCACTGGAACTATGCAGTTTATGTTTAAACATTGTCCACATTTGTGCCAGTGTGCTTTATTAAAGTAAAACGGTTGTTTTTAAAACTAATTGGGTTTAATCCATGTTTGGGTCACGATCTTTCGACTGTTCTGTGGACCACCGAACGAGTAATCATCGATTGGAAGAAATCAAATTTCTTCTTGTAATCCAATATTATTACACGGAATAATCTACGAAAATTAATCAACTATGTATGATTGATCAAGATTTATTAAACTCTACTCCAGTTCAGTGTCTTCTTAATAAACTTGTTTGTTTAGTTTATTAATAAACTATTCAAACTGCGTTAATTGGAAAAAAATCAAACATTAATCCAAGTTTATGGTGGTTGTAATTCCTCGCCAATAAATTCGCTTTATGCTACACAGAAAACAACTATTGATTACACGCAATTATCATGCGCACTAATTACTAGTCTTTAATTTAGTTTGACTAATAAGTTTGGTCGGACGAACAGAGGATTATAATGGTGCGTAATTGACCAGATGCCATTCTGTAATTGAGATGTTGGTCGTAACACACGCACTTCCGGATTTCGCAACCATCAAGTCCGAAATTCGCAATGGTAGCTTGTTAGATATTTCTTAAAGAAAATATTTTATTAAGGGGAGCTTCCGCCGCCGTCGCCCATTGTTTTCGCATCTTCGCGACCGGAAGCCGTCACAGGTAGCAGTTTTCCGGAAAGCTTTTGTTTCGTCTAAACAGGTTTTCAAGACTCTCGGCAAAAGAAGCTGCGGTTAAGGCGCCGGAAGTGCGAGATAAATTCGCGAAACCACGGGTTCCGCTGCGAGCGAATTCGTCGACCGGAATATTTTGGCACAGTCGTTTAAGAAAGCGCACGGCATTTTCAAATCTGAAATCTATCTACAAATGTTTGAATATCAAGATTTAATATAACACAAAACTTGATTCCTATTAAATACAGGCATAGGAAAACGTTGCCTGAATTCTTCAATGCAAGGGTCGATACTGTATTGCCATTCAGCATTTTCCAGGCGTCTACCATTACGAAAATAACTTTAGGCAATAAAAGCTTTCTGCACTTTTGTAAACATTTTTAAAATAAATAAATAAAGTAAGACCGGTAGATGCAACATAAAGCGGAGAATTAATTTGTGTATTCGTGAAAATGGACAACACATTCAACATCTGTTGTAATGTTTGTCCATTTTAAATTAAATAAATAAAGTAAGACCGGTAGATATACCATAAAGCGGCAAATTAATTTGTGTATTCGTGAAAATGGACAACACATTCAACATCTGTTGTAATGTTTGTCCATTTTAAATTAAATAAATAAAGTAAGACCGGTAGATATAACATAATGCGGCGAATTAATTTGTGTATTCGTGAAAATGCACAACACATTCAACATCTGTTGTAATGTTTGTTCATTTTAAATTAAATAAATAAAGTAAGACCGGTAGAAATAACATAAAACGGCGAATTAATTTGGGTATTCGTGAAAATGGACAACACATTCAACTTCTGTTGTAATGTTTGTCCATTTTAAATTAAATAAATAAAGTAAGACCGGTAGAAATAACATAAAACGGCGAATTAATTTGTGTATTCGTGAAAATGGACAACACATACAACATCTGTTGTAATGTATATCCAATTTAAATTAAATAAATAAAGTAAGACCGGTAGGTATAACATAAAGCGGCGAATTTATTTGTGTATTTGTGAAAATGGACAATACATTCAACATCTGTTCTAATGTTTGTCCATTTTAAATTAAATAAATAAAGTACAACCGGTAGAAATAACATAAAACGGCGAATTAATTTGTGTATTCGTGAAAATGCACAACACATTTAACATCTGTTGTAATGTTTGTCCATTTTAAATTAAATAAATAAATTAAGACCGGTAGAAATAACATAACACGGCGAATTAATTTGTGTATTCGTGAAAATGGACAACACATTCAACATCTGTTGTAATGTTTGTCCATTTTAAATTAAATAAATAAAGTAAGACCGGTAGATATTACATAAAACAGTGAATTAATTTGTGTATTCGTAAAAATGGACAACACATTCAACATCTGTTGCAATTTTTGTCCATGTTAAATTAAATAAATAAAGTAAGACCGGTAGATATAACATAAAGAGGCGAATTAATTTGTGCATTCGTGAAAATGGACAACACATTCAACATATGTTGTAATGTTTGTCCACTTTAAATTAAATAAATAAAGTAAGACCGGTAGAAATAACATGAAACGGCGAATTAATTTGTGTATTCGTTAAAATGGACAACACATTCAACATCTGTTGAAATGTTTGTCCACTTTAAATTAAATAAATAAAGTAAGACCGGTAGCAATAACATAAAACAGCGAAAACGGTTGGAAAGGCCCCATTAATTTGTGTATTCGTGAAAATGGACAACACATTTAACATCTGTTGTAATGTTTGTCCATTTTAAATTAAAAAAATAATGTAAGACCGGTAGAAATAACATAAAGCGGCGAATTAACTTGTGTATTCGTGAAAATGGACAACACATTCAACATCTGTTGTAATGTTTTTCGATTTAAAATTAAATAAATAAAGTAAGACCGGTAGAAATAACATAAAACGGCGAACTAATTTGTGTATTCGTAAAAATGGACAACACATTCAACATCTGTTGTAATGTATATCCATTTTAAATTAAATAAATAAAGTAAGACCGGTAGATATAACATAAAACGGTAAATTAATTTGTGTATTCGTGAAAATGGACAACACATTCAACATCTGTTGTAATGTTTGTCCATTTTAAATTAAATAAAGTAAGACCGGTAGATATAACATAAAGCGGCGAATTAATTTGTGTATTCGTGTAAATGGACAACACATTCAACATCTGTTGTAATGTTTGTCCACTTTAAATTAAATAAATAAAGTAAGACCGGTAGAAATAACATAAAGCGGCGAATTAATTTGTGTATTCGTGAAAAGGGGCAACACATTCAACATCTGTTGTAATGTTTGTTCTTCTTTGTTATTTTTGTAATTTACAACACTATGAAACAAATCAGTGTTAAATTTATGAGATCGCGTTTTTTTTATAACTAATGAAATTCTTGAACTTAACACTAAAAACAATGTGGCATAACCTCAATACCACTGACAGCTACTCAAAAATGACATTTGATAATTTGTTTAATTTTATGTGTGTGAATTAGGAAATGTCCTACTTCTTCAAATGCATGGATTGCAAGACTTTTGGGACTCACGTTATATCAAAATTTAATATATTTATAGACTAAACTGGATAGACACACAAGATATGATAGATCAAATTGCATTAGAGATACATTGAGCTAAAACATGCCAAAACACGATGAACTAAACTTGATAGTTAAAGCTTGAGCGATTGATCAATTTAAACCTACCTGTGCAGGTTTTTCCAGACCTCTCTTGTGGAACGTTGTGAGTATGGCGGGCAATTTTCACAATTTTAGGATGGGTTTGGACAATTTTTTTAAAGATTTGCTAGTCACAACATAAACCTTGTATACCCTTGTTATAAACCTTGATAAATAAACCTTGATATCAATGTAGACACCTACTTATTCCAAGCATCAACGCCATTCAGATCTATTAACGCATCAGATAAGAAGCTCGGTGGTTGGAGAATTATCACCACGGACTTAAATACAGCGTTGGAAATTTATCGCCAAACCTGATTCAAAATACAGTGGTACCTCGAGATACGAGTTAAATTCGTTCCGTAACCTTGCTCGTATGTCAATTTGCTCGTATCTCAAAGCATTTTCCCCCATTGAAATGAATTGAAATTAATCCGTTGCAGCCCCAAAAATTCTACCCCCAATTGTATTTGTCACGAGTTTTCGAATAAGAAAAATGTATTTATAAATGAGAAATATTGTGTAAAAACATAAAAAAGAGGATGTAAAGTCAAAAAAAAAACTGGTTTTATAACGTGTACATACATATTTGTGTTTTTGTCACATTAATGCAACTTACACACAACTTAAATGCATACAGTAGCATTGCTTTATTTAATAATGTGCTTTATTTTAGTCACTGTTTTTCTCTTCACTGGTCTTTACCTTTTTCGCTGGATAAAAAAAAAACTGTCCAAGGAGGTTTGTTTCTTCCTCCCTTTCAGAATGCTGCGGAAATGAGATAGGCTTTAAATAGCTCCGATGCACGACCAGTTGCAACTTTTCCTTTTCCACGAACTGTAAAACTCTCTCCCACATTCCTAAGATCTCTTTTATCTCACTTGTAGAGATAACCTCCTCCACCTCTGGCTCTTTCGCGAAACCAATATCTTGCAGAGCCCCCGAATGCTGTTGCGACTGTAACTCTTGTAATTCCTCGGTCGTCAGTTCCTGAGAGTACTCCTCGATGAGATCGTTCACGTCTCTCTCATCCATCACCAGGCCCATGGATTTTCCCAGAGACACACTCTCCTCCCCCACTGGCACTTTCGAATCTGGATTCGGGTTCGAATCCTTAGAAGGTCCTTTCGGCTACAGACTCAGACCACAGCTTCTTCCATGCAGAGGTCAATGTCCTTGTTGTAACACTCATCCAGGCCTGATCAATAATTCTGAGGCATATCACGGTGTTAAAGTGATCCTTACAGTACTCTCGAAGGGTGAAATTTGTGTTCTCTGTCACCTCAAAGCAGCGCCGGAACAGGTGCTTAGTATACAGCTTTTTAAAATTTGAAATAACCTGCTGATCCAGTGGTGTTAGGTGGTAACCTAACTTGATTTTGAGATATTATTGTGATATCACAAAATCAAGTGATATTATTGTGATGGTAAAAAACCTTTATAAACTTGAACTCTTCGAGGATGTCATCTTCGTGGTTCGGTGGGTGAGCAGGAGCATTGTCGAGGACGAGAAGGGCTTGCATGGGTAGGTTGTATTCCGGTAGATATTTCTTAACAGAAAGGCCAAAAACTAGGTTTATCCACTGCACAAGGAACTGCCTAATGTCCCATGCCTTCAGGTTTGTCCACCCAATAACTTGCAGTTTTTATGTGACTTAAAGTCTCTGGGGTTTTCCGAATGGTATACAAGCAGAGACTTTATCTTGCAGTCGCTACTCGCATTGGCGCACAGTGCGAGAATTAGTCTATCCTTCATGGGTTTGTGGCCTGGCATTATCTTCTCCTCTGCCGTTATAGTCCTATTCGGCATCTAAGTCCTATTCGGCATCTTCTTCCAGAAAAACCACAGCTGAAGACTTGCTGGGGGATGTATCCATTGACTTCTATCAGTTCGGAAAAAGTTTTGAGATATTCCTGAGCTGCCTTCACATTCGAACTTGCTGCCTCACAACGGAGTGGATGCCGGTCCGTTTCCTAAAGTTGTCAAACCAGCCTCGACTGGCTTTAAACGAGTCTTCCGATGCCTCGTCCGTGAAAGTGCGCGGGGTCTGATTCAATAAATCATCGTTAATCGCTCGTGCCTTCTCGCATATGATGCCCTGTGTTAAGGTATCGCCTTTAAGCTGCTACTCCGTCACCCAAACCATCAGCAGTTTCTCCATCTTTTCATTTCCCAAGTATCTTCCAAGCAGAGGTACACGCAATCGAAAGATATGCACAATTTAACCTCGACAGGAATTATCGCAAAACACGAATTGCTATCCTGTCAGACTGCCAAGCAGCCACCACGGCCATCAGCTCATACACCATCAGATTAAAACTGGTATGGGACTGAGTGGGAAAGCTAAACAAGCTTGGCAAAGAAAATAAAGTAACGCTATACTGGGTACAATAGATCTATAAAGGTCGCAGTACAAGTCGTCACCACCATATCTACAATCTATACTGGGTTCCAGGAAACACTGGCATAGACAGAAACGAAGAAGCTGATCACCTAGCAAACAAGAGATCCAGTAATTCGGCATTCGGTATGGGTGTGAACACCATCCGCAAAAGTTTAGATGAAGAAATAAGAGACCAATGGATGAAAACCTGGAAAGAACTTCCAGGGTTGAGACAATCTAAAGCGATGCTGGGATCTTTTAACCAGAAAAGAACAAAAGTTTGCCTGAAACTAAACAGTAACAAGTTTAAAATTCTGACAGGAGTTCTGACGGGACATTGCAGACTTAGAAAACACCTCAAGGCCCTCGGCCTAGAGGAGGATTACTGATGTAGATTCTGTGGTTCAGCAGAGGAAAGCCCCATACATTTGCTCAAAGACTGCGGAGCACAGCTCCGCAAGAGACAGATCCTACCCAGATCCTGAAACTCCTAAAGGAATCAGGACTAGAGGAGGCGCTCTAAATGGGTAAGTACACCAACGCTTAGAGGAAGAGGGTGGGGTATAATAGTCTATAAAAGTCGCAGTACAAGTCGTCACCACCGTATCTTCAATCTTTTCATGGAGAGAGCTTTGAAATTATTGTAACGCCTTTAGCTGGCGTTATACTTTTAACTCTTTACTCCCGTACTGCCTCGCCAAGTCAGCTACGCGCACACCTTGCTCATTTTTTTCTATGATTTCACGCTTTAATTCATTAGACATCATCTTCTTCCGAGCACTGACCTTTCCACGCACTTTCTTCGGACCCATGGTTGAAATGTGATGAAGATGTGATGAACAAAGAAATGTGATGAAGTTTGTAAACGCACAAAAAGCACAAAACCCTAGAAAAACTTAGCAAAGATGCTTCGACAGCGAGGTAAAGCACACTGGGGGAATACGTGGGATACTGCGCGAGACGCACGAGGCACAGGTAAACTGGTGGGCCGTGTGCAGCGTCGCAGCTGGTCGTTCCTCGTATCTCAAATCTCGCTCGTATTTCAAAACAAAACTTCGCTCGTTCGCCAGCTCGTATCTCAAATAATTCGTATGTTGGGGCACTCGTATCTCGAAGTACCACTGCATTTTTTAATAGAATTTAACAAAACCGTAAATTGTATGTAGAGTTTTCATCATTTCAGAAATCAGTTTAGAAATGGCATAAATGGCAAAATCTCGTTCATAAGGCGTTTTTCGCACTTCCATCAGAAAACTCCTCGCTACGCTCTTCGTTTTCTAAACATGGACGCGTGCTTAACCGCTGGAATTAACTCAATACATTTGTTGTTCCAAAATTTGTTTTTCATCCTTAAAAGTTCGTCAATTGATCCTCAACCCCTAACATAAAAATAAAATAAAACCTCTTTATCATCCCAACGAAAACGCTCTCAAACACACGCGTCTAAAACCCACATCATTAAAAAACCCTAATAAACAATTTAATATTCGATTTATAAGCTTAAAGCTCGTGTTAAACGAACACTTAAACTAAATTTTATTCGAAATTTGATTTTGGAATTAAGTTTTCCTAAGTGTTTAGATATAAAGTCGGGCATAAAAGTGTTTAGTTTTATTGCCGCAGCGCAAGAGAAATTGAAAGATCGACACAGAAAATAAATAATCGCCTTTATCATCGGTCAGTTGTTACGCAACAGAGTCGGACGAGTCCGAAGAGTTTGTTTTCTGTGACGCGGATTGATATTCGGGAATATGTAAAGTCGGTACTAAGCCGCGCCATCGATTCGGCGTGAGAATAAATTTATCGCTGTAATTAGTTCCAGGCGAGAGATTATCTGTTTTCAAATTTAGATATTTCAGGGTTTGCTTAATGTTGTCTAACTGAGAATCTAACGACTCGATTTCTTTCAAATCGCGTTTCAGTCTACCTTAAGTTAAACTTCCGAGAAAAGAGGCTCTGGCGTCACTAGCGCAGCGATACTGACGCAGCGATACTGACGCTACGATATCGACGCAGCGATACATTCGGCTCGAGGCCCCCATGATTCGATGATCATATTATCGCTATGTCGCCGCGTCAGTATCGCTGCGTTAGTGACGCCATAACAAACAGTATTAATGTTGCACAGTTTCAGAAGAACACATCCTTTTTAAAACCAAATTTGAAATTTGCAAATTTTACATTGTTTACCAGTCCCTCATCTGATCTGATATCTTGTCAATTATGTTCCTGTCTTCTCTTGCTTAGACTTGTCTACTCTTGTTTAGTCTTTTTCTTGCTTTTCCAGACTTGTCACATTTTATCTGGCATTGCCTGCTCTTGTCTAAACTAGTCTGGTCTTGTCATCAGGTCTTGTATGTTCTTGTTTCGCTTTGTCTGATCTTGCGTGATCTTATCTGCTATTGTCGGATCCTGTCTGGTCTTGTGATCTTGTCTACTTCTCTTTGGTCTTGTCTGGTCTAGTACAGTTTTGTCTGGTTTTGTCTGTTCTTGTCTGGTCTGACTATTCATGAATTATGGAAAGTTACAAATCAATGAAAACTAGAGATAATAATCAAAATTGGAATTAGTTTAAATTAAACTGTCATTAAATCGTCGACGCGGTCTCCAGAGGAATTCATTAAAGAAAATAAGAATAAATTCGAGATTAAGACGAGCGACCGGCGATAAATTACCTGAAGGATTTCCAGTCTCAACAATTTGTACGTTTAATGTTCGAGGGCGAATTTCAGGAATTTTTCAGCCGCTATTTTTAGCCGGAGACGCATTTACAGCGGCCGTTAGTCCATTCCGGCAGCCTAAACATTGTTCAGGTTCCTTGAACTACTCAAATCTCAATACTTCTAACAAACACAATAATTAACCTTAAATTAAAATTTTGTTTTTAAAAACATGGTTTTAGTAAAATTTTTTGAAAAATTAAAAAAAATCAATTGATATTAGAATTTAGGTTTTGTTGATATTAGAATGTAGTTTAGAATAGTTTTGATATTAGAATTTAAGACATTTATGTTTTGGTTGCAAATTTAGTGCGAATAAATCGATTGAGAGCGCGCTTATCTATCGATAATTCATCAACATATTCAAAATTCTGTTTAGGGTCCGAGTGCGATTTGCACTTCGACTCGATGGCTAATTGAAAGGTGGATTATGCCCATTAAATGTTAATGGACAGGTATGTAAAACGCGCACTTTTCCGCCTAATTACTTTTCAATCACATTAGAAAGTTCGTTTTTTATTTTGGAAAAAGTTCGCCAAAAAAATAGTTTGGTATAAATAGTTGAGGAACCGTCGAAGAAAATCATTCCAGTTTGGTTTATCACACTATCAACAATGAATACCTTGGTAAGTAAAACAAAGCTTAATTCCAAAATTTAGTTTTAGTGAATTTTTTCGATAAATTTTTCTAAAAAAAATCTTTCTTCTTAATTTAGATCATTTTATCGGTTGCCTGTTTGGGTTTGGCTGTTGCCTTTCCATTCGAAGAAGCCTCAGTGAACTTCGGCGAAGACACGCTGGGTAACTACAAGCTCAACTACGACTCGAAAACCTCCTCCCGTTCGGAAGAACGCTCTCAGGACGGCAGGGTAGTCGGAAGCTTCTCCTTCTTCGACGACCAAGGCGTCAAACACACCCTCACCTACGTCGCCGGTAAAGACCAAGGCTTCTCCGCCTCCTCCGCCGATCTTCCAGTCGCCGTTCCAGAATCCTACGAAATCCAGAAATCTCGCTCCGAGCATTTGGCCGCCGTTAACAGAGAACGCGCCTTGTTCCCGAACGGCGCTCCAGTCGAGAAACCGGTTCCTGTTGGACAGGTTTTGGCGCAACTGACCGTCCCAGAAATCGCTAGTTTACCAGGAGCTGCTGTCCCAGCTGAAGATGCCGAGATAGTTGCGGCAAAATCTCAACTTCTTGCGGCTTACGCCAAGGATTTGGCTCGTCTTGCCCAAGAATACCAGAGGGTTTAAAATTATTTAGTTTTGTTATAAATAGAAATTTAATAAATTGTTATATAAGATAAAAATGTTTGCAATTTATTTCCATATTTACTGAAACGATCTGATTTGTTTCAAAATAGTATCAACTATCGTTATGAGTTATATCGTTAAACTAAGTCTAGATCATTGTCTAGTCTATATCAGGGCTGTTACAAATCACAAATCAAGTCTAGATCATCGCCTAGTCTAGATCAGGGTTGAAACAAGTCACAAATCAAGTCTAGATCATTGCCGGGTGTAAACCAGAGCCGTAACAAATCACAAATCAAGTCTAGATCATTGTTTAGTCAAGATCAGGGCTGTCACAAATCACAAATCAAGTCTAGATCATTGTCTGTTGTATACCAGAGCCGTAACAAATCAAGTCTAGATCATAGTTTAGTCAAGATCAGGGCTGTCACAAATCACCAATCAAGTCTAGTCTAGATCAGGGCTGTCGCAAATCACAAGACAAGTATAGCTTATTGTCTATTCTAGATTAGGGCTGTCATGAATCACAAATCAAATCTAGATCAGGGCTGCCAAAAATCAAAAATCAAGTCTAGATCAGGGCTGTCAAAAATCACAAATCAAGTGTAGATAATTGTTTAGTCTAGATCAGGGCTGTCATGAACAAATCATGTCTAGATCAGGGCTGTCAAAAATCACAAATCAAGTTTAGATCATTGCATAGTCTAGATCAGGGTTGTCACAAGTCACATGTCAAGTCTAGATCATTGTCTGGTGTAGACCAGAGCCGTAACAAATCACAAATCAAGTCTAGATCATTGTTTAGTCAAGATCAGGGCTGTCACAAATCACAAATCAAGTCTAGTCTAGATCAGGGCTGTCGCAAATCACAAGACAAGTATAGCTTATTGACTATTCTAAATCAAGGCTGTCATGAATCACAAATCAAGTCTAGATCAGAGCTGTCGCAAATCAAAAATCAAGTCTAGATCAGGGCTGTCAAAAATCACAAATTAAGTCTGGATCATTGCACAGTCTAGATCAGGGTTGTCACAAGTCACAAATCAAGTCTAGATCATTGTCTGTTGTATACCAGAGCCGTAACAAATCAAGTCTAGATCATAGTTTAGTCAAGATCAGGGCTGTCACAAATCACCAATCAAGTCTAGTCTAGATCAGCGCTGTCGCAAATCACAAGTCTAGATAATTGTCTATTCTAGATCAAGGCTGTCATGAATCACAAATCAAGTCTAGATCGGGGCTGTCGCAAATCAGAAATCAAGTCTAGATCAGGGCTCTCCAAAATCACAAATCAAGTCTAGATCATTTCCTAGCCTAGATTAGGGTTGTCACAAGTCACAAATCAAGTCTAGATCAGTGCCTGCTGTAGACCAGAGCCGTAACAAATCACAAATCAAGTCTAGATCATTGTTTAGTCAAGATCAGGGCTGTCACAAATCACAAATCAAGTCTAGTCTAGATCAGGGCTGTCGCAAATCACAAGATAAGTCTAGATAATTGTCTATTCTAGATCAGGGCTGTCATAAATCACAAATCAATTCTAGATCAGGGCTGTTGCAAATCAGAAATCAAGTCTAGATCAGGGCTGTCAAAAATCACAAATAAAGTCTAGATCATTGCACAGTCTATATCAGGGTTGTCACAAGTCACAAATCAAGTTTAGATCATTGTCTGGTGTAGACCAGAGCCGTAACAAATCACAAATCAAGTCTAGATCATTGTTTAGTCAAGATCAGGGCTGTCACAAATCACAAACCAAGTCTAGTCTAGATCAGGGCTGTCGCAAATCACAAGACAAGTCTAGCTAATTGTCTATTCTAGATCAGGGCTGTCATGAATCACAAATCAAGTCTACATCAGGGCTGCCAAAAATCAGAAAACAAGTCTAGATCAGGGCTGTCAAAAATCACAAATCAAGTGGAGATAATTGTTTAGTCTAGATCAGGGCTGTCATGAATCACAAATCATGTCTAGATCAGGGCTGTCAAAAATCGCAAATCAAGTTTAGATCATTGCATAGTCTAGATCAGGGTTGTCACAAGTCACATGTCAAGTCTAGATCAATGTCTGGTGTAGACCAGAGCCGTAACAAATCACAAATCAAGTCGAGATCATTGTTTAGTCAAGATCAGGGCGGTCACAAATCAAGTATAGTCTAGATCAGGGCTGTTACAAATCACAAGACAAGTCTAGATAATTGTCTATTTTAGATCAGGGCTGTCATAAATCACAAATCAAGTGTAGATCAGGGCTGTGGCAAATCAGAAATCAAGTCTAGATCAGGGCTGTCAAAAATCACAAATCAAGTCTAGATCATTGTCTGGTGACAATACAAGAGCCGTAACAAATAACAAATTAAGTCTAGATCATTGTTTAGTCAAGATCAGGGCTGTCACCAATTACAAATCAAGTCTAGTCTAGATCAGGGCTGTCGCAAATCGCAAGATTAAACTAGATAATTGTCTATTTTAGATCAGGGCCGTCATAAATCACAAATCAATTCTAGATCAGGGCTGTTGCAAATCAGAAATCAAGTCTAGATCAGGGCTGTCAAAAATCACAAATAAAGTCTAGATCATTGCACAGTCTATATCAGGGTTGTCACAAGTCACAAATCAAGTTTAGATCATTGTCTGGTGTAGACCAGAGCCGTAACAAATCACAAATCAAGTCTAGATCATTGTTTAGTCAAGATCAGGGCTGTCACAAATCACAAACCAAGTCTAGTCTAGATCAGGGCTGTCGCAAATCACAAGACAAGTCTAGCTAATTGTCTATTCTAGATCAGGGCTGTCATGAATCACAAATCAAGTCTACATCAGGGCTGCCAAAAATCAGAAAACAAGTCTAGATCAGGGCTGTCAAAAATCACAAATCAAGTGGAGATAATTGTTTAGTCTAGATCAGGGCTGTCATGAATCACAAATCATGTCTAGATCAGGGCTGTCAAAAATCGCAAATCAAGTTTAGATCATTGCATAGTCTAGATCAGGGTTGTCACAAGTCACATGTCAAGTCTAGATCAATGTCTGGTGTAGACCAGAGCCGTAACAAATCACAAATCAAGTCGAGATCATTGTTTAGTCAAGATCAGGGCGGTCACAAATCAAGTATAGTCTAGATCAGGGCTGTTACAAATCACAAGACAAGTCTAGATAATTGTCTATTTTAGATCAGGGCTGTCATAAATCACAAATCAAGTGTAGATCAGGGCTGTGGCAAATCAGAAATCAAATCTAGATCAGGGCTGTCAAAAATCACAAATCAAGTCTAGATCATTGTCTGGTGACAATACAAGAGCCGTAACAAATAACAAATTAAGTCTAGATCATTGTTTAGTCAAGATCAGGGCTGTCACCAATTACAAATCAAGTCTAGTCTAGATCAGGGCTGTCGCAAATCGCAAGATAAAACTAGATAATTGTCTATTCTAGATCAGGGCCGTCATAAATCACAAATCAATTCTAGATCAGGGCTGTTGCAAATCAGAAATCAAGTCTAGATCAGGGCTGTCAAAAATCACAAATAAAGTCTAGATCATTGCACAGTCTATATCAGGGTTGTCACAAGTCACAAATCAAGTCTAGATCATTGTCTGGTGTAGACCAGAGCCGTAACAAATCACAAATCAAGTCTAGATCATTGTTTAGTCAAGATCAGGGCTGTCACAAATCACAAACCAAGTCTAGTCTAGATCAGGGCTGTCGCAAATCGCAAGATAATTCAAGATAATTGTCTATTCTAGATCTGGGCTGTCATAAATCACAAATCAATTCTAGATCAGGGCTGTCGCAAATCAGAAATCAAGTCTAGATCAAGGCTCTCAAAAATCACAAATCAAGTCTAGATCATTGCCAAATCCAGATCAGGGTTGTCACAAGTCACAAATCAAGTCTCGATCATTGCCTGGTGTAGACCAGAGCCGTAACAAATCACAAATCAAGTCTAGATCATTGTTTAGTCAAGATCAGGGCTGTCACAAATCACAAACCAAGTCTAGTCTAGATCAGGGCTGTCGCAAATCGCAAGATAAGTCTAGATAATTGTCTATTCTAGATCTGGGCTGTCATTAATCACAAATCAATTCTAGATCAGGGCTGTCGCAAATCAGAAATCAAGTCTAGATCAGGGCTGTCAAAAATCACAAATCAAGTGTAGATAATTGTCTAGTCTAGATCAGGGCTGTCATGAATCACAAATCATGTCTAGATCAGGGCTGTCAAAAATCACAAAGCAAGTTTAGATCATTGCATAGTCTAGATCAGGGTTGTCACAAGTCACATGTCAAGTCTAGATCAATGTCTGGTGTAGACCAGAGCCGTAACAAATCACAAATCAAGTCGAGATCATTGTTTAGTCAAGATCAGGGCGGTCACAAATCAAGTATAGTCTAGATCAGGGCTGTTACAAATCACAAGACAAGTCTAGATAATTGTCTATTTTAGATCAGGGCTGTCATAAATCACAAATCAAGTGTAGATCAGGGCTGTGGCAAATCAGAAATCAAGTCTAGATCAGGGCTGTCAAAAATCACAAATCAAGTCTAGATCATTGTCTGGTGACAATACAAGAGCCGTAACAAATAACAAATTAAGTCTAGATCATTGTTTAGTCAAGATCAGGGCTGTCACCAATTACAAATCAAGTCTAGTCTAGATCAGGGCTGTCGCAAATCGCAAGATAAAACTAGATAATTGTCTATTCTAGATCAGGGCCGTCATAAATCACAAATCAATTCTAGATCAGGGCTGTTGCAAATCAGAAATCAAGTCTAGATCAGGGCTGTCAAAAATCACAAATAAAGTCTAGATCATTGCACAGTCTATATCAGGGTTGTCACAAGTCACAAATCAAGTCTAGATCATTGTCTGGTGTAGACCAGAGCCGTAACAAATCACAAATCAAGTCTAGATCATTGTTTAGTCAAGATCAGGGCTGTCACAAATCACAAACCAAGTCTAGTCTAGATCAGGGCTGTCGCAAATCGCAAGATAATTCAAGATAATTGTCTATTCTAGATCTGGGCTGTCATAAATCACAAATCAATTCTAGATCAGGGCTGTCGCAAATCAGAAATCAAGTCTAGATCAAGGCTCTCAAAAATCACAAATCAAGTCTAGATCATTGCCAAATCCAGATCAGGGTTGTCACAAGTCACAAATCAAGTCTCGATCATTGCCTGGTGTAGACCAGAGCCGTAACAAATCACAAATCAAGTCTAGATCATTGTTTAGTCAAGATCAGGGCTGTCACAAATCACAAACCAAGTCTAGTCTAGATCAGGGCTGTCGCAAATCGCAAGATAAGTCTAGATAATTGTCTATTCTAGATCTGGGCTGTCATTAATCACAAATCAATTCTAGATCAGGGCTGTCGCAAATCAGAAATCAAGTCTAGATCAGGGCTGTCAAAAATCACAAATCAAGTGTAGATAATTGTCTAGTCTAGATCAGGGCTGTCATGAATCACAAATCATGTCTAGATCAGGGCTGTCAAAAATCACAAAGCAAGTTTAGATCATTGCATAGTCTAGATCAGGGTTGTCACAAGTCACATGTCAAGTCTAGATCAATGTCTGGTGTAGACCAGAGCCGTAACAAATCACAAATCAAGTCTAGATCATTGTTTAGTCAAGATCAGGGCGGTCACAAATCAAGTATAGTCTAGATCAGGGCTGTTACAAATCACAAGACAAGTCTAGATAATTGTCTATTTTAGATCAGGGCTGTCATAAATCACAAATCAAGTGTAGATCAGGGCCGTGGCAAATCAGAAATCAAGTCTAGATCATTGTCTGGTGTAGACCAGAGCCGTAACAAATCACAAATCAAGTCTAGATCAGGGCTGTCGCAAATCAGAAATCAAGTCTAGATCAGGACTGTCACAAATCACAAATCAAGTCTAGATCATTGCCTAGTCTAGATCAGGGTTGTCACAAGTCACAAATCAAGTCTAGATCATTGTCTGTTGTAGACCAGAGCCGTAACAAATCACAAATCAAGTCTAGATCATAGTTTAGTCAAGATCAGGGCTGTCACAAATCACAAATCAAGTCTAGTCTAAATCAGGGCTGTCGTAAATCACAAGTCCAGATAATTGTCTATTCTAGATCAGGGCTGTCATGAATCACAAATCAAGTCTAGATTAGGGTTGTCGCAAATCAGAAATCAAGTCTAGATCAGGACTGTCACAAATCACAAATCAAGTCTAGATCATTGCCTAGTCTAGATCAGGGTTGTCACAAGTCACAAATCAAGTCTAGATCATTGTCTGTTGTAGACCAGAGCCGTAACAAATCATAAATCAAGTCTAGATCATTGTTTAGTCAAGATCAGGGCTTTCACAAATCACAAATCAAGTCTAGTCTAGATCAGGGCTGTCGCAAATCACAAGTCTAGATAATTGTCTATTCTAGATTAGAGCTGTCATGAATCACAAATCAAGTCTAGATCAGGGCTGTTAAAAATCACAAATCAAGTCTGGATCATTGCCTAATCTAGATCAGGGTTGTGACAAGTCACAAATCAAGTCTAGATCATTGTCTGCTGTAGACCAGAGCCGCAACAAATCACAAATCAAGTCTAGATCATTGTTTAGTCAAGATCAGGGCTGTCAAAAATCACAAATCAAGTCTAGTCTAGATCAAGGCTGTCGCAAATCACAAGTCTACATAGTTGTCTATTCTGGATCAGGGCTGTCATGAATCACAAATCAGGTCTAGATCAGGGCTGTCGTAAATCAGAAATCAAGTCTAGATCAGGGCGGACAAAAATCACAAATCAAGTCTAGATAATTGTCTAGTCTAGATCAGGGCGGTAATAAATCACAAATCAAGTCTAGATCAGGACTGTCACTAATCACAAATCAAGTCTAGATCAGGACTGTCACTAATCACAAAGCAAGTCTAAATCATTGTCTACTTTAAGTTAGGCCTGTACAACACGCGGCCCGCGGGCCACACGCATTGCCAAAGCGGGCCTCTAAATGTATACGAGGTTAATTTCCCTAAAATATGAAATATACACAATTTCCCATATTGAAGTTAAAAATCACGTGTGTATATTATTTTATAATGTGGCCCTCCAAAGGGACGCTTGCAGTTGGACAGCCCTGGTCTAGATTATTAAGTCCGATTGGTTTATAAGCAGACTTAATAATCTGATCACACTTACAAATCTGATAAAAATCAAATAGTCTCATACATGTATTATATACAGGGTGTCCAAAAAAAGGTATACACTCTTTGGTATTAAAGCAAAATTTTGTAATATTGGCTTAATTGTTAGTCGAGATATTATATGATCAAGCTAAGTCTAACAAAGAAATTGAGTCGAGTTGTCTTCTACATCTAATTGTGTGGAAACTAGACGAGATAGAATAGTCTGCCTTGAAGAAATCTAGAAATGAATTAATTTTCTCGCTCCGTGTCAAATTTAGTAATCTTAGCTTGATTATTAGTCGAGATATTAAGTCAAAAAGTTAAGTCTGCATTTTTTGTGTGAATTAATTGTAATTGCGTCGACTTATCTTCTACATCTAACTGTGTAGAAACTAGACGAGATAGAATAGTCTGCTTTAAAGAAATCTAGAAATGAATTAGTTTACTCGCTCTGTGTCAAATTTAGAAATCTTAGCTTGATTATAAGTCGAGATATTAAGTCAAAAAGTTAAGTCTGCATGTTTTGTGTGAATTATTTGAAATTGCGTCGTCTTATCTTTTACATCTAACTGTGTAGAAACTAGACGAGATAGAATAGTCTGCTTAATATATAATAGTCTACAGAATACTCTACAGTTCCTTATAGATAATTCCTTGCTGAATCTAAATCTACCAAAACTATTGCGGGATCTGTAACATTTTCGAAGATAAAGTCTTGTAAACTTTATGTGTTTTTTTGTAAAATTTCCAAAAAACCCAGACTGTAATTTCTTTCTAAAATATAAAAAGCGGCGGGATCTCCTGCTAATTTGCAACTGTGCCTTATAGATAATTCCCTGCTGAATCTAAATCTACCAAAATTACTCCAGTATCTATAACAGTTTCCTTGATATTGACTTGTAAACTTTAAACTTTTTTGCAAAAATTCCGAAAACACAGACTGCAATTTATTTGTAAAATATAACAATTAGCAGGACTTCCTTCCAATTTGCAACAGTTCCTTATAGATAATTCCCTGCTGAATCTAAATCTACCAAAACTATTGCGGGATCTGTAACATTTTCCTAGATAAAGTCTTATAAAGTTTAAGTTGAAGAAATCTAGAAATGAATTAGTTTACTCGCTCTGTGTGAAATTTAGTAATCTTAGATTGATTATTAGTCGAGATATTAAGTTAGCAAGTTAAGTCTACATTTTCTGTGTGGATTAATTGAAATTGCGTCGACTTGTCTTCTCTGGAGGTCCCGGGTTCGAGTCTCGATCGCATTTGCACGAAAGGATAAATGAGTAATTAATAAATGCCAATTTAAATAACATCTAGGTTTCTAGGCCTATAAAGAGAAAAATGTGGGCAAAATAAACTTGAAGGTTTGAAGGGTACCTAACCTAACAGTCCATCCGCAGGCGCGAGTGGTGTAGTGGTGACGCCCGTGCCCTGATGTAAGAGCGCTAACTGACGAGTATAGAGGTCCAAATTCTATTCCTAGCGCCGGCCGCATTTGTTCCAGAAAGACAAATGTGAAAAATGGCAATTAGCGCAATTTCCTATAACAACAGGTTTCTGGGCCTAACTGAATGTGATAGAATACAATAGGCTACCAATAGGCCGCAGTGTTCGAAGGGTCGGCAAACCCGGTAATCACATCGAACCAAAGTTACAAAAAAAAAAAAAAAAAAAAAAAAAAAAAAAAAAAAAAAACCGCCATTCACATTGGGCCAAACTTAAAAACAAAAATAATAAGTGTTCAAACTTTTAAAGGATTCCACGAATTGAATTTAACATTCAAACTTGAAACAAAGGGAACACAGTCTGAATATATAAATATATTCAGTCTTTCCGAAGCTCTATAACAATTATTGAGTCTTTCTAGGACTACCAAAACAAATCTCTGAATGCAACTGAATTTAACATTGTCTGTATAATGGATTTCTCGATAGATAGTTTGTGACTACTCAATAGACCTTTTCGTTGATTTTTTTTTTGTGCGCATGCGTCAATTTTCGCCATGTACGTCAAAAAAGTGCCCGAATTTTTTTTACCTATAACCAGTGAAAATAACAAAATGTGCCCGAAACTTTCATATTCCCGCCTTTTAAACATTGCGTACGCGCATGCGCTTAACTAACCGTAAAAAGCTCTATTAATAGCATGTAGATAAAACTATTGACTACTTAACTAACCGTTAAAACGTCTATTAATAACATGTAGATAAAACTATTTTCTAATCCTAAAACTACACTTTTTCACTTCAAACGTAATTAATATTCGATCGAGGACGTTTCAATCAAGCAGCTCACAGAACCTCGCCGTTCATCGGCTTAATTAAACTCTTTATTTAATTAATAAATTCATATTTCCCCATAAAAAAAAAACTAATGAAACCGTCATCGGGTCTTCACCGAATTGAGCCGCAAACCGATAATCATCTGGTCGGTTTGGTTTCGTGATCTCTCACAAAAAAAGTAATCAATCCGGGCGACTCCCCGTAAATCCGAAACACAAAAGCCAGCTGGAAACCGAATATTTAAATATGACCAAACCGATAAATCATTGCAGAAACTGCCGGTTTAATTACAGACCTGGCGGATTCCTTCATTAGTTTGGCGAGGATTTAAATTGCAGATGGGAATCGCGGTTTTTCGCACGAATCGCCTCCTCGTTTACGAGATTTTTGAATCGTTTGTTTGGGTGGAATGGTTTATTGATTCCGATCCAAGCGTTTCTTTGATTAATTGGTTAATTACCTTCTTAGATTTTGGCCCAGAGGCAATTCAGTTTTGTGATTTATAGTGAGAATATTAAATTTTCGACCAAGAAAACTTTAAGCAAATTACAGAAATTTCAAACATTTGTTCAGAAACATTTGAGAGAATTGACATTGTGAAACATTTTACAGTAACATTTGTTCAGAATGTTTTAAATTGGTTAGATACCAAGTTTGAGGCAAATCTAATTGCTAGTTTTCGAGTTGGACTGAGTTTTCTAAGGCTAAATCTCCAAAAACTGAAATAACATGAGAATGGCAAATTTGGAAATTTCAAATTCAATTTTCCAAAATACGTCTTAATGAATTCTTGTGGAACTTTGTGCAGTAATTAGTGAAACCTTGGACTAGTGAAACACCAATTTTGGGTTGAATCGAATGGCTAGTTTTCAAATTAAACAACATTTTGTAAACTTAATAAAGACGGAAACCAGCCTGAATATACAGGGTGGGCCATTTAACGTGACCACCCCAAATATCTCCGTTACCTTTAACACGTTGACTGCCACGTGAATCGCGGATGTCTCACAGGTATTTGTATTTTATTTTACAATTTGTATTGTGGCAGTTAACGTGTTAAGATAGACTTCCGAGCAAAGCGGCTCTGGCGTGACTAACGCAGCGATACTGACGTGACGACATAGCGATAGTATTATGCACTATGGAAACGTATGAGGCACAATTCGAGCGCAGCGACACTGACGCACTGACGCTGAGCGCATCAATGTCGCTGCGCTCGATTGGCGCCGCATACGTTTCCATATTGCATAATACTATCGCTATATTGTCGCGTCAGTATCGCTGCGTTATTGACGCCAGAGCCGCTTTGCTCGGAAGTCTACCTTTAGAGTGACGACATCCAACGTCTGGAAGACAACAATTTTAAGGGAATCCCTCCACTTATTATCCCCATTTCCTCTCTTAAAAAAAGGCGCCGGAAGGACGTTCACACGTGGCGGAGACGCAAGCGGCCCTAACAGGTAAGTGATTAGACCAGCCCTGTTTTAAAACTGGAAAATTTGATTTTCGTGAGACACTAATTTTGAGGCAAATCTAATTGCTACTTTTCGACTTGGACAGAGTTTTCTAAGGCTAAATCTCCAAAATTTGAAATAACGAGAGAATGGTAAATTTGGAAATTTCAAATTCAATTTTCGAAAATTTGATTTCATGAATTCTTGTGAGAGAAGAGACGAGGACAGCTTGGAGCGATTAATATTTCAGGGTCGGGTAGAAGGTACTAGGTGCCGAGGTACACGTAGGTACACGTTGGACTGATCAAATATGGGCATCCACTGACTTAACAATCAACCAAGCGCCTACAACCGTGGAAATGGCGAGATTTTGTAAAGCGAGTAACGAAGTAATACGAAGCTTGATCACGACTCTTCTCTCAAGAGGAAAGCGAAGAAGAAGATTTTTGTAAAATTTTGTGGGGTAATTAGTGAAACCTTGGACTAGTTAGTCCCCAATTTTGAGATGAATCGAATGGCTAGTTTTCAAATTAAACAACATTTTGTAAAATTATTAAAGACAGAAACCAGCCTGATATACAGGGTGGGCCATTTAACGTGACCACCCCGAATATAGGGTGACGGAAAAAATCTCGAAAGGGAATTTTATTCATTTCGATTTTATTCAAATACTTTTTTTGTCAAGGTCATATTTTATGCGTCCTCAAGATCATTAATGGTTTCAACTTTGAAAACGAATTCGATATTGAAAACCTCGTAACAGACAGACGGACAGCGGAATTTTTATGAAAATTTGTTCTTTTAAGACTTAATAATAATGGTTTTCCAAATGGCAACATGTTTTTTTATTAAGAAATTGTAGCCACTATTCACACGAATCCAGCGATCCATTTGACGTTTGACGTTTCTTTTTGCGTGGATTAACACTGCCCGTTTCACGGAATAAATGAATAATTCGATCGAAACATCGACGGAAAGATGATTTCTGTCAGGATAACGTTGTGCATAAAGTTCATACGCTCGAACAGATTTCCTACCGGTCTCACCATGAATCAGAATCATACCATGGTGCTATACCATTTTAGGTATTCATTGTGCAAAACCATTTTAGATAAACTTGTCAAATAACTTCAAGGTCATGATATCATGGGTCATAATCTGAATATGTGTCATGATCATATAGGTCATAATCTGAATATGTGTCATGATCATATGGGTCATAATCTGAGTATCTGAATGGCTTGATAACATGTTCGCATTTGAAAAACCATTGATGACCTCGAGGACGCATAAACTGTGACCTTGACAAAAAAGAATTTTTAACCACCGTGTCAGCCCTTCGAAATCAATAAAATTCCCCTTTGACATTTGTTTCGTCACTTTAAAGGCAACGGAGATATTTGGGGTGGTCATGTTAAATGGCCCACCCTGTATAAATATTTTCAACCAACGTAATGGTTCTGGCTTTATAATATTTTGAGCTTTCTACCAAAACAAATCTCAAGTGAAATTTGCATTTATATAGTTATTTACTATCTCAGTCTTTATGATAAGGGCTTTTATAAGTGCTTTATGAAATCGAACTTTGTTTTCTATGGTGTAAGATCTACTTAGCCGGTACCTTGGTGGATGCAATTTCCGTTTGACGCTTTCTAAGAGTAATATTTTGTGGTCTAAGA
This sequence comes from Phosphuga atrata, assembly GCA_944588485.1. Taxonomy (NCBI): domain Eukaryota; kingdom Metazoa; phylum Arthropoda; class Insecta; order Coleoptera; family Silphidae; genus Phosphuga; species Phosphuga atrata. The sequence goes on from OX155903.1 coordinate 54,414,727, forward strand.
GGGTGTTGTCATTGGTGCCTGCCATCAGTAAATGATTTGCATTTGTAAAAATATTATCTATGCGTGTAGCGGAGGTTTCCGTGACACGTGAATATTCGGATACCATTTCAAAAAGACCATAGGCCTGGAGTAGGTTAATGAGATTCATTTGGACTTTGGATTTCACAGCAAAATTTATATTGAAATCACCAGCAAGGACAAAGTAAGTTGATTTATTGAATCTATCGAATAAAACGTTCTCTAAGCGAATCATGAAGCTGGTTATGCATCCAGCTGGTGGTCTGTAGACGTTAATTACTTGTGTCGTATTGTGTCGATCACGGAGCTTCCAAATAATGCCGCAAATTTCAATTTCTTTTTCCACTGAACAGTTATCAATTTGTAACTCTCTGCTCCAGAAGCTTTCGTCTCCTAAAACGGTGTTGCTCCAAATGGCAACCCCTCCACCAGATGAGTTTGATCTGCAGAAATGACTTGTCAGTTTATAGCTTTGTGTAGGTAGTTCGAGTATATTTTCCATCCTCATCCATGTCTCAGATATGCACAAAAATTATCTCCAAACATTTCGAAATTTTGATTTACTAATTATTAAGTCTTAAAAAATAATTTTGCAAATTTTCATCAAAATTCCTCTGCTCGTCTGTCTGTTACAAAGTTTCCAATATCGAATTCGTTTTCAAAGTTTTGTCAAATTTCTCAAGATTTTCAATTTAAAATTGCAAAGTCAAATTTGCTCCAAACATTTCGAAAGTTGGTTTACTAATTATTAAGTCTTACACGAAAAATTTAGCAAATTTTCATCAAAATTCCTCAGTCCGTCTATCCGTTAAAATTTTTCAATATTGAATTAATTTTCAAAATTTTTCAAATTTATCAACATTTTCAATTTGAATTTGCAGAATCAAACTTGCTCCAAACATGTCGAAATTTGGTTTACTAATTATTAAGTCTTAAAAGAAGAATTTTGCAAATTTTCATAAAAATTCCTCTGTCCGTCTGTCTGTTACGAAGTTTTCAATATCAAATTCGTTTTCAAAGTTTTGTCAAATTTTTCAAAGTTTTGTTAAATTTTTCAAAAATTTTTTTGAAATTGCAAGGTCAAATTTGCTCCAAACATATCGAGATTTGATTTACTAATTACTAAGTTTTAAAAGTATAATTTTGCAAATTTCCATCAAAATTCCTCAGCTCATCTATCGATGAAGAGCCATCAGCTCTTCAACATTTGTAAGATTTTAAATTTGATATTGCAAAGTCAAATTTGCTGCAAACATTTCGTTTGCATTGTTGCATTGCAAATTTGTTTCTTTCATGTTTCAAATTGACATTCACTTTTTCTTGAATTTGCTTATAAATTGAACTTTTCTGGACATTTTCCCACATTTGCATATTTAAATTCTAGTAATTGTGGCAGTTACAGCTGAAAATCTCAATATTTTGCAAATTGAGATTCAGGTTTTCTTGAATATACCTATACAATGAACTTTTCTGAACATTTTCCCCGATTAGCAAATTTACTTTACGTGGATGACTCAAGCATCTATGACCACGAGGCGCTCAAGCAAGTCAAATTATAATTCATAACAGCAAAGTTGCACTGATTGAACTTTTTTGAACATTATGAATTGAAACTTTATTGAATTGAACATTTTCGCAGATTTGCAAATTTAAATTCGAGAAATTGTGACAGTTACAGCTAAAAATCTAAAGTGATATTTTTCATGAAAACCGTCTTAAAATTTGCCGAATTTCAAACTTTCATAACTCAAAATTTTGCAAATTAACATTCACTTTTTCTTCAATTTACTTATAAATTAAACTTTTCTGGACATTTTCCTAAATTTGCAAATTTAATATCGAGAAATTTTGGCAGTTACAGCTGAAAATCTAAAGTGATATTTTGCATGAAAACACGTCTTAAAATTTATTGAATTTCAAATTTAAATAACTCAAAATTTTGCAATTTGAGATTCACTTTTTCTTGAACTTGCTTATAAATTGAACTCTTCTGAACATTTTCCCAGATTTTCAAATTTAAATTCAAGAAATTGTGACAGTTACAGCTGAAAATATAAAGTGACATTTTTCATGAAAAACGTTATAAAATTTCCTGAATTTCAAACTGTAATAACACAAAATGTTGGCAATTGAGATTCAGTTTTTATTGAATTTACTTATAAAGTGAACTTTTCTGAACATTTTCCCAGATTTGCAAAAATCAGGAAAAATCAGTTTTTCTTGAATTTACTTATAAAGTGAACTTTTCTGAACATTTTCCCAGATTTTCAAAATTAAATTTGAGAAATTTTGGCAATTACAGCTAAAAATCTGAAGTGATTTTTTTCCTGAAAACGTCTTAAAATTTGCTGAATTTCAAACTTTAATGACTCAAAATTTTGCAAATTGAGATTCACTTTTTCATCAATTTACTTATAAATTGAACTTTTCTGGACATTTTCCGAGATTTTCAAATTTGAATTCTCAAAATTTTGACAATTGAGATTCAGTTTTTCTTGAATTTACTTATAAACTGAACTTTTCTGAACACTTTCCCTGATTTGCAAATTTAAATTCAAGAAATTGTGACAGTTACAGCTGAAAATCTAAACTGATAATTTCCATAATCGAAAAACGAATCGATATCGAAAAACCTCTTGAAATTTGCCTTTCAAACTTTAATAACTCGAAATTTTGGCAAGTGAGATTCAGTTTTTCTTGAATTTACTTATAAATTGAACTTTTCTGAATATTTTCCAAGTTTTTCAAAATTGTAATTTAGACAATTACAGCTAAAAATGTAGTGATATTTTCCTTGAAAACGTCTTAAAATTTGCCGAATTCAAACTTTAATAACTCAAAATTTTGCAAATTGAGATTGAGGTTTTCTTGAATTTACTTATAAAATGAACTTTTCTGGTTATTTTTCCAGATTTTCAAATTTAAATTCCAGAAATTTTGGTAATTACAGCTAGAAATCTAAAGTGATATTTTCATAAAAAACGTCTAAAAATTTGCAGAATTTCAAACTTTAATAACTCAAAATTTTGCAAACTAAGATTCACTTTTTCCTCAATTTACTTATAAATTGAACTTTTCTGGACATTTTCCCAGATTTTCAAATTTGAATTCGACAAATTTTGGGAGTTACAGCTGAAAATCTAAAGTGATATTTTTCATGAAAAACGTCATAATATTTGCTGAATTTCAAACTTTAATAACTAAAAATTTGGACAATTGAGATTCAGTTTTTCTTGAATTTACTTATAAACTGAACTTTTCTAAACACTTTCCCTGATTTGCAAATTTAAATTCGAGAAATTGTGAGAGTTACAGCTGAAAATCTAAAGTGATATTTTTCATAATCGCAAAACGAATCAACATCGAAAAACGTCTTAAAATTCGCCGAATTTCAATCTTTAATAACCCAAAATTTTGGCTATTGAGATTAGGTTTTTATTGAATTTACTTATAAATTGAACTCTGCTGAACATTTTCGCTGATTTGCAAATTTAAATTCAAGAAATTGTGACAGTTACCGCTTCAAATCTAAAGTGATATTTTTCATGAAAAACGTCATAATATTTGCAGAATTTCAAACTTTAATAACTCAAAATTTTGGCAATTGAGATTCAGTTTTTCTTGGATTTACTTATAAACTAAACTTTTCTGAACACTTTCCCTGATTTGCAAACTTAAATTCTGGAAATTGTGACAGTTACTGAAGAACTGAAAATCTAAAGTGGTATTTTTCATGAAAACGTCTTAAAATTTGCCGAATTTCAAACTTTAATAACTCAAAATTTTGACCATTGAGATTCAGTTTTTCTTGAATTTACTTATAAATTGAACTTTTCTGGACATTTTCCCAAATTTGAGAAATTTTGGCAATTACAGGTAAAAATGTGAAGTGATATTTTTCATGAAAACGTTTAAAAATTTGCTGAAATTCAAACTTGAATGACTCAAAATTTTGCAAATTGAGATTCACTTATTCTGCAAGTTACTTATAAAGTGAACTTTTCTGGATATTTTCCCAGATTTGCTAATTTAAATTCGAGAAATTTTAGCAGATACAGGTGAAAATCTAAAGTGATATTTTTCATGAAAACCGTCATAAAAATTGCTGAATTTCAAACTTTCATAAATCAAAATTTTGCAAATTGACATTTACTTTTTCTTGAATTTGTTTATAAATTGAACTTTTCTGGACATTTTCCTAGATTTGCAAAATTAAATTTCAGAAATTTTGACAATTACAGCTAAAATTCTAAAGTGATATTTTTCGTCTGTTTGTTACAGAGTTTTCAAGATCGAATTTGTTTTCAAAATGTGTCAAATTTCTCAACATTTTCAATTAGAATTTGCGGAGTCAAATTTTCTCCAAACATTTCGAAATTTGGTTTACTAATTATTAAGTCTTAAAAGAACAATTTTCCAAATTTTCATAAAAATTCCTCTGTCCGTCTGTCTGTTACGAAATTTTCAATATCGAATTCTTTTTCAAAGTTTTGCAAAATTTCTCAAAATTTTCAATTTGAAATTGCAAAGTCAAATTAGCTCCAAACATTTCGAAATTTGGTGTACTAATTACTAAGTTTTAAAAGGATAATTTTGCATATGTTCATCAAAATTCCTCAGCTCATCTATCTGTTACAAATATTTCAATATCGAATTCGTTCTCATAATTTGTAAAATTTCTCAAGATTTTCAATTTGAAATTGCAAATTCAAATTTGCTGCAAACATTTCGAAATTTGTTTCTTTCATATTTCAAATTGACATTCACTTTTTCTTGGATTTGCTTATCAATTGAACTTTTCTGGACATTTTCCCACATTTGCGAATTTAAATTACAGTAATTGTGGCAGTTATAGCTGAAAATCTAAAAATTTTGCAAATTCAGGTTTTCTTGAATTTACCTATAAAATGAACTTTTCTGAACATTTTCCCAGATTTGCAAATATACTTTACGTGGATGACTCAAGGATCTATGACCACGAGGCGCTCAAGCAAGTGTTTGTCAAATTATAATTCATAACAGCAAAGCTGCACTGATTGAACTTTTTTGAACATTATGAATTGAAACTTTATTGAATTGAACTTTTCCAAACATTTCAGCAGATTTGCAAATTTAAATTCGAGAAATTGTGACAGCTACAGCTAAAAATCTATAGTAATATTTTTCATGAAAACGTCTTAAAATTTGCAGAATTTCAAACTTCAACAACTCAATATTTTGCAAATTGACATTTACTTTTTCTTGAATTTATTTATAAATTGAACTTTTCCGAACATTTTCGCAGATTTGCAAATTTAAATTCGAGAAATTGTGACAGTTACATCTAATAATCTAAAGTGATCTTTTTCATGAAAAACGTCTTAAAATTTTGAGAATTTCAAACACAACTCAAAATTTTGCAAATTGAGATTCACTTTTTCTTCAATTTACTTATAAATTGAACTTTTCTGAACATTTTCCCAGATTTGTAAATTTACTTTACGTGGTTTACTGGATTATCCATGACCACGAGACTCTCAAGCAACTGCTTGTCATATGATAATTCATAACAGCAAAGCTGCACTGATGAGAGATAAATCTCGAAACGCGTCTGCAGATTCACTTAAGCTAATAGAAAGCTAGATAAGCAAATAGATAAGCAATAGAAAGATATGATCTTAAAAACAAAGATATTTTTCTGTTTCTCGGTTAGTGCCACGAGAGTGGACTGAGACCTAGCAAATACCTGTTTAAATGCAAATTTCACATGAGATTTGGTAGTTTTTTGGTAGCCCTAAGAAGACTCAAAATTTTATAGAGCATCGGAATGGTTGAATATGTTTATATATTCAGGCTGGTTTCCGTCTTTATTAAGTTTATATGATTAGCTATAATATGGTATGGTTTTACCAATAGTTATCATCATCATCAGTAGTGCTACAGCCCTACAGGGCCTCGATATTCTCCAGACTCGTCCGCCATCCTTTCCGGTCCCTGGCACGGACCTTCCAGTCAGCTGCACCAATTTTTCTGGCATCCTCAGAAACGATTTACCAATAGTAAATTAACATTTTGTAAGTCTAAATCTCCGAAAACTGGAAATTTCAAATTCAATTTGCCCAAAATAGATTTCCTTGAAACTTTCCACATTTCTTACTAATACTTTCACGAGCATACAGTAATTGCAACATCTAGATTCGACCAGTTCTACATCACGAATTCCGACCAAAACCGAACGGAAAATATGAAAATATTACAAAATGGCGAGAAAATGTATTGGGTCTGGAGGGATTTCAATGAAACTTTTACTGAATGTGGGTAGCGACAAAAAGTACCCTTTGTCCAAATTTGAACGCTCCGCCTCCAATGGGGGCGGCATGGGAAATTATTTTAGCTTCAAAGGTTTTTTGCAAATATCTCCTTAACGCTTCAAAATAGAAAATTGGAACGCGGATCTCCATATGTAAGACGCCGGTGTCTACAAAAAAGTATTCTTTGCAAATTTAGTTACATCCTTTGGTTTAGCCACAAAAGTTAAAAATATGAAATGATTTTTTTTTTCAAATTTTTAAATATTTTTTTTTCTTTGAATTTCGTTTCTCTATTAGACATTTATTAGACTCCTGGATAATTTACACTACGAGTTTAAATTGTCTAGGTGTTGAAATTAATGTATGCTCTTTCACCTAGTTTAACTCCAAATTGCAAAAAAATCCAAACACTTTTTTAATTTTTTCAGACGTGAAATCATCATCTCTATTTCCTCGCTCACTTCAAATATTTATCCCGTTGTTTCAAAGCAGTTCGAACCATCTGTCCATAGATTACATAACAAGGTGCATCTTGCCACCCTCTCGCCTTTATTTATCTGTGGACGTTCTCACGGTCCCCTTGCCTCTTCCAGCAACCCACAACAGATGTTTGACAGAGCATTTCAAGAAGAAAATCGAAATTTGATAAAAACTACGCGAAAGCTTAACCGAGTTTGCGATTAGTTTAATAATAACTTTATCCAACAAATTGGATAATTCGAATCTAAATTAACTAACGGCGTTCACTGCAAACTTATTACAATAAACACACACACAGAGCTGTACAGTTAACATGAAATAGGACTTCAATCAATCGCGCATTGTTAATAATTTCCTTTTAGAGCGACAGTAAAACCGTCTTTTCAAAACGTTTTTCACAACGGATCGAGCGGTAATTAAACGAGGAATTAATTACAGGCTTCGAACACGTTCGGCTTCAATAAGTGATAAAACAATAATTACATGGCTACTGAAATAATGGGCTTGAATTGTTGGGATTTGTTAAGACGAAGGTTTTGGCATGTTTTGTTCGGGATTTAAAAAAGTTTTGTTGAGTGTTTTGGACGTGTCTTAAGGCTCATAAAAACGAACAATTTAATTACTACCTTGTTTCTAAGAACTTAGCTATTCGATTCATCTCAATATCTAGTTAAACACCAATTTTTAGTTGAATCGAATCGCTAGTTTTCAAATTAAACAACATCTTGTAAGAGTAAAGGCCGATTCTTATATACGCGACACTCAGCTACGCGACGTCACGCGACATCGCCTATCAAATAATGATTACATTGTTTTAAATGAGCACGTTCTCACTGTGGCTAAGCGACGTGCCAATTTAAAGCAATTAATCATTATTTGACATGCGATGTCGCACGACGTCGCGTAGCTAAGTGTCGCGCATATGGGAATCGACTAATATATCAAAAGAAGCGGAATTTGACATGGAATACGAAAACATATTTCTTTTCATATTTTGGTAAAACCTAAGCATTGATTCTCGTATACGCGACACTCAGATACACGACGTCACGCGACATCGCCTGTCAAATAATTAAATTACATTGTTTTAAATGAGCACGTCCTTACTATGGCTACGCAACGTGCCCATTTAAAGCAATGTAATCATTATTTGACATGCGATGTCGCACGACGTCGCGTAGCTAAGTGTCGCGCATATGGGAATCGACTTTAATACATCAAAAGACGCGGAATTTGACATGGAATGCGAAAACATATTTCTTTTCATGTTTTGGTAAAACCTAAGCATAGAAAATGCGTTTAAATAGACGTCAAAAATGGCGCACTTCGAGATTTATCACCGATAACTTTTCTCACAGTGCTCAGAACTGCGTAAATCTTTTTACAAATTAAATTAAAAATCTCCAAAAATTTTTGGAAATTTCAAACTCAATTTGCCCGAACACGCATTCATAGATTTCCTTGAAACTTTCCACATTTATTGAAAAACAAGCCCGTAATTTACTTGATCTATTAAACTAGCCTGAGCTATTTGGTTAGATTAGGTAACGTAATCAATAAATGCGTTAAACAATCTCTGAAACTCGTTCCATAATATATTGTGAACATTTGTTGTTGGGAATTGATTGGCTTGCTTTGTGCGTCAGGGCTTTTATTTATAGGCCGTGAATATATAAGGCTAATCACGGTTTTATGGCCGCTAATTCTACGAAAACCTATTTGTTTACCTTTATACCTGTAATTTAACTTTTTCCTCGATCAATCCCCATACCAGCTGCACACAATCGTTACAGCGAACTAATTATGTTGATAAGAAGACAATGATTTGTTCTAAATTTAGATTAATGTGAAAATCAATTCATTCTTCATCAAATCATTCTCTTATTAAGTTAGCTATTTAGGCAACCTAATGTACGCAATGTCAATTTCCGTTAGTTTGAATTGTGGCACAGGGGGCGCTGAACAGATGAGCACGTAACAGCAACCAATCAACGAATCGTAAACAAAACGCACGTGTTTGTCATGATGCCGAATAAATCCTTAAAATGTTAGTGTGCAAGTTATTACCAGTTGTTCAAGGACCAAGTCACGAAAAATCGTTGGAATTGCCCGCCGGAAAAACGGCTTATTGTTGCTAATTTGAAAACCGTTGATTCGATTTCGCTCAAAATTTATTTTTATCTTCTTAATAGTGTTGGTGGTAAGTCTGCTAAAGTTTGGGGGCATTCGCTAATGCATTTTTGAGAAAACCAAAATTGAAATTTTGGTCGCTTGAAAAAGTAATAAGTTTTACATTCAAGCTCCAAAAATTCTATTTTTTGATTGGATTTACTTAAAAATTTGCAAAAGTCTTCTTAAAACTGTTAAGAATGCGTAATTTAAATTTTACAAAGTCCACGAACTGTACAATAATGGGCATTTACAATAGTGTTCGTAGATATAAGTTGTTAATAACTTGCTCCAAATACTCTCGGAGAAAGGAGCTTCTAACATCCTCAACGAAAGCAATCCAAAATTGTATCCGAAACAGATCAAACAGCCGTAATCAAAGCACTCAAAACTCGAAGAAAAAGTCTCCATTAACTCCACAGATTGTTTGGCATTGTGTTCCATCCAACAACACAAATAAATAAATAACTATCTATTCCATGCGGCTACTTAAATATTAAATAAATTACAGTCATTAGTAATAATCACGGTTTTGGTGAGCCCACACGGTTCAAATTTAACGGACAAAGAAGGTGATTGTCGGCGGTAATTGGAAGATTTCTTGTAATCTAAGTGTAACTACGACTTGTGTAACCGATAAATCAGTTTAGGTGTAAGTGTAGGTGTTTAGATGAGACTGTAAGTTTCGTTTGCTTCGGCCGTACAAATATTTAGATTGTAAGATGCTGAGATTTGAATGGTTTTGTCTGATCCACAAACTCATCTCAAGTTTGAGACACGATTTCTAAAATACGTATGCACCGATTTATCTCAAATTTAAATTACGCATTCTTAACAGTTTTAAGGAGACTTTTGCAAATTTTGAAATAAATCCAATGAAAAAATAGAATTTTTGGAGCTTGAATATACAACCATACAAACTAACTACTTTTTCAAGCGACTAAAATTTCAAATTTGGTTTTCTCAAAAACGCATTAGCGAATGCCCCCAAGCTATTGCAGACTTACCACCAACACTATCAAGAAGATAAAAATAAATTTTGAAATCGAATCGACAGTTTTTAAATTAGCAACATTAAGCCGTTTTTTTCGCCGGGCAATTCCAACGATTTGTCGTGCCTTGGATCTTCAACAACTGGTAATAACTTGTATACTAACATTTTAAGGCTTTATTCGGCATTACTGTCTTTTAGTTTGTTTGGAAGTTTAGTCCAGATGGCGTTTAAGCTGGCGTCGCGACGCCATAAAAACCTACTTTTTAGAAAAACTCGCACAGAATCGCCAACTTAAACTTTAGAGAATAGAGCTTTCTACAGTTGCGCATGCGCATCCGCCAAGTTCGAAAGAAACTCTGCAGAATGTTCTAGATTTTGCAGTGGATTGTAGAACCATCTTTTGAACGTCGGATTGGTTGAATTGGACGTCGCAGAATCGCGTCGCGACGCCGAGTTATATCTGCTAAGGCCGATTCTCATATACGCGATACGCACCTACGCGACGTCACGCGACATCGCCTATCAAATATTCATTGTTTTAAATGGGCACGTTCTCACTATGGCTACGCGACGTGCCCATTTAAAACAATGTAATCATTATTCGAGAGGTGATGTCGCACGACGTCGCGTAGCTGAGTGTCGCGCATATGGTAATCGATTTTTAATATGCACAGACAGAAATTTGATCGTCGATTTAGAGCAAAACGATATCGCGTTTTCCAAATTCCAATATAACCGGCACGTGGACCCCGTCGAGACGCGCATTATGGTACCGGCGTCACGTCGCTGCAACCACGGAGTCGCCAGCCATAGATGTAAACGTGTCAAGTCCCCTCGCCGGAAGGTGCGCTCCGACTCAAAACTACACACATTCGATTCCCAAGGGATGCCCGTGTCTTTTTTGCATTTGCGGGTTCGCGATCCTATCCCCATCAAGCCGCCAACGTATGAAAACTTCAGATTTTTTGCACGGTTCTTTGACATCACCTCGCAGTCGAATCCTACTTTTACGGTACGAGGCAATGCCGCTCGCAGTTAGACGTATTTTGGTACCGCTCGCGGCTTCTTGTGCGGCCCCCTTTACCCGGTGCGTCCGAAAAAAAATTTGCAACCGTCTCTTTGGCCACCAATTTGCGAGTTCGAGAATCACTGGCAAAAATTTTAGTGCGCATTATGTAGAATGGATGCGGCAATTTGAAACACCGATCCGCATTACAGCCGGCCCCATCGTTCTGGAAATATCACCAAAAGTGTGCAGGGTGCAATGTAAAAGTGCACCCCCGAGTTTGTCGCCTTCTGGGTTGAACATGCCGCGGCGGAATCTCGATTCTTCGACGCAGTTAGATTTAATCTTTATCTTTGCGGCTGTGTAGAAGTTTTTTTTGAAAAAATCGCCTTGTCGAGAATTTTTCGCAAGATTGTCGCATAATGGCCAAAATCGCTCCCCAGGTGGAAAAAAAACTGGGCGGCTGGTCGGCGCAGGTTATGGTCGATAGAAGACGTTTTTTTTAAGACGCACGCAAACCACCAAGACGCGGTCTATTCAGAAACCCGACACCTTCACCGTGTAGCCCCGTCTTTTTCCTACATGTGCGGCGAGTTTGTCCATTTTGCGACTTAAAGTCTCGACAGGGCGATTTTTTCACAAAATCTCTACAAAAAAAACAACAAAACACCACGTCCACAAGGTTCCGCCGAGAAACTCATCACCCACCACCGACGCAAAACAAACACCCGTTTGTCGACAAAATCATCAAAATTTGAAAAAAAATTTCCTCATCTTTTCGAGACATTCTGCCAACGGGTGTGGATAAAACGGACTTTCCTGAAGATTTCCCGAAAATTTCGAGTTCCTCTGCTCCGCCGTTTTGGGATCTATGAATCGAAACAGCAACCTTTAGCCTTTTTTTCCCATAAGAACGCGTGTAAATTTCCAAATTCCTTCCAACTCGTGGATACATCGTCTTGGGTTTGAGATAAATTAACTGAATTGTTCCGTTGAAATTGTTACTGTGTCAATTATTTCTTGCAAATTAGTGAAAATAATTCTGGTGATGAAAAATGAAAATAAAAATGTTTGTGGAATTATGTAGAATATTCCGTTGTTGAATATTAAGGCAGACCAGAGGATCGCGAAATTTTCAGGAAATCTTTCAGGAAATTCAATTTTTTTTATATACCAGGTGGGCCATTGAAAACTAAACCGGGATTTTCGGATAGTTAAAGATGGTTTTTCAAAAAACGCTCGGATACGTCAACTTTATTGTTGCTAATTTGAAAACTGTCGATTCGATTTCGCTCAAAATTTTCTTGATAGTGTTGGTGGTATGTCTGCAAAGTTGGGGGCATTCGCTAATGCATTTTTGAAATGCATGCAATAAAACCAAATTTGAAATTTTGGTCGCTTGAAAAAGTAGTTATGTTAGGTTAGGTTTTTACCTAACCTAAAGGGACACCTTTTACAAGGAAATTTCTGGCCAAATCACTTCACCCCTTTGCGCTGGGTCCACAACCCCTGAAATTTTAAATGTCACGGTGGGGAAGTTATACCTCATTTGAAAGCGCGTTTAGCCGTGAATACTAAACGGATAACATTTTCTAAATCCGTCGGTTTGTTCTCGAGATTATTTAATTTCAAGATATGAACGTTTTTCGTTTATATATTTTTTTTCAAACCCATTGCGTTCTCTATTTCGTTTTTCAATTTACATAGGTTTAAACCCATGTAAATTGAAAAACGAAATTCAGAGAATTTGAGAGTTTTTGATCAATAGGTTTGTTCGATGCGGGAGGGTTGCACGGTGAAAGAATACGGTCACTGCGACGTCCTGTTTCTGCTCTATGTCAATTTCGTGAAAAATCAGGAAAAGGAGATTTGCGGGGATTTTAACTCCTGCGAAGCCGCGAGTCGGATTATCACAGGACTAGCGCCATTCAATTCGGCATTGTGTCTTTTAGTTCTAAACGTTCTAAACGTAACTTACATTTTAATATATAAAAGTATCTACGTTTTCTAATCTTCGTACAAATGTTATCACTCAAGTTATTCTATTTAAATCTATACAAATGAGTTATTGAGTTGCAAGTCCGAACTACTTTGAAGGGCTGGGGAAGAAAAACTGTGCGAATAATTTACTTGGCTGTGTGAGTTTGCGAATGTGTCGCGGGGCCGCCGCCGCTCAATCAATCGACATTCAGAGCGAATGCCTTCGAGTAACACTTATACAAACTAAAACGATGTTTGCATATTATTATTGCACACGGCACGTTATTGCCGATTCCGCCAGACGGGCGGTGAATTCGCAAACGGATTTCCCCGTACCGAGCGCGCCCCCTTCAACAATCAACCGACGATTCTTAATTATTTAAATCGCAAACGCCGGAAAGTTTCATTAAGTTTGAATTGAAGTTTGAGAAAAATCACACATTGTGTTATCTACCTGCAGGGCTGCACTTACGGATTGCAAACCGGAAACTCGGATCCGGGAGTTAGGCGGATCCTGTATCACTAAACGTTTACCGGATCCGGTACCAATATACCAAAAATTAGCAAATTAGCAAAAAAAATTAGAATCACCGGATCCGGTGATGCTATTTTTTTCTTGCTAAGTTGCTAATTTTTGTATTAAATAATCTCGAGAAGAAATCGATAGATTTAGAAAATGTTAGCCGTTAAGTATTCAGGGCTAAACGGGCTTTCAAATGAGGTATAACTTCCCCACCGTGCCATTTAAAATTTTAGGGGTTGTGGTCCCAGCGCAAAGGGGTTAAGTGATTTGGCCACAAATTTCCTTGTAAAAGGTGTCCCCCTCACAAATAAAGTTGAAATGTCCGAGTGTTTTTTGAGAATCCATCTTTAACTATCCGAAAATCCCTGTTTCGTTCTTAATGGCCCACCGGGTATATAAAAAAATCTGAATTTTTAGAAAGATTTCCTGAAAATTTCGCGTTCCTCTGGTCTGCCTGCCTTAATATTCAACAACGGAATATTTAACATAATTCCTTTAAAATTTTTTCATCACCAGAATTATTTTCACTAATTTGCAAGAAATAATTGACACAGTAACAATTTCAACGGAAAAATTCAGTAAAGTTATCTCAAACCCAAGACGATGTTTCCACGAGTTAGAAGGAATTTGGAAATTTACACGCGTTCTTATGGGAAAAACAGGTTAGAGGATGCTGTTTCGACTCACAGATCCCAAAACGGCGGAGCAGAGGAACGCGAAATTTTCGGGAAATCTTCAGGAAAGTCCGTTTTATCCACACCCGCTGGCAGAATGTCTCGAAAAGATGAGGAAATATCGATTTTATCGACAAACGGATGTTTGTTGTGCGTCGGTGGTGGGTGATGAGTTTCTCGGCGAAACCTTGTGGACGCGGTGTTTTGTTTTTTTTTGTAGAGATTTTTTGAAAAAATCGCCCTGTCGAGACTTTAAGTCGCAAAATGGCCAAACTCGCAGCACATGTAGGAAAAAGACGGGGCTACACGGTGAAGGTGTCGGGTTTCTGAATAGACCGCGTCTTGGTGGTTTGCGGGGGCGTGTTTAAAAAAATCGAAATATCTCGACGTCTTCGATCGACCATAACCTAGCGCCGACCAGCCGCCCAATCTTTTTTCAACCTGGGGTGCGATTTTGGCCATTTTGCGACAATCTTGCGAAAAAGTCTCGACAAGGCGATTTTTTCAAAACTTCTACACAGCCGCAAAGATAAAGATTCAATCTACCGAACTGCGTCGAAAAATCGAGATTCCGCCACGGCATGTTCAACCCAGAAGGCGACAAACTCGGGGATGCACTTTTACAGTGCACCCTGCACACTTTTGGTGATATTTCCAGAACGGGGGGGTCGGCTGTAATGCGGATCGGTTTTTCAAATTGTCGCATCTATTCTACATAATGCGCACTAAAATTTTTGCCAGTGATTCTCGAACTCGCAAATTGGCGGCCAAAGAGACGGTTGCAAATTTTATTTCGGACGCACCGGGTGAAGGAGGCCGCACAAGAAGCCGCGAGCGGTAACAAAATATGTGTAACGGCGAGCGGTATTGCCTCGTACCGTAAAAGTCGGATTCGACTGCGAGGAGATGTCAAAGAACCGTGCAAAAAAACTGAAGTTTTCATACGTTGGCGGCTCGATGGGGATGGGATCGCGAACCCTCAAATGCAAAAAATACGCGGGCATCCGTTGGGAATCGAACGCGTGTAGTTTCGAGTTGGTGTGCCCAGAAGCGGCGAAACTGCAACTGTCAGAGTGAGCGCACCTTCCGGCGAGGGGACTTGACACATTTACATCTATAGCTGGCGATTCCGTGGTTGCAGCGACGCGACGCCGGTACCATAATGCACGTCTCGACGGGGTCCACGTGCCGGTTATATTGGAATGCAAAAAATGCTCTAAATCGACGATCAAATTTCTGTCTGTGCAGATTAAAAAATCGATTCCCATATGCGCGACACTCAGCTACGCGACGTCGTGCGACATCGCCTGTCAAATAATGATTAAATTGTTTTAAATGGGCACGGCGCGTAGCCATAGTGAGAACGTGCCTATTTAAAACAATGAAATCATTATTTGATAGGCGATGTCGCGTGACGTCGCGTAGGTGAGTATCGCGTATATGAGAATCGGCCTTAACAGATATAACTCGGTGTCGCGACGCGATTCTGCGACGTCCAATTCAACCAATCCGACGGTCAAAAGATCGTTCTACAATCCACTGCAAAATCCAGAACATTCTGCAGAGGTTCTTTCAAACTTGACGGATGCGCATGCGCAACTGTAGAAAGCTCTATTCTCTGCAGAAATAGCTTGAAATCGTCATCGCATAGTTTAAGTTGGCGATTATGTGCGAGTTTTTCTAAAAATTCGGTTTTTATTGCGTCGCGACGCCAGCTTAAACGCCATCGGGATTAAACTTGCAAACAAACTAAAAGACAGTATGCCGAATCGAATGGCGCTAGTCCTGTGGTGATCCGACTGGCGACTTCGTGTTGAAAAAAATCGCGTTTTCCAGATTATTCGCGATGAAATTAACGCATGTTAAGTCGAAAAATCGCTCCATAGCGGGAACAGGACGTCCCAGCAACCGGATTCTTTCACCGGTTTTTGCGGGCTACCTTCCCGCATCGAACAAACCTATTTTCAGAGCCCTTCCTATAAACGAACCGCGTCCACAGATCTAAACGTAGAAACGAAATTTTCTTTCCACTGCATCGGACGTACCGGCGTTTTCCAGATTTTTCGCGATGAAATTGAGACGGAGCGGGAACAGGACGTCGCAGTAACCGGATTCTTTCACCGGCTTTTGCGGGCAACCCTCCCGTATCGAACAAACCTATTTTCAGACCTTGAGCCCTTCTAACAGACGAACCGCGTCCACAAATGTAAACGTAGAAACGAAATTTTCTTTCCAATGCATCGGACGAACCGGCGCTTTCCAGATTTTTCGCGATGAAATTGACACGGAGCGGGAACAGGACGTCGCAGTAACCGAATTCTTTCACCGGCTTTTGCGGGCAACCTTCCCGTATCGAACAAACCTATTTTCAGACCTAAAGCCCTTCTAATAAACGAACCGCGTTCACAAATGTAAACGTAGAAACGAAATTTTCTTTCCAATGCATCGGACGAACCGGCGTTTTCCAGATTTTTCGCGATGAAATTGATACGGAGCGGGAACAGGACGTCGCAGTAACCGGATTCTTTCACCGGATTTTGCGGGCAACCTTCCCGCATCGAACAAACCTATTTTCAGACCTGGAGCCCTTCTAATAAACGAACCGCGTCCACAAATGTAAACGTAGAAACGAAATTTTCTTTCCACTGCCTCGGACGAACCGGCGGCCGCATACTTGTCCGCCAAAATCTCGAAATATGTGCCAGGTACGCGGCAAGAGGATGCAAGAAAAAATCGAGCCGCGGACAAAAGTTGCGCCTCAAATCGCCCAAAAAGCGGATTGAAGGTTTTTAGTACCTGTAGGACGCTTTGTAGGACTTGTGCGCGGTGATATGTATTGAGGTTATTTGAAGACTCCCAGCGACTGCAGTTCAGTCTATCATTCGCCGCTCCCTTATGGATGGGGGCTTATTAAGTTTCAATTGAAGTTTTAGAAAAATCACGCATTGTATTATCTAATTGCTGGACTGAACTTAGCGATTGCAATCCAGAAAATCGGATCCGGTAATCCGGCGGATCTTGCATCACTAAACGTTTACCGGATCCGGTACCAGTATACCAAAAATTAGCAAATTAGCAAAAAAAATTAGCATCACCGGATCCGGTGACCGGATCCGGATGCTAATTTTTGGTAAAATAATCGCGCTATTCCATGGCGAGGTACTTTCAATGCCTGGTGCGCAAGGTGCCACATGGTATTTTACACATATTGGCACATAGGGTGCCGCAAATTTCCCGGTATTTATTTATTTAAAGTTAAATACTAAAATTCTATCTGTGAAATATAACTAGTTACCTACACTGTACTAGATTTTTGATTATTTGTCTAATTATAAACGTGTGTGTGTGTGTAAACTACCTATATAATACACTCACTCGATTATCCTGGAAACAGTACATTTTGGAACGACAAGGGAAACTTCTATTGATTAGGATCCGGCCGGATCCGGTCGGATCGATGAAAATACGGCCGGATCCGGCCGGTTTGAAAATCACACCCGATTGCAATCCCTAGGATGCACCAGACAGTGAAGACTTTTTTTATTATCATTGAAGTTTAGGTTAGGTTAGGTTAGGTTTAGTTAGGTGAGACACTAAACCCACTAAAACCCTCTAAAACCTCACTAAAACCCACTAAAAACCTCACTAAAACCCACTAAAAACCTCACTAAACCCCTTTTCCACTTGGTTTTTGTATGTGCCACCCTGGTATGGCGCAACCACAACGAACCGCGTCCACAAATGTAAATGTAGAAACGAAATTTTCTTTCCACTGCATCGGACGAACCGGCGTTTTCCAGATTTTTCGCGATGAAATTGATACGGAGCGGGAACAGGACGTCGCAGTAACCGGATTCTTTCACCGGCTTTTGCGGGCAACCCTCCCGTATCGAACAAACCTATTTTCAGACCTGGAGCCCTTCTATTAAACGAACCGCGTCCACAAATGTAAACGTAGAAACGAAATTTTCTTTCCACTGCATCGGACGAACCGGCGGTCGCATACTTGTCCTCCAAAATCTCGAAATATGTGCCAGGGACGCGGCAAGAAGATGCAAGAAAAAATCGAGCCGCGGACCAAAGTTGCGCCTCAAATCGCCCAAAAAGCGGATTTAAGGTTTTTAGTACCTGTAGGACGCTTTGTAGGACTTGTGCGCGGTGATATGTATTGAGGTTATTTGAAGACTCCCAGCGACTGTAGTTCAGTCTATCATTCGCCGCTCCCTTGTGGATGGGGGCTTATTAAGTTTCAATTGAAGTTTTAGAAAAATCACGCATTGTATTATCTAATTGCTGGACTAAACTTAGCGATTGCAATCCAGAAAATCGGATCCGGTAATCCGGCGGATCTTGCATCACTAAACGTTTACCGGATCCGGTACCAGTGTACCAAAAATTAGCAAATTAGCAAAAAAAATTAGCATCACCGGATCCGGTGACCGGATCCGGATGCTAATTTTTGGTAAAATAATCGCGCTATTCCATGGCTAGGTACTTTCAATGCCTGGTGCGCAAGGTGCCACATGGTATTTTACACATATTGGCACATAGGGTGCCGCAAATTTCCCGGTATTTATTTATTTAAAGTTAAATACTAAAATTCTATCTGTGAAATATAACTAGTTACCTACACTGTACTAGATTTTTGATTATTTGTCTAATTATAAACGTGTGTGTGTGTAAACTACCTATATAATACACTCACTCGATTATCCTGGAAACAGTACATTTTGGAACGACAAGGGAAACTTCTATTGATTAGGATCCGGCCGGATCCGGTCGGATCGATGAAAATACGGCCGGATCCGGCCGGTTTGAAAATCACACCCGATTGCAATCCCTAGGATGCACCAGACAGTGAGGACTTTTTTTTATTATCATTGAAGTTTAGGTTAGGTTAGGTTTAGTTAGGTTAGACACTAAACCCACTAAAACCCTTTAAAACCTCTCTAAAACCCACTAAAAACTTCACTAAACCCCTTTTCCACTTGGTTTTTGTATGTGCCACCCTGGTATGGCGCATTGCGCATTCCTTCCGGGTGGGAAGCCCGAACGGTTAGTGCCGCGCTAGTTCAAAATGCTTTTACCTCGGCGAGGAACCCAGGTCTCCCGCTTGTCTAGCAGGAGACAGACAGACAAGAGTAGAAATACAAATCCACGCGGCAGAAGCCGCGGGCTATAGCTAGTTTGATATATTAACCTCTTGACATACGAATAAAATGAGCGTTGTTGTGTCCATATACATGTGATCTTATCAAATATACATGACGTCTTAGTATATTAAGGGGTTAAAAACGCATTTGGTAATAAATTTGAAGATTCCAAAATATAGTTGAAAGACGGAGTAACGGTACAACGCCGTTTCCGACAAAGATTTCTTCTTAAAAAAGTTCCAGAAACTTTAATGTGCAATCTATATTAATTTATAACTGCCGGCAAATTTATTGCAAGAATGTTGCAAACAATAACAAACTCAGACACATTATTCATGGCCGCGCATCGAAAATGCATCGATAAACAGCCCGAAATATGTTTTTGTTTGTTCGCCCCCGACCGCCCTAGCTACAACAACACAAGAACTGTTTGGTTGCGGCGGCCCGCAGCCCATCCACTGTTTGCCCCGATAACCCACCAATTAATATTTATTAGCGTTCGAAATGTTTTTGGTGCAGGATCAATGAACTGCTTCGATCTGGATTACTTTCACGCCGGTCCAAATCTTTCCCCACGCACCTCTCTCCGGCAGAACATCTCGATATTCATGATTTATCAACGCGCCAATTATCCACAAATTCGCAAAACCTAATAATTTATAATTTCCCTAATTAATTTCAGCGATTAATTAGTTCATAAACTTTTGTGCTACGTTTGGTCCACTCGGCGGCAATTATAGACTGCATTACTTAAGTGGTCATCAACTGCTAGTCATCTTTTTTCAGCGATTATTACATCTGTTTGATAGTTGGGTTGCTTTTCCGTCTCGCTCTAGCTCATACGAAGATAATTACCGAGCAGCGGAGAACTAGTTTAAATAGAGGACGCAGTTAAGACCGGACTCGTTTTCTGCTTCTGGGCATAATTCTGTTTGGGATCGCACGAAGCGGAACAATTTTTGAAACGATAGATTTTATTATTTTATAATAGACCGTTTCATAGTTATAGTTATAATTTTTTTAACGCGCATGCGTCAATTTCCGCCATGTTTTCGGGCAGTTTTTGACGTATAACCAGTGAAAATAACAAAATGTGTCCGAAACTTTCAACACTCCTAAACACTTAACTCCTTGACATACAATGACGTCTCTAAGACGTCATGTATATGTGATAAGATCACATGTAAATGGACATGTCAACGCGCATTTTAATCGTATGGCAAGGGGTTAAACCCAACCTAACCTAACCAATGAAAATAACAAAATGTGTCAGAAACTTTCCGCCTTTTAAACAAGGTGGACACGCATGCGCTTAACTAACCGTAAAAGGTTAAGTAAGTAAAAGCTTAAGTGGAGCTTTGTACGATAATTACAAATCGAAATTTGCATATAAGCGGTTCAAAAAGTGTATCATCTTTGATGGAGTAGTGAAATTATCTAAAATTCCCTGTATTAGAGCAGTGGTGCGCAAACTGTGGGTCGCGACCCCTCGGTGGGTCGCCCGAGAAATTTTCGGGGTCGTCTAATTCAAAGAAAATTTATTTACCAGTAAAATAGTTAAATTAAATCATTTATAAAAATAGAACTGCACTCTAAGTGCTAGTCACTATATATATATAGTCACTACATTTGGCAGAATGCTGTCAAAAGCCGTTACCACTTTCAACCCCTGCGCTGCCCAACACTTTCCCAACACCGAGATATGTAACTTCGGACTTATGTAGATGTCTTACAATTAGATTTAAAATTCTATTGTATTTTTCCCCCTTAGTACAGTTAGTAGCACTGCTTCTGAATTTTCGGACGCGAGACTTAGCTTGTTTCTTGACAACCATTCAATAACCTGGTTTATTACGCGGTTTGTCTTTTGCGTTAGAAGGATCTCTGTTCTTGCTAAACCACGAGTGCCAGGTCGTCAGCAAAACCAATAAGTTTGGCACAGTATAATATATAACCGTATAATATATAACACGTATAGGATATTCGGGCCCATGACTGAACCCTGTGGAACCACACTACCTAGTACCCACTCTGTTGAGTTTCCTTGTGCTCGCAGTACTAATGTTCTAACGGGGAAATAGCTCCTCGCCATACGCAGGAGATAGGGAAGGATTCCTCTTACTGTCAGTTAATTCATTATTACTCTATCACAGCTCCAGCTAGCAGCATTACACTCAAGCTGGCAGTCAAAAGTATCAGCGGGGAAGAACTACCGTGCCAGCAAGATAATCCCCGGTTTGGAGATTTTTTTCAGCGGAAACAAACAAGCTGCAGACGATCGGAAACTGCATCAAGAACAAGGTGGACAGCAAAGAGTACGTGACACAGCTGAGGAAGGCGAAGAAAACGAAGAAGCTGAAGAAGGCGTCCTCGAAAAGATTGCACCGGGAAGGCGAAGAAGAATACGATGGAAATACCGAAAATCGGAGATAACGTCAAATCTAAAGTCAAAGAAGCGACGCCCAGAAGTAAACCAGGACACCAAAGGTTTCTAGAAGCAAGGAGGTTGTTAGGAAAGCTTCGAATTTGAAGCAGAAGGAAGATGAAGGTTAAAAACGAAGAGGCAAAGTTCCCTAAAGAAGGTTCAAAGACAGAAGCGGAATTGGCGGAGCTACAAGCGGGCAAAGAGCAAACAATTGAGGAAAATGTGATTGGTGTAAAGAAAGCTGTTGAAGAAGAGGTGAGTAAGGCTGTTGAGGAGGAGAAGAGAGTTCCTATGGAGAGGCCGAAATCCGCCAGGCCTAGAATGGCTGAGATGAGGAAGGACACGGTTGAGGAGAAGAAGAAAGGTGTGGAGGACAAGATATAAGAAGAGAAGAAGGTTGAGGCGGAGGTTGAGAGGAACAGATTCCTCAAAATTCCTCAAGAGAGCAAAATTGAAGAGAAGTTTACTTACTGGGAGAAGTAAACTTCTCTTCAATTTTGCTCTCTTGAGGAATTTTGAGGAATCTGTCCCCCTCAACCTCCCCCTCAACCTTCTTCTCTTCTTATATCTTGTCCTCCACGCCTTTCTTCTTCTCCTCAACCGTGTCCTTCCTCATCTCAGCCATTCTAGGTCTGGCGGATTTCGGCCTCTCCATAGGAACCCTCTTCTCCTCCTCAACAGCCTTACTCACCTCTTCTTCAACAGCTTTCTTTACACCAATCACATTTTTCTCAATTGTTTGCTCTTTGCCCCACTAGACTTCTCGAGAAGTTCGCTTCTTCGTCCACCAAGTGTCCGTCCATCGAGCGCCCGTCCGGGTGCTCCACGTCTCCGAGGAGGTGACGGTGGTGGTGAAGAACGTCGAAGAGCTCGTCGAGCCGGTCGACTTCGATAAGTCCTTGTTCAATCCGGCGGACAAGGGACAACTCGTCGAACATATCCTGGAGATCAAGGGCAAGGAGGACCTGGAGGAACACGTCAAGGGAAACGCAGAATGGGAGAAAGAGAACATTAGAGGTAGAGATACCACCAGCAAAAAAATAAATCAGTTACGAGGTTCGATTCCGTCGTTGACCAGGATGGATAATCCCCTCGGCAATGAAAAAAGTTTGCGCACCACTGTATTAGAGGATAAAAGCCGATTGTCATATACGCAACAATCAGCTACGCGAGGTCACGTGACATCGCATGTCAAATAATGATTACATTGTTTTAAATGGGCACTGATAATGAGAATCGGTCTGTATTTTTCATAAGTGCAGCTTTGCTTTTATGAAAAATAACTTGTAAAACACTTACTTGAAACCACGTGGATTATTTGTACAGCGAGTAACTAACTATACTGTTACAATTCCATTACTTATGGCCGATTCTCATATACGCGACACTCAGCTACGCGACGTCACGCGACATCACCTGTCATATAATGAATAAATTGTTTTAAATGGGAACGTTCTCACTATGGCTACGCGACAGATGTGCGACCTGCCCATTTAAAACAATGTAATGATTATTTGACAGGCCATGTCGCACGACGTCGCGTAGCTGAATGTCGCGCATATGGGAATCGACCCTAAAGCTACTACAACTTGTAATTTTATCTTCAGTTAATAGACGCAGAAATTTCTGTGCCAGTTGCAAAAACTAAGATTTGTGTAAAATTTGGCGTAAAAATCTCGAAAACTGAGTTAGTAAAATGAGCAAACACTCAGCTACGCGACGTCACGCGACATCGCCTGTCAAATAATGATTACATTGTTTTAAATGGGTACTGATATTGAGAATCGGCGTTTATTTTTCATCAATGCAGCTTTGCTTTTATGAATAATAATTTGTAAAACACTTACTTGAAACCACGTGGGTTATTTGTACAGCGAGTAACTAACTATACTGTTATAATTCTATTACTTATGGCCGATTCTCATATTAGCGACACTCAGCTACGCGATGTGACGCGACATCGCCCGTGAAATAATAATTCCATTGTTTAAAATGGGCACTGATAATGAGAATCGGCCTGTATTTTTCATCAGTGCAGCTTTGCTTTTATGAATAATAATTTGTAAACCACAAACTTGAAACCACGTGGGTTATTTGTACAGCGAGTAACTAACTATACAGTAAAAATTCTATTACTTATGGTCGATTCTCAAATACGCGACACTCAACTACGCGACATCACGCGACATCGCCTGTCAAATAATGATTACATTGTTTTTAATGGGCACTAATAATGAGAATCTGTCTGTATTTTTCATAAGTGCAGCTTTGCTTTTATGAATAATAATTTGTAAAACACTTACTTGAAACCACGTGGGTTATTTGTACAGCGAGTAACTAACTATACTGTTAAAATTCTATTACTTATGGCCGATTCTCATATACGCGACACTCAGCTACGCGACGTCACGCGACATCACCTGTCATATAATGATTACATAGTTTTAAATGTGCACGTTCTTACTATGGCTACGCGACAGATGGGCGACTTGCCCATTTAAAACAATGTAATGATTATTTGACAGGCCATGTCGCACGACGTCGCGCAGCTGAGTCTCGCGCATATGGGAATCGATTCTAAAGCTACTACAACTTGCAATTTTATCTTCAGTTAATAGACGCAGAAATTTCTGTGCCAGTTGCAAAACCTAAGATCAAGATTTGTGTAAAATTTGGCGTAAAAATCTCGAAAACTGAGTTAGTAAAATGAGCAAACACTCAGCTGCGCGACATCGTGCGACATCGCCTGTCAAATAATGATTACATTGTTTTAAATGGGTACTGATAATGAGAATCGGCGTTTTTTTTATAAGTGCAGCTTTGCTTTTATGAATAATAATTTGTAAAACACTTACTTGAAACCACGTGGGTTATTTGTACAGCGAGTAAGTAACTATACTGTTAAAATTCTATTACTTATGGCCGCTTCTCATATACGCGACACTCAGCTACGCGACGTGACGGACATCGCCTGTCAAATAATGATTACATTGTTTTAAATAGGCACGTTCTCACTATGGCTACGCGACAGCTACGCGAAGTACCCATTTAAAACAATCTAATCATTATTTGACAGGCGATGTCGCACGACGTCGCGTAGCTCAGTGTCGCGCATGTGGAAATCGACCTTAAAGCTACTACAACTTATACTTTTATCGGTACTTACGTATTAACGCCATCACCGCTACATTTTTGCCGCCAAGCTACACCTGAATTTTTTATGATAAATCATAAAATAAAACATTTAATTTAAAATTAAAAAAACATTTTTAAAACTCAAAATACTTTATTTTTTAACTTCGGTTAGATTAGGTTGCCGCCGCGAAGCGGACAGATAAATCAAGAGAACATATGCGCGGCAGCGCGAACTCTCTATTCCATATATTGAGGTGGTGGCGTTAATACGTAAGTACCCTTTTATCTTGTAGTTAATAGACGCTGAAATTTTCTGTGCTAATTGCAAAAACTAAGATTAAGATTTGTGCAAAATTTGGCGTGAAAACTGAGTTAGTAAAATGAGCATAACACCCAATTGAATGTTGAATCGTTTCAGTGAAAGCAAGTTTTAAATTAGAAGCTCTCGATGTAAAGTTGTCGCTGTTGTTGGTCGGGATTACGCGGAGCGGACGAGTTCGTGGAGAGTAATCAATATGCATTTTAATTAGTCCAAAGTGGAAAATGATTCCGAGTCAAACAGGTTCCTCGCTCCGGTCTGGAATTAATGCCGGGCTCAGAAAAATGCTGGGCTCTCGTGTTTTATTTTTCATAATTTCACACAAACGCACGAGATAAAAGCATACAATAAATAGCCGGACTACTGGCAAATCAAGTCGTTACTCTTTTAATTGTGAATTCTCGCAAACTTTGCAGATTCTTTAATCGAAACCTTAAGTTAATAAAACAATGAACGTTATAGTTAATTTGCAAAGTACGTACTGGCAATGATAATATTTGTCTGGTCTGGTTCTGATAAAATTATCCGTTTGTTCAGCACGAATTCGTCACACTTTTAATATTTCGGTTTGGCTTCATTGAGCATTAATGTCGAACTGGCAGAATTCAGGGTCGCTATGTTCGCAATTACAAAGCCCAAGTCGATGAATCTAAACTATACACAAATTGGCCAATTAAACACCAAGTGAAACAAAGTCAGATTTGCAAATTTCAAATTTGATTTTCCAAAATACGTATTCATGGATTCCTCTAAAACTCAACAAGTTTATCAAGTTTGGGTTAGTTATACACCGATTTCGAGATAAATCGAGTTGCTGGTTTTTAAGTTGGAGACCATTTAGTCTTTAACTTTACCAAAGAAAGCCGATTATCGACGTGTGGATTCTCAACGTGTGATTTTTAAACGACAGCAATTAATAAATCACGGCTTAAGTCTTAAAATAAGATTGCAATTGTGTAGCTTTTTTACCATACCTGCGTCATCGGTGGATTTATATTTGAACTTTAAATCGGATATTTGGCAAATTCGGTTTTTGCTACACGATTAAGCATTTATGCAATTGATAAGGTCAAACATTCGTCAATAGACCTTTTTATTGATAATTTTTTTTTTTGTATGCATGTATCAATTTCCGCGATGTTATATTTCAAAAAGTGCCCGAACTTTTTGACGTATAACCAGTGTATGTGCCCGAAACTTTAATATTCCCGCCTTTCAAACTTGGCGGATGCGAATGTTAATCGCGTGACTGGTTAAATTTTAAGTTATTTTTTTTTTGTGTGCATGTATCAATTTACGCCATGTTATATTTCTAAAAGTGCCCGAACTTTTTGACCTATAACCAGTGAATGTTCCCGAAACTTTCATATTCCCGCCTTTCAAACTTGGCGGATGCGCATGCGCTTCACTAACCGTAAAAAATGTATATTGTTCTTCGCGTATACGGTGGATTTATATTTGAACTTTAAATCGAATATTTGGCAAATTCGGTTTTTGCTACACGATTAAGCATTCATGCAATTGATAAGGTCAAACATAAAGTCAGTTTTTTTTTGGTGTACATGTATCAATTTCCGCCATGTTATATTTTATATTTATATATATTATATTTTTGTGTGCATGTATCAATTTCCGCTATGTTATATTTCAAAAAGTGCCCGAACATTTTGACGTATAACCAGTGAATGTGCCCGAAACTTTCATATTACCGCCTTTCAAACGTGGCGGATGCGCATTCGCTTAACTGACCGTAGAAATGTCTATTGTTCTTCGCAAATAAATGTAGTTTCTGAGTTCTTAATTGGAGAAAATGGTGTACGAAATTATTTTCAAAATTTGCAAATCTCTACCGTTAGTCAATTTTTGCGGCCTAATTTACTAAATACGCAAATTCCCCAGTCTGTGTTTACTTGAAGCTTCAAGTTTTTATCAAGAAAATTCTGCACAACTCAATTAGTTTCTAATTTAACACAAATTTTTGTAATTTTGCAAAAATTAAGAAAAATTTTTGCAAATTCCCTACTCTGTGATTACTTTAAGCTTCAAGTTTTTATCAAGAAAATTTTGCACAACTCAATTAGTTTCTAATTTAACACAAATTTTTGTAATTTTGCAAAAATTAAGAAAAATTTGTACAAATTTCCTACTCTGTGATTACTTTAAGCTACAAGTTTTTATCAAGAAAATTTTGCACAACTCTATTAGTTTCTAATTTAACACAGAATTTTGTAATTTTGCAAAAATTAAGAAAAATTTGTGCAAATTCCCTACTCTGTGATTACTTTAAGCTACAAGTTTTTATCAAGAAAATTTTGCACAACTCTCAATTAGTTTCTTAATTTAACACAAACTTTTGTAATTTTGCAAAAATTAAGAAAAATTTGTGCAAATTCCCTACTCTGTGATTACTTTAAGCTACAAGTTTTTATCAAGAAAATTTTGCACAACTCAATTAGTTTCTAAATTTAACACCCATTTTTGCAATTTTGCAAAAATTAAGAAAAATTTGTGCAAATTCCCTACTCTGTGATTACTTTAAGCTTCAAGCTTTTATCAAGAAAATTTTGCACAACTTCCAATTAGTTTCTAAATTTAATAAAAATTTTTGTAATTTTGCAAAAATTAAGAAAAAATTGTGCAAATTCCCTGCTCTGTGATTACTTTAAGCTTCAAGTTTGTATCAAGAAAATTTTGCACACAACTCAATTAGTTTCTAAATTTAACATAAATTTTTGTAAATTTGCAAAAATTAAGAAAAATTTGTCCAAATTCCCTACTCTGTGATTACTTTAAGCTTCAAGTTTTTATCAAGAAAATTTTGCACAACTCTCAATTAGTTTCTTAATTTAACACAAATTTTGTTAATTTTGCAAAAATTAAGAAAAATTTGTGCAAATTCCTTACTCTGTGATTGCTTTAAGCTTCAAGTTTTTATCAAGAAAATTTTGCACCACTCTTAATTAGTTTCTAAATTTAACTCAAATTTTTGTAATTTTGCAAAAATTAAGAAAAATTTCTGCAAATTCCCTACTTTAAGCTTCAAGTTTTTATCAAGAAAATTTTGCACAACTCTCAATTAGTTTCTAAATTTAACGCAAATTTTTGTAATTTTGCAAAAATTAAGAAAAATTTGTGCAAATTCCCTACTTTAAGCTTCAAGTTTTTATCAAGAAAATTTTGCACAACTCTCAATTAGTTTCTAAATTTAACGCAAATTTTTGTAATTTTGCAAAAATTAAGAAAAATTTGTGCAAATTCCCTACTCTGTGATTACTTTAAGCTTCAAGTTTTTATCAAGAAAATTTTGCACCACTCTTAATTAGTTTCTGAATTTAACTCAAATTATTGTAATTTTGCAAAAATTAAGAAAAATTTCTGCAAATTCCCTACTTTAAGCTTCAAGTTTTTATCAAGAAAATTTTGCACAACTCTCAATTAGTTTCTAAATTTAACGCAAATTTTTGTAATTTTGCAAAAATTAAGAAAAATTTGTGCAAATTCCCTACTCTGTGATTACTTTAAGCTTCAAGTTTTTATCAAGAAAATTTTGCACCACTCTTAATTAGTTTCTGAATTTAACTCAAATTATTGTAATTTTGCAAAAATTAAGAAAAATTTCTGCAAATTCCCTACTTTAAGCTTCAAGTTTTTATCAAGAAAATTTTGCACAACTCTTAATTAGTTTCTAAATTTAACTCAAATTTTTGTAATTTTGCAAAAATTAAGAAAAATTTCTGCAAATTCCCTACTCTGTGATTACTTTAAGCTTCAATTTTTTATCACGAAAATTTTGCACAACTCTCAATTAGTTTCTTATCTTAACACAAATTTTTTAAATTTTGCAAAAATTAAGAAAAATTTCTGCAAATTCCCTTCTCTGTGATTACTTTAAGCTTCAATTTTTTATCACGAAAATTTTGCACAACTCTCAATTAGTTTCTTAACTTAACACAAATTTTTGAAATTTTGCAAAAATTAAGAAAAATTTCTGCAAATTCCCTACTCTGTGATTACTTTAAGCTTCAATTTTTTATCACGAAAATTTTGCACAACTCTCAATTAGTTTCTTAACTTAACACAAATTTTTGAAATTTTGCAAAAATTAAGCAAAATTTGTGCAAATTCCCTACTCTGTGATTACTTTAAGCTTCAAGTTTTTATCAAGAAAATTTTGCACAACTCTCAATTAGTTTCTAAATTAAACACAAATTTTTGTAATTTTGCAAAAATTAAGAAAAATTTGTGCAAATTCCCTACTCTGTGATTACTTAAAGCGTCAAGTTTTTATCAAAAACATTTTGCACAACTCTCAATTAGTTTCTAAATTTAACACAATTTTTTGTAATTTTGCTAAATTTAAGAAAAATTTGTGCAAATTTCCTACTCTGTGATTACTTTAAACTTCAAGTTTGTATCAAGAAAATTTTGCACAACTCTCAATTAGTTTCTAAATTTAGCACAAATTTTTGTAATTTTGCAAAAATTTAGAAAAATCTGTGCAAATTCCCTACTCTGTGATTACTTTAGGCTTCAAGTTTTTATCAAGAAAATTTTGCACAACTCTCAATTAGTTTCTAAATTTAACACAAATTTTTGTAATTTTGCAAAAATTAAGAAAAATTTGTGCAAATTCCCTACTCTGTGATTACTTTAAGCTTCAAGTTTTTATCAAAAACATTTTGCACAACTCTCAATTAGTTTCTAAATTTAACACAATTTTTTGTAATTTTGCTAAATTTAAGAAAAATTTGTGCAAATTTCCTACTCTGTGATTACTTTAAACTTCAAGTTTGTATCAAGAAAATTTTGCACAACTCTCAATTAGTTTCTAAATTTAGCACAAATTTTTGTAATTTTGCAAAAATTTAGAAAAATCTGTGCAAATTCCCTACTCTGTGATTACTTTAGGCTTCAAGTTTTTATCAAGAAAATTTTGCACAACTCTCAATTAGTTTCTAAATTTAACACAATTTTTCGTAATTTTGCAAAAATTAAGTAAAATTTGTGCAAAGTCCCTACTCTGTGATTACTTTAAGCTTCAAGTTTTTATCAAGAAAATTTTGCACAACTCTTAAATAGTTTCTTAATTTAACACAAATTTTTGAAATTTTGCAAAAATTAAGAAAAATTTGTGCAAATTCCCTACTCTGTGATTACTTTAAGCTTCAAGTTTTTATCAAGAAAATTTTGCACACCTCTCAATTAGTTTCTTAATTTAACACAAATTTTTGAAATTTTGCAAAAATTAAGAAAAATTTGTGCAAATTCCCTACTCTGTGATTACTTTAAGCTTCAAGTTTTTATCAAGAAAATTTTGCACAACTCTCAATTAGTTTCTTAATTTAACACAAATTTTTGAAATTTTGCAAAAATTAAGAAAAATTTGTGCAAATTCCCTACTCTGTGATTACTTTAAGCTTCAAGTTTTTATCAAGAAAATTTTGCACAACTCAATTAGTTTCTAAATTTAACACCCATTTTTGCAATTTTGCAAAAATTAAGAAAAATATGTGCAAATTCCCTACTCTGTGATAACTTTAAGCTTCAAGCTTTTATCAAGAAAATTTTGCACAACTTCCAATTAGTTTCTAAATTTAATAAAAAATTTTGTAATTTTGCAAAAATTAAGACAAAATTGTGCAAATTCCCTGCTCTGTGATTACTTTAAGCTTCAAGTTTGTATCAAGAAAATTTTGCACAACTCAATTAGTTTCTAAATTTAACATAAATTTTTGTAAATTTGCAAAAATTAAGAAAAATTTGTCCAAATTCCCTACTCTGTGATTACTTTAAGCTTCAAGTTTTTATCAAGAAAATTTTGCACAACTCTCAATTAGTTTCTTAATTTAACACAAATTTTGTTAATTTTGCAAAAATTAAGAAAAATTTGTGCAAATTCCTTACTCTGTGATTACTTTAAGCTTCAAGTTTTTATCAAGAAAATTTTGCACAACTCTTAATTAGTTTCTAAATTTAACACAAATTTTCGTAATTTTGCAAAAATTAAGAAAAATTTGTGCAAATTCCCTACTCTGTGATTACTTTAAGCTTCAAGTTTTTATCAAGAAAATTTTGCACAACTCTCAATTAGTTTCTAAATTTAACACAAATTTTCGTAATTTTGCAAAAATTAAGAAAAATTTGTGCAAATTCCCTACTCTGTGATTACTTTAAACTTTAAGTTTTTATCAAGAAAATTTTGCACAACTCTCAATTAGTTTCTAAATTTAACACAAATTTTCGTAATTTTGCAAAAATTAAGAAAAATTTGTGCAAATTCCCTACTCTGTGATTACTTTAAACTTTAAGTTTTTATCAAGAAAATTTTGCACAACTCTCTATTAGTTTCTTAATTTAACACAAATTTTCGTAATTTTGCAAAAATTTAGAAAAATTTGTGCAAATTCCCTACTCTGTGATTACTTTAAACTTTAAGTTTTTATCAAGAAAATTTTGCACAACTCTCAATTAGTTTCTAAATTTAACTCAAATTTTTGTAATTTTGCTAAAATTAAGAAAAATTTGTGCAAATTCCCTACCCTGTGATTACTTTAAGCTTCAAGTTTTTATCAAGAAAATTTTGCACAACTCTCAATTAGTTTCTAAATTTAACAAAAATTTTTGTAATTTTGCAAAAATTAAGAAAAATTTGTGCAAATTCCCTAACTCTGTGATGATTACTTTAAACTTCAAGTTTTTATCAAGAAAATTTTGCACAACTCTCAATTAGTTTCTAAATTTAACAAAAATTTTTGTAATTTTGCAAAAATTAAGAAAAATTTGTGCAAATTCCCTACTCTGTGATTACTTTAAGCTTCAAGTTTTTATCAAGAAAATTTTGCACAACTCTCAATTAGTTTCTTAATTTACCAAAATTTTTTGTAATTTTGCAAAAATTAAGAAAAATTTGTGCTAAAAAATCCGCCGATTAGACAGCAATTGCAAATTATTAAGTTGACAATGAACTAATCCAAATTAGTGTTACGTCTTAGTTTAATCACTTGATTGTATTATCTGAATGGACTAGTTTTGTGTAAGAAAGAAAAAAAATAATTCCACTCAAAGTTTTTTCCATTTATTGTCTTTCTTCGCTTTATGGTTGATAAACTCTTTTCATTTCTGTCGAGTTTTTCCCGTTTATGCACGACAAATCGGAAATCAAAGCAAAAACAGATATGATCCGAGATCGAATGGAAAATGGAGAGAGGCGGGCGCGTTTTGCCCTCCTCTCGCTGAGACTTAACATATATTTACATTCGCAAATTGATCCGATTTCCAATGTGCATTTAGAACGGATTTTTTTCCGCGTGCTGTCTGTTTCTCACTAAACATATTCATACGCCCCAACCAAAACGAAAAGAAGAGCCAAACGTGTTTCCTTTTGCAAAGGAGTTAGTTCGTTGAGAGTTAATCTTGTGTAAATTGAAAAAGAGAATTCAATAGAATCCATGAATAAGTATTTTCGCAAAACACAACTTGCAATTTCTAATTAAGACATTGTTTCTATATTTGCTTTCACTTAATCCAACAAAACCTATAGTTGCCGCAGCCACCCGATGGAGTAATAAACTTGCGTGATCTTCACGTGATTTTCGGGGGATTTTCCCTATTGGTCAGTGTAAACGCTTTTGAAGCGTAGATCACGCAGCCGAAACTTTAACCCCTTAACATACAATGACGTCTCTAAGACGTCAAGTATATTTAATAAGATCACATGTATATGGACACGTCAACGCGAATTTTATTCGTATGTCAAGGGATTAAACCAGTCGACCAGTCCGATTGTATGCCACCTGCTCTCGAGTTTTCAGTTTCTGTCTTAGTTAAAATTAGTGATTACATTTTAACCATGAATCAGTCTTTTGTAAGACTTTGTTTTTTTAAATTAATATAAAAAAATTTAAAGCAAAATTTGGCAGTGTTAATCAGGCTTTTTACAACGTCAACGCCGCGTGATCACTCCACGGGGTCGCTGCGGCAAGTATAGCATTCATTAGCATTTATTCATTAAACAATCATTAGCAACTGTGCAAACAGAATTTATAGGAATAAGACAAGAGAAAAGACAAGAAAATTGATATGAGAACGGACAAGGAAATGGACAAGAGAACGAACAAGTGAGCGCACTAGAAAACAAGCCAAAGAACGAACAAGTGTACATGCATTAGGTCAAAAAGAACAGACAAAAGAACGGACAAGAGAACGGTCAAGAGAGCGGATAATAGAACAGACAAAAGAACGGACTAGAGAACAAACAAAAGAATGGAAAAGAGAACGGATATGAGAACAGACAAAAGATCGGACAAGAGAACGGTCAAGAGAGCGGATAATAGAACAGACAAAAGAACGGACTAGAGAACAGACAAAAGAATGGAAAAGAGAACGGATATGAGAACAGACAAAAGATCGGACAAGAAACGGTCAAGAGAGCGGATAATAGAACAGACAAAAGAACGGACTAGAGAACAGACAAAAGAATGGAAAAGAGAACGGATATGAGAACAGACAAAAGATCGGACAAGAGAACGGTCAAGAGAGCGGATAATAGAACAGAAAAAAGAACGGACTAGAGAACAGACAAAAGAATGGAAAAGAGAACGGATATGAGAACAGACAAAAGATCGGACAAGAGAAATTTTTGTAAAATTCAAGCTTGTTTAGGTTAGGTTAGAATGAATAAGTATTTTGGCAAATTCAACTTGCAATTTATAATTTAGACAATTTTGCAAACTTAGTCCAACAAAACCAAGCATTGGATTTGTCTCAAAATTCGTATCTAATTTAAATTATTTTTAGAAAATGTGCAAAAAGAATCTATAGATACTAATTTTGGCAAATCCAACTTAAAATTTCCAATTTAAATTTTTGCAAACTTAATTTTCCAAAAACGATGTCTAACTAGAAAACTAGGGATTCGATTGCTGTCAAAATTATTGGATGAGTAATCTAAAGCAGCCGTAATAAGTCCACAAAGTTTGAGACTAATTGATGAAAACCTGATCTAATTATTTAATTCGAAAGCTGACAAAAAAATCACATAAAATTTATTCTAATGACTCATTGAAATCGCCCGAAAACCCCGAATTAATTCCCTTTAAATAAATAATTACCTGTTACAGTTTGAAAGAGTAAAAATCTAATTATGGATTTATTTCCCTAATTAGATTAAATTCCTATTAAAAACTTCTGTTGATTCGAATTTGAAAGTCGAGTTACTTTTCTGCACGGAAATTGCATACAAAGGGTGTTATGTAACGTGCAAAACTCGGTTTGGAAGAGAAACTTGATGAATGCGTCGAGTTGTTATAATTAATTTTCGTTTTAATCACCGGCGAACGTTTTAATTCGCAGTCATAAAATGTAATTTAATCATAAATATTGACAATTTATGTGCGGATAATTATTATTTCAATATTTGCACGAGTTTGTTGGTTTTTAAATAATTTCAGTTTATTAATCAAACGCATTTTATAGGAAAACGAACAATTCAGTTTACACGTTTTCCATTTAGTTTGGAAAATATTAAATTTAAGCCCAAATATTGTTTATGTTATATTTGGTGATAGTTTGGATAAGTTATATGGCAATCGGATCGTTAGTTCTTCTTCTTCTGGTACCATGACAGTTCAACGATCGTTTGTTATCATGTTGGCTACCATGTTGAAGATGATTGTTTTTGTTGTTAAGCTGAACCGTAGACTTCCCATACCACTGCCTCGCTAATTAGACAAGGTTATCATCATCAACAACTAGCCTTCGACGTCCTGGGCATAGGCTTCCCTCATGGCTTTCTATTGTTGGCTCTGTTTTGACCCGCCTGAATCACGTTGGTATCAATAGGCATTTTCATAATTGAAATTTTTGTGTGTGCAAGTGTCAATTTCCGCCATGTTATACGTCAAAAAGTGCCCGAACTTTTTGGCGAATAACTAAAATGTACCCGAAACTTTCATATTCCCGCCTTTCAAACTTGACGAATGCGCATGCGCTTAATTAACCGTAAAAAGGTCTATTATTTTTAGGTCGTCGGTCCAGCGTGAAGTTGGTCTTCCCCTGTTTCGATTATAGGCGCGTGGTTTCCATTCCAACAATCTTTTCGTCTACCTGTCGTCCTTGATTCAGACCACGTGACCGGCCCAATACCATTTTGATGTCTCTATTCTTTTGCTAATGTCTGTCACCCCGGTCCTCTGTCGCAGGCCCTGATTCGTAATCTGATCTCTTAAACCTAGCATTGATCTCTCTATTTTTCGTGCCACTCTATGCTTCCTCGCTGATGGATCATTAGGGTTAAAGTCTCCGCTCCATACATGAGTACCAGCAGACCACACTGGTCGAGCACTTTTCTCTTTAGGCAGATGGAATGGCAAAGATCGCTTTTAAAGACATGTTTTAATTTTCCTTACGCTGCCCATCCTTGATTCTTTTATGTAATTCGCATGTCTGGTTGTCCTTTGATTTCTAAGAAATGTTCAAAAAATCTTATCCGCCTAGCTAGAAACTATTTCAACAACAGGACAGATATAATTTCAGAGCCCAATATACTCGTGGAAAAAGTTGTAGAAAAAGGTTGTCCGCAAGGATCCAAATCTGGTCCCGGCTTCTGGAAGATCCTGTACGATTCCATCTTCGACACAGACCTCCCGGAAGGCTGCGAGATAGTCGCATATGCTGACGACACAATGCTATTAGCGAGATCCACCACGTATAGAGGGCGCAGAAACTCAGTAAACCGCGCGCTGGAGACACTTACCGTATGCTCTGCCGAGACCAAACTCAAATTTAATGCGGCAAAAACAGAGGACATTTTCTTCGGCAAAAAGCCCAACTAGCAGATTCCAGTTTTTAAAATAGGTAGAAAATCAATCTACTGCTCTCAAATCTCTGGGCATTTATATAGATAGGTCTTTGAAATTCAAAGAACACGTCACTCAGGCGTGCGGGAAAGCAATGCAGATCGGTTTCAGATTTAACACCGCGTCAACGAAAGAGTGGAGTCTTGGAAGGTCGGCCATGTCCACTATATATATAAGGGAGCTTTCGAACCCTGTCTGCTGTACTGAGCGCCGATATGGTAAAGCTCCCCAGTGTGCAACGCGTCTGCACACTTCTCCCGGCGGACTTGCGTGAGACAAATCTAACTAAGAAACATCTGCTGCGCGAACTAGATGAGATTCAGCTTTCCGAGGCCACAGGCCTCCCAATCTCTCGACATCGAATCTAGAGTCTGCATTCCGGGGATGCTGCACCCCGCGTAGATCGGGTTGTTAAAGTATACAAAGAGCGAGGCAAAAGTGCACTCAGTCAAGTTGTTCACAGACGGCTCTAGGTGGGAACGGGGAGTAGGAGCGGCTTTCGTGGTGTACTCAGGCGAAACTGAGGTACACTGCGAGAGCATGCGGCTCGCCGATTTCTGCTGCATATTTCAGGCCGAATTAATCGCGGTAAATCGAGCGCTTGTGTAAATTAGATCCAACATTAATGACTTCGCCGGCTGATCCATCCTGTCTGACAGCAGATCCGTTCTAGAAGCTCTACAACAAATGTCAGTTCCCACGGAACTTCTTGTAGAAACGTGGGAGATCGCGCGCGAAATATCGCAGCAAATAGAACTGCGCTGGCATTGGGTTCGAGCACATAAAGGCTCAATCGGAAACGAGAGAGCAGATGCGCTGGCCAGACTGGTCTCGGGTATAGATTCTCCTCAGGAGCCAGGAAGCCAACTTCCTGTACTGTTTAATAAAGTATCCCACAGAGATGTGAGGAGCAGAATCTCTCTCTTCTTTTTCAGGGAATGGCAATCACGTTGGGAGAACACTCTTCACCTCTAGAAATTGATTCTGGAGATGCCTGTTAATGAGAAAGCCAATACCTCCCTCCGACCTGTTCTCCTCTCCAGCATAGTAGAAGGAGTGGCCGCATTTCTGTGTTATGAGATTTCCACCTCGTGAAAACCTCATAACATTGGGCTTGCTGCTTTAATAGGTTTCGATTTAGTAGTAGGTTTTACTAACGATTTTTTGCCTCCACTAGAATCCTTGAGGCAAACCCTTGTGGGAGTGTGAGATTTATCATTGAATGATCTACCCACTTGGGGTTCACTTCCTCTTGTTTGAAAAATCGTCCTAATTGCCATAAGGGGTTTTGGCCGTAATTTGCCAAGCTGGCCAGGCGGGTTGGCGAACAGGTACCTCAGCCACTCCTAACATAGAGAACATACGCCGTTTGCAGCCGTCCATTCTGTATCAGACGCAGCGTAGGATATTAGTTAGACAAGATACTGATCAACAATTTACAAAAATTGAAACAAGACATTAATGATAATATTTTTGCAAAGTTTCAATATTTTAGACATCTCTTGTTCACTTCCTCTTGTTTAAATAATCGTCAAAATTGCCATAAGGGGTTTTGGCCGTAATTCGCCACGCTGGCTAGGCGGGTTCAATTATCTTCCCACCTGGGGTTCACTTCCTCTTGCTTGAAAAATCGTCATAATTGCCATAAGGGGTTTTGGCCGTAATTCGACCAGGCGGATTGGCGAATAGGTACCTCAGCCCCTCCTAACATTGAGAACAGACGCGGTTTGCAGCCGTCCATTCTGCATCAAACGCAGCGTGGGATTTTATTTAGACAAGGTGTTGATCAACAATTTGCAAAAATTGAAACAAGAAATTATTGATAATATTTTTGCAGTTTCAATATTTTAGACAATTAATTGTCAATTTCAGAAATCTCAAAATTTCGTTTAAATATGATGGACCAGCGAATTTCTTTATTTCGTTATTAATTAACCCTTTCACCGCCATTCCGGGAGATCTGGGTGACCCGGGGCCCTGAATTTATACGGCGCCGTCCCGGGCGATGTAGCCCGGGGTCTCTTTTCTTACCAGCGCCATCTAGTGATGAAATGCTGAAATTATTTAAAATTTAGGAAATTTCAAAAAATTTGTCGAAAAAGTCCGTTTGATTTGAACTTTTCATTTTTTTTTTTGTAGAGGATTTTTGAAAAAATCATCCGCAAAACGGCGAAACTAGCAGTCCGTATAGAAAAAAAAGACCAGGCTACACGGTGAAGGTTTCAGTTTTCTGGATAGAGCACGTCTTGGTATTTTGCGGGCGTGTTGAAAAAAAGCAGAGAAATCTCCACTTTGTTCCTTGTTTGTCATTGTTCGTCTATAACTCGGCGCCAAGATGCCCGGCTACACTGGCCGGTACACTGCCGCAAAACTAAAGGTACAATCTGAAAAACTGCATCGAAAAACCGCGAACCCGCCGCAGCACATTGAACGCAGACGGCGGCAAACTTGAAGGTGCAAGAAATGAAGATATTTCCGGATCGGAGGCCTTATTGAAGTGCGGATCGGATTTTTAGTTTCCCGCATCTATCCTGCGCGATGTGAACTCAAATTCTCGCCGATGACCGTCGAACTCGCAAATTGCCGTACAAAGAGGCGGTCGCGGATTTTTTTCGACATTTCGGACGCACCGGGCGAAGGGAGCGACGCAGGAACTCGAGAGTGGTATCAAAATAGGTGTAGCGGCGGGCGGCATCGGCAAAAGTGGGATTCGGGGGCACGGTGAGGGGGGCAAAAAAAAACCGTGAAAAAAAATGGTGATGTTTTCCACCGTCGGCAGCTCGACGCGGACGGCTCGGATCGCGAACCCTTAAATACAAAAGTAGCGCGGGAAGCCGTTCCGATCCGAGCGTGCGCAATTTCGAGTCGCTGCGGAAAGAAACGGCTACCAAAATGCGCGTCTCGGCGGGGCCCACGTATCGCTCAACTTGGAATGTCAAAAACGCGACATCCTGGTGCCCCAAATTGACATTCAAGTTTTTCTCTGTGCAGATTAGCAGTTATAAGTGGGCGTCGCGATTCCGCGACGTCCAATTATGTGTGCAAAAAGCCAAGAGACCATTCTACAATCCACTAAAAAATCCAGAACATTAACTTGTAATAGGGCGAGTTTGGGCGGGCGTCGCGATGGTTGCAAACAACGTAGCGCGATGCCGCTAACACTAAAAGATAAAACGTTCAATTCCATGCGGGGATCGCGCAAAACCGTTAGCGCAGAGCTTAAGTTGGTGATTTTGTGCAAGTTTTCCTGGAGGTCTAAAAATTGTCGTTTTTTTAGCGTCGCGACGCTATCTTAAACGGGATCGGGTTTAAACTCCCAAACAAACTAATAGGGTGTATGCCCGATCGAACGGCGCCGGTCCCATTCCGATCTGTCAATTAGCTCGGATGTTCTAGGTACCACCGCAAATCGCCTGTTTTTTTTTTCACATTTTGCGTATTTTTCTCTTTAAACCGCCGCAGATATTCGCAATAAGTCGTTGCATTTTAAAAATTCTTGCCGGAATAGTTGCGGGCAAGTGTTCTGAGGAGAACGAATCCAATCGGCGACCTGGAACCCTTTAAATATGTATAGGGCGTCCGGGGAAGTGATTGCAAAATCGGCAAAAAAAAATTGCATTTTCTCTTGCACCAGGTGAACGGGACGTCGCAATACGGCGAGCAAGGGCTCTAAAAACGTTTTCGTGATTTTAGGTTTCGGTCTGGTGCGTCCGAATCTGGGGGAGTTGAGTCGCGAAAATATCGCTCAACGAGGCTCTCGGTACACCAGAAAAATGTACAATCCCATTTACGCCGCTGCCGCCACATCCTCAAAAACCACGAGTTTCGGGTAGGTTTTGACCCTCTGAAGGGGCGCGGCAGGACCGAAGACGAAAGCTGGGGATGCACAACGTGCGGACGGACATACGCAGTTATAGCATCGAAGACGCGCGGTTGAAACATCGAAGATTTTCCGCCTCCGGCGGCATAAAAAGCCGAATTTTACCTTTACAAAACACCCACGTGGTGCGGTCCAGGAGCAGCATAGGTGAAATTCGGGAAACGCCACACGTCAGTCGTCTCAGAATTGATCGAAATTTCCGATTCCGTCGCGACCTGGCGATTCAGGCCAAACGCTTCCCCACACGGACCACAAAAGTTTGACTTTATGAAAGTTACAACATTTGTTAGTTGTATTATTAGTAACATTTTTGCAAAGTTACAACATTTTTGACAAATAAATGGCAATTAAAAAAATTTCAAATTTTCGTTAAAATCGAACGGATCGACGTATTTCTCAACAAAATTGTATGAAATTTGCAACATTTCTTAGTTGTTCTATTAATAATATTTTTGCAAGGTTTCAACATTTTTGATAAATAAATAGCAATTATAAAAATCTTAAATTTTCGTTTAAAAATGATTGGCAAATTACTTTATTTCTTTATTTATTAAGAAAATTTTATGGAACTTGCAACATTTATTGGTTGTATTATTAATAGCATTTCAGCAAAGTTTCAACATTTTTGACGTATAAATGGCAATGTTAGTATAAAAGTTTCTTGTTGGTGGAAATTGCATAATTGATTTTCGCGACAAACTTTTATTTGCGATGAATTAAAGTATGAATATTTAAATTTGCGGTTTGCAGCGCTAATGGAAAAACAAAACCGGTTTTGTCGCAACAGAAAAATCACCAATCCATTTGGCGAACGGTGTGAAACTTTCACGTGTTTTTTTGTTGTTATTTTAGTTTTTGGTGTATTTTGCGGCAAATTGATACAATTTGCATTGCAAATTTAATTGTTTTTTTAATTGGAGGTATATTTGCAACCAATAATTGAAATGATTTTTTTGCAAATTAAAATTTAACCTGAGAACTGACTAACTAAAGTCCAGGTATCTGATAATATCTGCTCTGGAATTGCAAAAATATTCCTTTTGGCCTCCTGAATTGTACAGCTAGTTTTGACATCGTGTATACGTCAATCAAAACTAGATTTTTACACACAATGTTGCAACGTAAGGCTACTATGCGGTAAAGTCACTTTTTCTATTTTGAGTCTGTAATGGACTCATAACAGCACTCGTATGTGAGCGGTTATGGCTCGCCGAGTGCGATAGAATTTTCTCAATGTATATCGGCGATTTTTTTATTTTAAAATTGCATAAAAGGGCGCAGAATAGAAAAGATACTATAAAAAAATTCGTTCGTAAATCGTATGGCGTTTTCAGCACTTGTCATCGCTTGTCCTCCTCGCTACGCTCATCGTTTTCCAAACTTGGACGCGTGCTGTAAAATCGCGCTTACTGAACTCGTCCTTTAATATACTATTTTATATTTTGCGTCTGTAATGGACTCATAACAGCACTCATATGTGTGCGATTATGGCTCTCCGAGTGCGATACAATTTTCTCAACATGTATCGGCGATTTTTTTATTTAGAAATGGCATAAAATGGCGCAAAACAGAAAAGCCAGAAAAGCCGTATTTTGCAACATTTTTCCCAAAAAAAATTAAATAATTTCTAATATTGTAAAAAATCTAAATCTATTTGTTTCTTAAATAATAATTGTCGGCCAAAAAATTTTATACAAATTTCGTGCGTAAATGATTTTACAACGCTCCAGCTAATAGGGCAACTGTCGCGGTCGCGTTGTAAAATCAACTTTTCCGTACAGTAACGTAAATAACTATTTTTGAATATTCAGTTTGTGCAATTTGTGCAACATTTTGCGCGAATTTTTTGTTTCTTCTAATTTACGTGTGTAAAGTTGAAATCGCGTGCAAGCCGAGCATTACGAAACTATAACTTTAAAATATTCACATTTCGGTTTAATTAACGAACTAGTCTAACTTTTACCATTTATATCGTATTATCCGCCCTCGCGGATTCATTTTATGACCCACACGTTTTACTTGCAATTTCATTTTAATTATTTAACGAACGGCAAAGACCGCGAAAAATCGCGAATTTTACTCCAATCCTAAATTACAAAGAAAACTTCCCAAATATTAATTGAAACTTCTGCATATACACCACAATATATAATACACAACACAATCTTGTAAATAATCTAAATGTATTTGTTTCTTACTTTATTGTCGGCCAAAACATTTTATACAAATTTCGTGAGTAAAGCTAATACGGAAACGAGCTGTCGCGTTGTAAAATTAACTTTTTCGCTCTCTAATGTAAGTAACTGTTACTGTCAATTTTTGAATATTCTTTAAGGTGCTCACAGACCGGAGCGGAAGTTTCGCTGCCGCGACAGCTGCGATGTCGCGGCGGACCGATTGATACGGCGGCTTATCTACTAGTTCAGACAAGCAAGCGCGATTTTCGGTGCTTGTTGGTCTGAACATGTACATTATCCGCCGTATCAATCGGTCCGCCGCGATATCGCAGCGGTCGAAGCAACGAAACTTTCGCGCCGGGCTGTGAGCACGTTTATTCTGGAAATTTTTTGTGCAATGTGTGCAACATTTTGATCAGACCAAATAATTTAGTTATCCATACACGTTATTTTGATAATTATTTGTCTGAAAAATCAATCGGTTGGGGAAATGGTTCGGGAAACCGAATGAATTAATTTTTCCCGACGAATGCTAATTGAACTAATATTATTGTAATAAGTAACAGGTGTTTATGTATTAATTTTGCCGCGGGATTTGATCATTTCAATATCGAACTAAACTAATTATCGAGAGCTCGCGGGCTCGCAGCCGCGGTTGATGCACCGGCGTTAATTTACGTGCATGTTTTCCCTCATTCAATTTGTTTTTTTGATTTATTGCGCGAAGAACAACAAAACTGTGGTAACGGAATAAAATCTATTTCGAACAAAGCTAAGGTTTTCTTCAAGGTTTTTCAAACGGCATTTCTAAATCTAATGATAGGTGATTGTAGGTTTTAACTGTTGAATATTTTTATAAGCTTGATTATATGGTGCAGACTGATTGTAATCGAGTGGTAATTGAAAGCAAAGCGTAAATTGAATCCGACAATTTATCAATATCCAAGACATTTTATCTCGAAGC
Source organism: Phosphuga atrata (assembly GCA_944588485.1). Taxonomy (NCBI): domain Eukaryota; kingdom Metazoa; phylum Arthropoda; class Insecta; order Coleoptera; family Silphidae; genus Phosphuga; species Phosphuga atrata. Next base: position 54,457,770 of record OX155903.1, read on the forward strand.
GATTCAAAAAATTCCGGCAAAAATAATAAAAATTGTAATTAAATTCCGGAATGTTTGGTGTAATTATTGGAAATTTGTTTCAATTAAATGTATCTGACCTGGAGGCATGTTAGTGCGCATTTTGAGGCTTTTGATGTTTCATTTACTGGAAATTCTTTTGAGTCGAAAGCAGGCTTTTGGCCCCATTTTTATGCGAATGCAGAAATATATGGTTTTTTAAATTTGTTTTGTGCCAATATATAATAAAACACAAGAACAAATTTTGTGTTTGTGTTTTGATTTTCTCGATTTTATGATAATTATTTACGAGAACGTACTAACCAATAGACAGACAAGCCAATACAGACTAGACAGACAAGACTAGATAGACAAGACTGGACAGACAAGACTATACAGACAAGGCTAGACAGACAAGGCTAGGCAGACAAAACCAGACAAACAAGACAAGACCAGACAGACAAGACTAGACAGACAAGACTAGATAGACAAGACTAGACAGACAAGACTGGACAGACAAGACTGGACAGGCAAGACTGGACAGACAAGACTGGACAGACAAGACTGGACAGACAAGGCTAGACAGACAAGGCTAGACAGACAACGCTAGACAGGCAAGACTAGACAGACAAGACTAGACAGACAAGACTAGACAGACAAGACTAGACAGACAAGACTAGACAGACAAGACTAGACAGATAAGACTAGACAGACAAGACTAGACAGACAAGACTAGACAGACAGGACTAGACAGACAAGACTAGACAGACAAGACTAGACAGACAAGACTAGACAGACAAGACTAGACAGACAAGACTAGACAGACAAGACTAGACAGACAAGACTAGACAGACAAGACTAGACAGACAAGACTAGACAGACAAGACTAGACAGACAAGACTAGACAGACAAGACTAGACAGACAAGACTAGACAGACAAGACTAGACAGACAAGACTAGACAGACAAGACTAGACAGACAAGACTAGACAGACAAGACTAGACAGACAAGACTAGACAGACAAGACTAGACAGAAAAGACTAGACAGACAAGACTAGACAGACAAAACTAGACAGACAAGACTAGACAGACAAGACTAGACAGACAAGACTAGACAGACAAGACTAGACAGACAAGACTAGACAGACAAGACTAGACAGATAAGACTAGACAGACAAGACTAGACAGACAAGACTAGACAGACAAGACTAGACAGACAAGACTAGACAGACAAGACTAGACAGACAAGACTAGACAGACAAGACTAGACAGACAAGACTAGACAGACAAGACTAGACAGACAAGACTAGACAGACAAGACTAGACAGACAAGACTAGACAGACAAGACTAGACAGACAAGACTAGACAGACAAGACTTGACACACAAGACTAGACAGACAAGACTAATTGTGCGGCAATTGTGTGGCAATTATCCGTCAGATCATCAGAGACAGTGCAAGTTCAGGTTAGTTGAATTTTGAAAGATGGCCGTGATGGAGGGCTCTTTGAGCAAGTGGATAAAGGTGATGCAAGGATGACAATACCGTTGGTTTGTTCTGGACGAGAACATCAGCCTGCTCTCGCATTACTCATCGAAAGAGATGATTAGAGGGGTTCGGAGAGGTTGTGTGAGATGAAAAGGATCTGTGATAGAAATAGACGATGAGGACAGCACGTTTGCCATCACCTTCGATCAAAAAAATTTACGGAATCCTTAAAGGATCCGTCATCAAACACCTGATGAAGACAAAATCGGCGAAGGCTTCACCAAAATCGTCCTTCCAACATTCATACTGGAAAGGCGATTCCAGGCGAGGAACGCCGCCGAGCGAGAGAAATTGAGAAATGGACGCGATCTTCCGACACGGAAACAGGGTGAGATAAGACTCCAACGGTTCTCCAAAGGTTCTCCAACAACAATAAAGGATTTTGATCCTTTAAATAATTTTGATTCCTGGACAAAGTATCAAACGAGGAAACTTGAGGATCGAATTTAAAGCATTAAAGACGACGAGGCAAAATGTCAAGTTATACTTGAACATGCAAACATAATATTGCATAACATTAAAAACATTTGCAAACATTCCATTGTTTTATTGCAAATCGCTAAGAAAACAGCTCATTCAATAAATGATATTCATCAGCCCCCAACGAATATCGAAACCAGTCTGGCAAATTTGAATCCTAGAACCTTAAGTTTCACGTAATATGACGATACAGACGAGATGTTAACAGAGTACATCGAATCTGCCAGAGGATACGCCTCAATTGTTGCGACAGCGTTATCGGTGCCAGATACGTCTTACTCGAGTTTAGAAGGTGAGGACGACATATTGGACGCGAACGATTCCCCGTTTGCTTCCAGCCAGGCGACGACATCAATGAAGAACATGAAGCTCCATTGACCACCCAACACGAGACCGCTCAGAATGCTGATCTTCTAGCGCAAATCACACCAAGAACTTCCATCACTCAGCCCGTTTGCTGCCAGCCAGGCGACGACATCAATAAAGCACACGAAGCTCCATTGACCATCCAACACGAGACCGCTCAGAATGCTGATTGCCTTGCGCATATCACACCAAGAACTTCCATCACTCAGCCTGGAACAGACTTAGGAAACGTCGACTTTGATGCTTTGTACGAAGACGACACCAAATCCGAATTGCGGATCGACGTCCAAGGATCCATTATCAAACACATAATCGGCCACGTCAAAATCGGCATCATCATCATCATTTCCTTTACTCCTCGTGGGAGCATAGGGCATCAACAAACGCTCTCCATCTGATTCTATTCTGAGCCAGGGCCTTTACCTCGCGCCACTCCTTTCCGCTTGCCATGGCTTCCTGTACGACTGTCCTCCGCCACGTGATTTTTGGGCGGCCTCTCTTTCTTGAACCTTGGGGGTTCCAGTCAAGAGCTTCTTTTGCAATATCCCCCTCCGGCCTTCTAAGTGTGTGTCCGATCCATTTCCACTTCCTTCTTCTTATTTGGGTTTCAAGACGCTCCATATTTGCTTTTCTCCAAAGTTCAATATTTGCTATGGTATTAGGCCAAAATATTTTAAGTATTCTTCTCAGACACTTGTTCATGAATACCTGAAGTTGTGATACTATGGTGGTAGTCACTTTCCACGTTTCGCTACCGCAAGGAAGAACTGATACTACATTTGATTTGAAAACTTGGAGCTTTAAGTTACGGGAAGTTTTTGTTGAGTTCCACAGATTTTTAAGCATTCCGAATGCCTGTCTCGCCTTCTGTATCCATTGTTTTACGTCTTTATCAAAATCGGCATGGACCTAACTAAAGTCGTTCTTCCAAGATTCATACTCAAAAGGCGATCCTTCCTCGAGATGTACGCGGATTATTTCTCACATCCCGAGATCTTTGTAGATATTGCTGATGTGAAGGATCCGGAGGATCGGATGGTGCAAGTGCTGCGTTGGTTCTTGTCCACGTACCACGGAAGGATCGGATGTTGCAAGTGCTACGTCGGTACTTGTCGTACCACGCAGGGCGGAAGAGCTGCGTGGCCAAGAAATCATACAACCCCGTCTAGGTCGACACGTTCTCCTGCATCTAGGACGTTTACAATGGATAAATGATACGTTCTCAATCCTCCTCCCCACCATCCCACCTGCGACTAAAAATCTGTTTAAAGCAGATTTAAAGATGTTTAAAGCTGTTTAAAGCTGATAGAAACCGGAAGTTTCAAAGGTCGCAGGTGGGAAGGTGGGGAGGAGGATCGATAACGCATCATCTATCCCTACTCAGGGGCAACCCCATCAAAGGCGGTCTGGTCCCTTGGTGCGCCGAGAAACTCTCCTTCAACGCCGGAAAGTCTCACACCATCCACCAGTTTCGGTTTTTTACGCGGAACACTACAACAAGGGGATCACATTCAACTCCTACATTCACACCGAATAACTCGAAATTCCTTGGTCTCTCGATCTGCGTATACAACAAAGCTCAGGGTATCGTTTCCCTGCAGGATCACGATGAACACTACATAGTGATGTTTCTCAATGGTTACGGCAGGTCGATGTAGACGGTGCCGTGGATCGAACTCGGTGGGCCGGTCACGATCACCTGTCCGAAGACCGGCTATTACAGAAACATTGAGTTGCTTACGAAACCGTTAACCACAAAATCAAGTATTCGCGCCCAACGAAAAGAAGTGCTTCCTCGCCATCAACGGGGAGTGGAACGGACTCATGCAAGCGAAATGGAACGATGAAGATGTTGAGGAGTTTATTGACGTACAGAAAGTCTCACACCATCCACCAGTTTCGGTTTTTTACGGGGAACACTACAACAAGGTGATCACGTTCAACGCCTACATTTACACCAAGTCGAAATTCCTTGGTCTCTCGATCGGCGTATACAACAAGGATCAGGATATCGTTTCCCTGCATGATCACGATGAACACAACATAGTGACGTTTCTCAATGGTTACGACAGGTCGATCTAGACGGTGCCGTGGATAGAACTCGGTGGGCCGGTCACGATCACCTGTCCGAAGACCGGCTATTACAGAAACATTGAGTTCCTTACGAAACCGTTAACCGCAAAATCACCGCAGAAGTATTCGCGCCCAACGAAAAGAAGTGCTTCCTCGCCATCAACGGGGAGTGGAACGGACTCATGGAAGCGAAACGGAACGATGAAAATGTTGAGGAGTTTATTGACGTGCAGAAAGTCTCACACCATTCACCAGTTTCGGTTTTTTTACGCGGAACACTACAACAAGCGGATCACGTTCAACGCCTACATTTACACCAAGTCGAAATTCCTTGGTCTCTCGATCTGCGTCTACAACAAGGGTCACGGTATCGTTTCCCTGCAGGATCACGATGAACACTACATAGTGACGTTTTTCAATGGTTACGGCAGGTCGATTTAGAGGTTGCCGTGGATCGAACTCGGTGGGCCGGTCACGATCACCTGTCCGAAGACCGGCTATTACAGAAACATTGAGTTCCTTACGAAACCGTTACCCGCAAAATCACCGCAGAAGTATTCGCGTCCAACGAAAAGAAGTCCTTCCTCGTCATCAACGGGGAGTGGAACGGACTCATGGAAGCGAAATGTAACGATGAAGATGTTGAGGAGTTTATTCATGTGCAGAAGCTGAGGATTGTGAAGAAGAAGGTGTTGCCGATAAGTCAGCAGAGCGAGAACGAATCGAGGCGGTTGTGGAAGGACGTGACGGGAGGGTTGAAGTATAGCAACATAGAGAAGGCGACGCAGGCCAAAGTCGATTTGGAGCACAAGCAAAGGTGGGAGGCCAAGGATAGGAAAGCTAATTGGGAAACTAAATTATTTTCAAAAACTACTGATGAGAACTGGTTATTCATAAAACCACTGCAAGAAAGATTGACGAAATCATCGAAAACCTGAACGAGAACGAGCTTTGTCTTAACTGTGGATTCCGTGTTATTTGGACCTGTACAAGTTATCAATCCCATTGTCTCATGTGAACAATTCTATTCTCAGAATCAACATAGTGCGAGTTGTGACTCGCGCACCGAGGGTTCCGTACAAACTTGTAAGTAAGGTATCTTTAGGAGGACCTAACTGTATGCAACCCATATGCTTCTCGTGCCTGACAATACCACGCAACACATTAGTGTATTTTGATAAGTTTCTAATAGTTAATTCGCATTTTTCTTGTAATTAAACTACATATTTACGGTTTTCAGATTTTTCCCTTTACATGTGCTGTAAGACACCGCTTCTTGCCAAATTTCATGATTCTAGGTCAACGGGAAGTACCGTATAGGTTTTGATTGCCTTGTGAAATCGCAAAATATGCAACGTAAACGGTCATATCTTTTGATCGCGTTGACTTACAAGTTTGATTTTTTCACAGCTGAAAGAGACCGCAGACCCGAGTATCTGATACAAATTTCAACTTATTACCTCTACGCGTTCCTGAGAAAAATGGTCTTGACAGACAGACAGACGGACGGACAGACGGACAACAAAGTGATCCTATAAGGGTCCGGTTTTCGGTACGGAACCCTAAAAACTAGACACATAAGACTATACAGACCAGACCAGACAGACTAAACAAAACAAGTCTGTCTAGTCTATATATACAAGACTAGATATACAAGACTATAAGTCTCAGCGCCTTTGATGTATATAGATCTAGATTATATTTGCTCTTATTAACAAATGTTAATAATAATTGATTAAGACAAATTTCTTAGTATATTATTGAGTGATTGCATTAAGAGGCTTGAGAGGAAACGGCTAATAAGCGCCGCGCGATCTCGTAGCCGACTTTCAGGACTAATTGTTAATAATTTTCAGTGGCGTAAAATTTATTATTTCACACCGGGATTACTTAAACACAGATTAAACTTAATAAATTTCTTTCGCACGCCGTTCCATTAAGACACGATGGGTAGAGGTTCTTGTTTTGTTTTTGTAGCAAAACGGAAATTCGCTTTATACATATTCGAATGACTTACGTGGAATTGGGTGTGCGGCAAATCAGAACGCAATTTATATAGAAATAATTGGCAAGTGAAGTAAACAGATTTTATGAGTTTAATTTTGATAAGTAACAATCCCTTGATAACGTTAGTGAGATGAGTGTGTTGGTGTTAAGTCTGCGCAGAATAAAGTGTTAAAGTTTGTCGGTGTCGTAGCTTAGGACCAAAAACACAAACTGTGAAGACTAAGTCTCGCGAACTCGAAAATACACTCAGGTAATAAGTTGCGGCTTAAGCTTGTCCTCGAATCGAATCCGTTTGCTGGCAGCATCCCCGTCTGTTTTGCATGCAGTGACTGCGAGTGCATTGCGGGTTCGCTTTTTGGCGACGCGCCCGCCTTTTCACCCGACACCTTTCAACTCGAAGCGTGAGCATGTTTATCGGAATGAGAATAGTTTCTGCATCAGCGTTCGCATTCAAATTCGTAATTAGTTTATAGACGTAATCGCGGACGGTCTGTTCCCGCAAATTCAAATAATGCTAATCCGCAACAACACAGTTTCAACTCGGAGTCCGATTCCAAAACTAAATCGGTTTATATTCGAAGTGTTTTCTCGGTCGATACATCAACTGATTACGCGGTGGCTTCCGTCCATTAAACTACAAAGACATGGACAATGGACGCAAAAAAAACCTTTCTTTGAGTAATTCGTGAGCAAATATAATATTGGAATCGAACGTTCCTTCATCAAACAAAGCGCCTTTTGTTGCTTGTTTTAAATTTGTAAATATTTAATTTCCATGCTTTTTTAAACGCGCGTATATGTGTGGTAAATGTAAATATTTCTGAAAAGAATCGCAATGTTGCATAATAATGATTACGCAACGCCGCGCGTCGAGCGGTAAAAAGTTATTATGGCATATTTATATTCCGAATGCGCGGTTTATTATTATCATTATTTTCTCCGTTTTTTTTTTCGTGCGGCGCAGAGGGAGAAATGGCGCAAAAGGAGCGCTGTAATTCTTATTGTGCATTATTCCGCCCACACTTATATTCGCTCGCACATAATGCGCACAAAAACTGCATTCATATTTGCTCGACAGCAATCATCAACGATTTAATTCATCAACTGCAAGTCGTGAATCAATTATACTTCAAGCCAAAAATAATCAAGAAAAAAATCGTCTCAAATTACTATTACAACAAAAATTGCAATTTTTTGAGTGCAAAATAGCAACCAAATTCAAAGTAAAAAATATCAAAGTTGAAAATTCAAACTTTATAATCTTGGAATATTTACCTCGAATATTTATAATCTTGGTACCGATCGGTCACACACATCTCACATGTTTCTATTAATTTCTTTTTAATGAGATTTTATTTTCTTATCTTCCATCTTATTATATCAGATCTTCATCCAGCCCCAACCAAATATGTTTTACAACAAAATTTATGGATCAAAATATCAAGATCTATCGAGGATATAGCCGGTATCTCCGATCAAGATCAAATTAAAACAAAAAATAGAATAAAATCCATTTCATATTAAAATCTCTCAAAATCGAAATAGAATTAAGAGAGCAAATAATTTTATCTTGTGTAGCGGGATGAGGGACCAGTATACCTGGACATAATATAAATACCTTGACATAATATAAATGCCTGGACATAATATAAATACCTGGACCCCCGAATAAACAAGACAGTCAAGCAGCACAGTCAGGCGCTACCAGTCAGGAAGTCGACTCCAGTTCAGTTCAACAGTCAGGCGCAACCAAAAAACGAGTCCAGTTCAGTCCAGCCAGTGGACTCAGACACACCAGTCCAGCCAGTGGACCTAGTCAACCAGACTCAACTAGATGTTCACCCAGTCAAGAAAGACAGTCAGCGAGTGACACTAGTTCAGATCAGTTCAGACTTAGCGAGCAGTCAGTTCAACCAGACTCAACCAGCAGAGACAGTCAACCAGACCAGTCGAGTCCAGTTCAGAGAGTACAGCTACACTCATTCCCTCAACCGTGTTTGTATCTCTTGTACATTTGTATATATATCGTCCATATAAATAAATTCCTCTGCAAACCGTGAGTGATAAATTATTCTACCGCGTATCACCCACACTTGTCTGTATTGTATTGTCTGCCCAGTCTTGTCGGTCCAATCTTGTCCGCTCAGTCTTGAATGTCCAGTCTGCCAGTCTTGGTGTGCTCCCTGTATTTCTCCCCCAACGGCGACAAACCTGACTATCTAACATTTCTAAGCGTCAACTAAAGATCGTCAACTAAACAAGTACTCCTGGCAGGAGACCTAAACGCAAAGTCGCACCAGTTCGGATCGACCATAGAAAATGAAAGAGAAAAAGCACCTCTAAATCTAGGCGGCAAATTCACATTCTAAGGATCAAGGGGCAGCTCAACTATAGACGTCACGTTCTCAAAACATTGCATAAGCAAACTCATCAACAAATGGAGGGTAGACGATGAGACTCAGATCCTCAGCGATAACCATTCGATTAAGTTTGAAATTGCTGCAAAGAAAATACCCTGCAGTGCCAACACGTCCGGCGTGGCTGGCACATCACAGAACGCAACTGGACCACATTTATCAAAAACACAGGAAACGCATCACTAATAAACCCAGAAACAACACATTCACGGAGGAATTACCAGAGCTGTGCAATAGACCTTTTCATATTTGCATTTTTTTGTGCACGTGTGTCAACTTCCGCCATGTTTTGCCAGAACTTTTTGACGTATAACCTAATTATTTGCCCGAAATTTTCATATTCCCGCCTTTCAAACTTGACGTATGCGCATACGCTTAACTAACCGTAAAAAGGTCTATAAACAATTCCCAAACCGTTCAAACACTTCCTACTTCAGTAACAAGGTATACAGGTGGACACACGAAGATGTACACGGGGCAGAAGAACACTTACAAGAGCAAAAAAAAACACGGCATATCAATGCAAGTGGACAATGCCAAAGAGGAATATCGCAAGCACAAGAAAATGTCGAAGAAAGAAATTCTTCTTCTTCTTCTGGGTAGCACTATAAACACGGCATATCAATGCAAGTGGACAAGGCCAAAGAGAAATATCGCAAGCACAAACAAATGTTGAAGAAAGAAATTCTACTTCTTCTTCTTCTGGGTAGCACTACAACCCTTGGTGGGTCTTGGCTGCGTTAACGATTTGCCTCCATCGGTCCCGGTACATCATGACCTCCTTCCAGTCATATACCTGCATAGTCTGTAGATCCTTCAAAATGTTGTACTTCCATCTGATTCTCCTCCTTATGCAATATTGCTCCGTGTTTGAATGCTTGACGAGCCCAAATATTCCTCTCAGGATCTTCCTTTCAGCCCGCTTTAGTAGAAGCTCATTGTGTTTCGTCCAGGTCTCACAGCCATAACATATGATCGGTTTGATTACAGCCTGGTACACCCTCAGCTTTGATACTCTCGACACCGTTTTGGATTGAAACACCTATTGCCACTGTGTATTCGTGTTTTAATCTCTTCGTTGCTGTCGTTGTCTGAGCATATCGTGGCTCCAAGGTACTTAAACTGACTGACACATTCGAAGTTTTAGGTGTCCATCGTTCAGCATCCAAGCATATGCTGCGCTTACCGCACGGTGTCAAATGTGGCGCTAGAAGTCATCGCGGCAGTCCCGCCGATTGACCTAATGGCTGAGGAACGGGCCAGCAACCAAGACACAAATACAGAAGGGAGGGCTCGACACAGAAGTGCACTCATGAGCAGATGGCAGGAACGGTGGAACGACGCCAAGGAAGGGAACTGGACCAGAACTCTCATCCCAGAAATTGAGCCATGCCTGAAGCGCACCTCGCCATGGCGAGGTTAACTATCACTTAACTCAAGTGCTGAGCGGACACGGAAGCTTTGGCTCATATGTTAAGAGGCTTGTAAAGGCTGAAAGTGACAACTGCAGATACTGCCAAAGGACAGACTCAGCTGAACATACTACTTTCGAAAGCCCGCAATGGGCTGAAATCAGAACTACAACAGAGCGGGCGGTGGGAGAGCCTATCAACTCCTCTACTATGGTCCAGCTGATGATTAAAGGCGAGGACAACTGGAAAGCAGTAGCAAAGTGTGCCAAGATACTTCGAACAAAAGATGAAGATGAAAGAAAGGTCAGGCTGCTGTCTAGGAACGACCAGTCGTGATGGAAAGGATCACCACATTGAAGTAATGCTAACGCAATCCCGAAGTGGAGTACTGATCCCGGGGGGAGGTGGTTTTAGTGGGTATACTATCTCTGGGGGAGAAGGAGTCCCAGACTACCCAGGTAGTGGGTGCATATAAAAGGTTTCCCCTTCCTCCTAAAAAAAAGAAGCGTCCATCGTTATATTCTGACCGATTTTGTCGTTGGTTGGTTGTCGGGTAATATTCATGTATTTGGTTTTTTCCTCGTTGATGTTGAGGCCCATTTTCTTACGTTCCTTCTCTATTTTAAGGAAGCTTTCCTTGACAGTACTTCTTCCGACCGCGTTAATGTCGTCCGCGAAGGCCAGGATCATCTGTGGCCCCTGGTTAGTAAATACTTTCGTGGTGATCCTCGTCTTCTTGATATCCATATCTAGGACTATGTTAAAGAGTAAGGGCGACAGTCCATCTTCCTGTCTCAATCCACTCATGACCGAAAATTCCTCTGTTATATGATTTGCTACTAAGAAAGAAATTGCAAACGAAAAAGATAGATCGTGGCAAGCACTCTGTAAAGATCTTAATGGCAATATATGGGGGAAGGCGTATAAAATAGTAAACCGGGATACTGAAACTAATGCCTTGATCACACGTAAAGAGTAGAGTGGCGAGACAGTAAACTCGGCCGAGTACTCGGTACGTGTAAACATGTCACCGAGTGCTCGGCCCAGTAAAATGGCGAGACAGTCACTCGGACCCCTTTCTATTTACTAGGCCGAGTGCAGGCCGAGTGGCTACCCCCACTCCTACCTCTACTGACTCACTGTCCCACTGGGTATGTCTAAACAAGTACTCTCCTCGTTTTGCCAGCACGGTGACGATTGCTAGTTTGTTTGTTTTAATTTTAAATACTACAATTGAAACTTTTGATGAAGTATTGCTTTATTTAATTATTAATTAATTTTGGTTTTACGTTTTTTGATTTTACGTCTCCTCAACACCCAAGGCCTTGTCCAAACGCGCTTATTATCGTTTCGCAACAATTCGTATAACTCCTCAATTAAATGAGGTATAAGCATCTTAGTGCATTTTTGAATCAACCTTTTACTATCCATCATGATCACTGACTGACTCACCCGGCAAAAAAATTAAAGCGTGTGAACACCTACTCGCCCAGTCTACTCTCTCGGCCGAATGACAATTTACTGTCTCGCCACTGTACTCGTTACGTGTGATCAAGACATAAGAACCAAAACCATCCTAACAGAAGAAGAAGCGATAAATCAAGTGAAAAAACTATTCCCAAGTGACCCCATCACGAAGTGGCTAGAAACAAATAAGGGCTCAGTAAACATCCCTAAATTAGAAGCATTTGAAATAACCGCCGCTGTCGCACGAATTAAAACCAAAAAGACGCCAGATTCGGACAACATTGTACCCGAACTGGTAAAACTTGTGTCTAACAAAGAAGTGGCGACAGTAACCAGCGTAATGTCTCAACTATTAAAGGCTATCATTAAATCATCATCATCATCAATAATGGCCATACAACCCTATAGTAGGGTCTCGACCTTCTCCAGATTCTTTCCTATAGACATATAGATCGATCTGCCTCATAAACTCGTTGGGTAAACTATTAAAGGCTCTCATTAAATCAGCGTCATCATCATCAATGACCATACAACCCTATAGTACGGTCTCGACCTTCTCCAGCTTCTTTCCTATAGACCGATCTGCCTCTTAAACTCGTTGGGTAAACTATTAAAGACTATCATTAAATCAACATCATCATCATTAATGGCCATACAACCCTGTAGTAGGGTCTCAACCTTCTCCAGCTTCTTTCCTATAGACATATAGACCGATCTGCCTCATAAACTGGTTGGGTAAACTATTAAAGGCTCTCATTAAATCATCATCATCATCAATGGGCATACAACCCTGGAGTAGGGTCTCGACCTTCTCCAGCTTCTTTCGCCATTCATTCCTGTCTCTGGTCTGCATCGTCCAGTTCGGTGCACCTATCTTTCGTCCGTCCTCGCTTACACCATCCTTCCAGCGCAGCTTTGGCCTTCCTCGCCCTCTTGTGCCTATGGGTTCCAATTAAATGATGTCTCATTAAATCAAGACTCGAAAAAGAACTAGAGAGCAAATAAGCAATCGGCTTTGGTCCAAGTACCGATCCTTGTGGTACCCCGCTGGATGTCTTTACACGCCATCCAATTCGGCTTCAGAAGCGGAAAATCTACACTGGAGGCAATGTGAAAAGTTCTGGAAAAGGCCAACGAAATTAAACAGAAGGCAACCAAGAACAGAGAGGCATTTCATTGGTAATACTGCACATCAACAACGCCTTTAACTCGGCAGCCTGAAAAGGCATAATTGACGCTATGATAACGAGAAATATCAGCTAATACCCCCTAAGCAAAATTAAATCCTAATTAACGAAGAGATACGTGGTGATGGAGGCGGGAACAAAAATACGGCATATCAATGCAAGTGGACAAGGTCAAAGAGGAATATCGCAAGCGCAAGCAAATGTTGAAGAAAGAAATTCTTCTTCTTCTTCTGGGTAGCACTACAACCCTTGGTTGGTCTTGGCTGCGTTAACGATTTGCCTTCATCGGTCCCGGTCCATCATGGCCTCCATCCAGTCATATACCTGCATAGTCTGTAGATCTTTTAAAATGTTGTCCTTGATGGAGGCGGGAACAAAAATAAAGACATCCAGCGGGGTACCACAAGGATCGGACTTGGACCAACACTGCCGAATGTTTTCTATGATGGAATCCTGAGACTAAAATGGACAGCGGTGTGACTACAGTAGCATTCGCGGACGATCTTGCGCTAGTCGTGTCCGCAAGGAGCAGCGAAGATTTAAAAGAGAAAGCAGAACACGCCTTAATCATAATTACGGAACAACTCGACGAAATGGGCATCAAACTAGCAGCCGAAAAAACAGAAACGGTATTTCTGGACCAGACTGGAGATAAAAATAAACGGAGGAACAATAAAATCCAGAAACTTGTTAAAATGTCTGGGTATCTACCTAGACAAGAATATACCAATGACCGAACATATAAAGAACACGAAAGTCACAAACACGTTCAGCGTTCTCGCCAGGACAATGCCAAATGTTAATGGCCTCACAACAAATCAATAAAGAATGTTAGCATCCGTAGTTTCCTCCATCATCCTCTATGGCGCTCTAGTGTGGACGAGCGCGCTAAGCTAGAGCTTGAAGTTAGTAGTGGGGTCCCACAGGGTTCCATACTAGGGCCTACCCTCTGGAACGTACTATATGACGGAATACTAACTATGAAATTGCCAGTGGGGGCAACAATAATTGGGTTCGCCGATGACATAGCATTGGTAGTTACAGCCAGAACCGAGCAAGGTGTCATGCAAACGGCAAACCATGTAATCGTTCAAATTGGTGCATGGATAAAATCCAGAAAACTTAGCCTAGCAGCAGAGAAAACCGAAACGGTTCTGCTTGCAGGTCTGAGAAAACATAGCCCAATAAAATTTAAAATCGAAGACATAATGATAATACTAAAACAAATAAAATACCTTGGCGTGACGATCGATAAAAGGCTATCGTTTACTGCACACTTAACGGAAGCGGCGGCTAAAGGAATGAGGATTATGACAGGCTTACAACAACAATGTCAAACGTAGGGGGTTCTAAAAATAGCAAACGCAGAATTCTGAGCTCTGTAGTTCAGGGTGCGATGTTATACGGTGCACCAATATGGGCCAAGGAACTGCAATCAAATGGAAATTTACAAAAAATAGCAGCTATACAACGGAAAATGGCTATACGCGTATTTAGTGGATTTCGAATTGACTACTGACTACTTACTGAATTGACCTACTCACAGAAGAGCGAAAGAAGCTTTACGAAACCGGCTACAACAGCATATCAACAAAAAAAAGGCAGAGAGGAACTTCTCGAATAGTGGCAGACAAGGTGGGAGCTCACGGAAACAGGACAGTGGACCAGATTACTTATTTCGAACATTGCCACCTGGATCAAAAGAAAGCACGGTGAAATAAGTTATCATCTGACCCAAGCACTTTCTGGCCATGGTTGCTTTAGAGATTATTTACACACCATAGGCCGGGCTTCAGACAAATTATATGTGTACTGCGGGGAGACAGACAGTGTGAGCCACGCCATCTTCGAATGCTGGAGTTGGCAAGACGAAAGGGAATCAGCAGCAGCAAACATGGGAGAACCTATTGGTCCCAGAACCATTATAAGCTACATGCTTGAGAAAAAAGAAAACTGGGAAAATATGCAGCGGTTAATTTATACCATAATAAGCAACAGAGAAAATGACGAGAGGAAGACCAACAAGAGACTCAGTTGAAGCATATTTTTTACAATATATCCATCCGTCACTCCGAGGTCATGCGAGGTCAAGCAGTTCCAGAGTGATCGGATGTGTTTCCTGGGGGACCACTTGTCTGGTAAGGACTATTCCGCCAGCTACGAGGAAGGCCCAAAAAAAAGGACGAGCGCGCTAAAATATAAACACCATGTTGCCAAATTAGCAATAGTAAACAGAAGAAGGGCCATAAGAATAACAGCAGCAAAGAGACCGTGCTGGCTATCGTCGATCCTCCATAAAACTACACGTGCTCGAACGCTGCCAGCTGCATGCGAGAGTAACGCCCAACAGAAAGAAACCAAGGGAGGATTTGATGTAATCATGGCAGGACCTGTGGGAAAAGTACGAAAGCTGGACCAAAACGTTCATAAAACATGTCAGAGCATGGTGCAAGAAAATCTGCAATGAGGTAGACCACTACATAACCCAAGCCATGACAGGACACGGCGTTTTTGGCACATACCAGTTTAGAATAGGAAAGAGGCAAAATACCACGTGGTGGTACTGCTCCGAAGAAAGGGATGGGCGTGAACACACTCTGTTCCACTGCCCCAGATGGGGCGTAGAAAGACAACGCGAAAAGACACTAGCGACATTGTCTTCACAAGCGGAAACATCGCGGAAGTGCTAGTCACGAGCGAGGAGGGATGGACTATAGCCACCAACATACTGAGGAACATAATGTCCCAAAAAGCGAGAGAAGAAAGATAAATGCTAAGCAGAGATAATTGATTAAAAACACAAATGATTCATCTCTGATGAAATGACAAAACTAGGGCGGCCGTAAGCCGTAGCCCGTACGGCTTACTGCCCAATCTGACGGAATGCGCGAGCGATACCGGGCTGGCGCATACTAATGGCTTGATCACACGTAACGAGTACAGTGGCGAGACAGTAAAATGTCATTCGGCCGAGAGAGTAGAGTGGGCGAGTACGTGTTCACACGCTTTAATTACTTTGCCGGGTGAGTCGGTCAGTGATCATGATGGATAGTAAAAGGTTGATTCAAAAATGCACTAAGATGCTTATACCTCATTTAATTGAGGAGTTAAACGAATTGTTGAGAAACGATAAGAAGCGCGTTTTGACAAGGCCTTGGATGTTGAGGAGACCCGAACTTAGAGCAAGTAACAATCTACTTCGGGAATTGGAATCAGAAGAAATTTTTTATTTTGTGTTTAACTTCCGTCACCCCAAAGCCTTCAATATACATTTATCTAGAAATGGATACGTATGCCCCGTTTCTTTTTGGCTAATTGTTGTAGTCCTGTGAACTAAAGTCCCACAGACATGGATTCACTTTAATATATATTTGAATAAATTGAATTGTTTTTTCCCATTTTCATTGTCCCATTTTAACATTTTCTTTTCTTTTTTAAAAAACGTAAAACCAAAATTAATTAATTTAGAGAGAGTACTTGTTCAGACATGCCGAGTGGGACAGCGACTCAGTAGCGGTAGGAGGGGCAGGCTACCCCCAGCACTCGGTCTAGTAAATACAAAGGGGTCCAAGTGACTGTCTCGCCATTTTACTGGGCCGAGCATTTGGTCGTGTACTCGGTGACATGTTTACACGTACCGAGTACTCGGCCGAGTTTACCGTCTCGCCACTCTAATCGTTACGTGTGATCAAGGCATAAAGCCAATTGGAAAAGGGGGTGTAGTGAGTGAGAGCCTCACACGCAGGCTGGTAGAGCTTCCCCAAACCACGAAAAGTCTGCTGTCTAAGTTGACTTGACGAGTGCTCACATGAATTAATAAAACTAGACTAGGCCGCTGTGCTTAGAGTAGAGACTAGAGTAGCTTATGCTTCAAGAATTTCTCAAGAAACAAGAGGATTTTTTTTTAAATCGAAAGTCTAATAATGTTTCGTAATCTCTTCAATCTACGAGACTCTTAATAATTTTTTCGATCTGATAGTAATCTAATACATTTAGTTTCTAGATAACCATCGCGTTTAATCAGAAAGCAATTAGTGAACTTGTAAATTAGTGTACACTACCGATAATGGAAGAGAACAGAATGAATTTTTAAATTTCAAAACAAAGATAAACGAAGATTTTGATGGTTAAACTAAACCATCAAAATCTCCGTTTATCTTTGTTTTGAAATTTAAAAATTCATTCTGTTCTCCTCCATTATCGGTAATGTACACAATCTTCAATTTATTATTTCTTTAAATCTGTATCTTCAGTTTATTATTTGTTTAATCAGTTGTGTGTTCAGTAAAATCTGTCCAGATGCACAATATTGTAGTCGACTGCAATAAAACATCGCAAACAGATTGTAGTCGGTTCTGTTTCAATAGCTCCGATCGCAATTTAATAGTTCGTGTTGTGAGTTTTGATATCGTGTTTACCTGGTTTAACAAGGTTGTTAGCTCATGTGCAGGCTCGACGTACACATAGAGAAATCGACGCAATTTAATTACTCGATATCGACGGTGCGTTCTGCCCAGTTTTCTTTTGCCGTAAATGAGCTTCCCAAGCAAATTACGAACGAGGACGTCGAACGAGAACAAAAAGAAAATCCGTTTTATTAAATTTATGCTCGTTGTGATTTCCTTTCGGCGTTTACACTCCTCATTAAGCTTGTTCTGTTCCGTTTTCAGATTACTCGTATATGTAGCTCAGATTTCCGCACCCATTTCTATTACCCATCAAGTTTAGTTCAAGTAAATTACTGAAGATCTTTCAACTAAACTTTTATTTCAAGATTTCCTAGAAATTTTTGCTTAATTTGTGCACACGGAAAAAGTACACTTTAAAAATTACAGTTTCAAATAGTAGCAGCAGCCTTACGAATTTAAAACTGTAAAAACTACAACTTGTTTTTGTTAAAATTACAGTTTCCGATATTATTAGTAAATAAGTTTTAAAAATTACAGTGTGCGACTGCAATCTTTACAAATTTGTATTCGCTACTATTCAAACTGTAATTTTTAAAGTGTACTTTTTTTTCCTGGTATAATTAATGAAAGTGCAGTTGATGCATTAAATCGCGACGAAACAACGATTTAGAAACTGTAATTGACTCGCTAATTAATTGCCAATTAATACAAATCGAGCAGAGACAATCGATTGAGTCGTTTTCAATACGGAAAATTATTTAATAATCGCGTGCAATTAATTAACTCCATTAATTGAAGCCAACAAGAGGAGATTAAACGAGGAAGACTAGTCTTGCTTGGAATAGGCGACCCAATTTAGTTATAAATCTTAAACCTATTAACTCACTGAATAATTCAAGACATTGATGGATTCAGATTGAAATCAGTTGGCTATAAAATATTCAAAGTGAAAAAGAAATCGAGTTTTCTTCTTCTGTGTGTTTGTGTGTGTGATCTGAACGAGATGGATGTTCCGAGTAAATATTTTGAAAACGAACAACAAAACGAAAAACAGAGATTTGACGTTCAAGGCCGATTCTCATATACGCGACAATCAGCTACGCGACATCTCTTGTCAAATAATGATTACATTGTTTTAAATGGGCACGTTCTAACTATGGCTACGTGACAGCTACGCGACGCGCCCATTTAAAACAATGTAATCATTATTTGACAGGCGATGTCGCACGATGTCGCGTAGCTGAGTGTCGCGCATATGGGAATGGACCTTTAATAGCGGTTCGGTTTTGAAACGCTGTGTTGACATACGAATAAAATGCGCGTTGACGTGTACCATGCGACCATATACATGTGATCTTATCACATATACATCACACAAATACATCACATAAACGTCTTAGAGACGTCATTGAAATCACAAATTTTACAAATAAATGTCAAAATTTGACACATAATAGGCAAAATTTTTGAAATAAACGCCAAAATTTGACACATAAACGCCAAAATTTTAGAAATAAACCTAAAAATTTGATACATGAACATCAAAATTTGATAAAAAAAATAATTTGATAAAAAAATAAATGTCAAGATTTTATAAATAAACGTCAAAATTTTAAAAATAAACATCAAAATTTGACACTTTAACGGCAAAATTTCAGAAATAAAAGCCAAAATTTCACATATAAACTCCAAAATTTTACAAATAAACACCAAAATTGAAAACAAAAGACAAACTTTTACAAATAAAGGTAAAAATTTGACACATAAACGTCAAAATTTTACAAATAAACGTCAAAATTTGACACATAAACGTCGAAATTTGACAATATCATGACGGTCAAAATTTTATGTTTGTGTAACCGTAACCTGCATTGACGTGTACCATGTGACCATATGTGACCATATACATGTGATCTTATCACATATACATGACGTCTTAGAGACGTCATTGTATGTCGAGGGGTTAAGGCCGATTCTCATATACGCGACACTCAGCTACGCGACGTCACGCGACATCGCCTGTCAAATAATTATTACATTGTTTTAAATGAGCACGTTCTCACTATGGCTACGCGAGAGCTACGCCACGTGCCCATTTAAAGCAATTAAATCATTATTTGACAGGCGATGTCGCGTGAGGTCGCGTAGCTGATTGTCGTGTATATGAGAATCGGCCTTTATCTTTCATCACTGCAGCTTTGCTTTTATGCATAATAATTTTCGACAAATTTTCATGAGTTTTATACGCGTTTCGACAAATTTTCACAAGTTTTTGAAGAGTGTGGACCAATTTTCACAAGTTTTGAATGAGTTTGACGAGTTTCGACAAATTTTCACAATTTGGATGGGTTTGGACAAATTTTTACAAGTTTCGGATGGCTTTGGTCAAATTTTTAAAAGTTTTTGTCGAGTTTGGACAAGTTGTCACAAGTTTTTGACGAGTTTCTACAAATTTTCATGAGTTTTAGACGAGTTTGGAGAATTTTTACATGTTTTTTACGAGTTTGGACCAATTTTCACAAGTTTTGGATGAGTTTGGACAAATTTTCACAAGTTTTTGATAAGTTTGGAACAACGTTCACAAGTTTTGGACGAGTTTTGGTTGGCAAAATTTTAGAAATAAACGCCAAAATTTCACACATAAACTAAAATTCTACAAATAAACGCCAAAACTAAACAAAAACGCCAAAATTTTAGAAATATAGGTAAACATTTGACACATAAACGTCAAAATTTTACAAATAAACGTCAAAATTTGACACATAAACTTCGAAGTTTGAGAATATCATGACGGTCAAAATTTGATGTTTGTGTAACCGTAACCTGCGTTGACGTGTACCATGTGACCATATGTGACCATATACATGTGATCTTATCACATATACATGCCGTCTTAGAGATGTCATTGTATGTCAAGGGGTTAAGGCCGATTCTCACATACGCGACACTCAGCTACGCGACGTCACGCGACAGCGCCTTCAAATAATTATTACATTGTTTTAAATGGGTACGTTCTAACTATGGCTACGCGACAGTTATGCGGCGTCCCCATTTAAAACAATGTAATCATTATTTGACAGGCGATGGCACGATATCGCGTAGCTGAGTGTCGCGCATATGGGAATCGACCTTTAAAACAATGTAGTCATTATTTGACAGGCGATGTCGCACGACATCGCGTAGCTGAATGTCGCGCATATGGCAATCGACCTTAAAGGCCGATTCTCATATACGCGACACTCAGCTACGCGACGTCAAATAATTATTAAATTGTTTTAAATAAGCACGTTTTGTGCACAGCTACGCGACGTGCTCACTTAAAACAATGAAATCATTATTTGACCGGTGATGTCGCGTGAGGTCGCGTAGCTGAGTGTCGCGTATATGAGAATCGGCCTTTATCTTTCATCAGTACAGCTTTGCTTTTATGAATAATCATTTTATACAAATTTTCATGAGTTTTAAACGAGTTTCGACAAATTTTCGCAAGTTTTTGACGAGTTTGGACCAATTTTCACAAGTTTTGAGTGAGTTTGAACAAATTTTCACAAGTTGTTGACGAGTTTCGACAAATTTCCACAAATTTTGGGTGGGTTTGGACAAACTTTTACAAGTTGCGGATGGGTTTGCTCAAATTTTTAAAAGTTTTTGTCGAGTTTGGACAAATTTTCACAAGTTTTTGACGAGTTTGGATCAACTTTCACAAGTTTATGGTGAGTTGTAACAAATTTTCATGAGTTTTAGTGCTCATCCACGTTGACTCGCGGGCGCGGTGGCGGGTGCGGTCACGAATATCAAACATATGGCGTAATATCGAAGTTTCATGTACGAATCGCACATGCGGTCTAAGTAGCGGCTAACGACTTGCGCGCGGGGCGCGTACGCGGCAATATCAAACGCGTGAGATGTTGAGCGGCGCAACGCGCGATTCACTCGCGACGTCTGTAAGTTCAACCAGTACGAACTTATCGCTAAAAACGATAGCATGTTTTCATCATGTCTTTCAATACAGAAGAGTTTATTAGTGCTGTTGAGCTTAGTATACTAACCAAAACTTAAACTTAGGTTAGTATACTAACCTAACCTAACCTGACAACAGATCACACCCGCGCAAACGCTTGACGGCCAATGTGAACACGAACTTGCCACGTCTACCGCGCCCGCGCGTTCCAACGTGAACAAACACTTAGATGAGTTTGGACAAATTTTCACAAGTTTTAGACGAGTTTATTAACTTTCTACAAATTTTCATGAGTTTTAAACGAGTTTCTGACGAGTTTGAACAAATTTTCACAAGTTGTTGACGAGTTTCGACAAATTTTCACAAATTTAGGATGGGTTTGGACAAATTTTTACAAGTTTCGGATGGGTTTGGTCACATTTTTAAAGGTTTTTGTCGAGTTTGGACAAATTTTCACAAGTTTTTGACGAGTTCCTACAAATGTTCATGAGTTTTAGACGAGTTTGGACAAATTTTCACATGTTTTTGCCCAGTTTCGACCAATTTTCACAAGTTTTTGACGAGTTTGGACAAATTTTCAAAAGTTTTGGACAAGTTTGGTCAAATTTTCACAAGTTTTTGACGAGTTTCGAGAAATTAACACAAGTTTTGGCTGGGTTTAGAGAAAGTTTCGGATGGGTTTGGTGAGATATTTTAAAGGTTCTTGACGAGTTTGGACAAATTTTCACAAGTTTTTGACGATTTTCTACAAACTTACTTGAGTTTTAGACGAGTTTGGACAAATTTTCAAAAGTTTTCGAAGAGTTTGGACAAATTTCCACAAGATTTGGACTAGTTTGGACAGATTTTTACAAGTCTTTGACGAGTTTCGACAAATTTTCACAAGTTTTGGGTGGGTTTGGACAGATTTCCACAAGTTTCGGATGGGTTTAGATCAAGTTTTTACAAGTTTTTGAAGAGTTTGGACAAATTTTCACAAGTTTTTGGCGAGTTTTGACAACTGTTCATGAGTTTTAGATGAGTTTGGACAAATTTTCACAAGTTTTTGACGAGTTTCTACAAATTTTCATGAATTTTAGACGAGTTTATAAATTTTCTCAACTTTGACGAGTTTGGAAAATTTTTCATAAGTTTTAGACAAGTTTGGACAAATTTTCACAAGGTTTTGACGAGTTTCGACAAATTTTGGATGAGTTTGAACAAAGTTTCGGATGAGTTTGGTGAAATTTTTAAAGGTTCTTGACGAGCTTGGACAAATTTTCACAAGTTTTTGACGATTTTCTACAAACTTTCTTGAGTTTTAGACGCGTTTGGACAAATTTTCAAAAGTTTTCGGAGAGTTTGGACAAATTTTCACCAGATTTGGACGAGTTTGGACAAATTTTCACAAGTCTTTGACGAGTTTCGACAAATTTTCACAAGTTTTGGATGGGTTTGGACAGATTTCCACAAGTTTCGGATGGGGTTTGATCAAATTTATACAACTTTTTGAAGAGTTTGGACAAACTTTCACAAGTTTTTAGCGAGTTTCGACAAATTTTTGAAAACTTTTGGATGGGTATGGACAGATTTTCAAAAGTTTCGGATGGGTTTGGACACATTTTCACAAAATGGGCACCTTTTGTGCCTATTTTCGTCTTGACATCCAACCAGTTGCGGTACATACAGGCAACGCCCTTAGCAAATGCTTGAATAGATGGAATTGTTCGCAATCAAAAACTGCACTGAAAAGGTACTCTTTATTTCTTTCGCTCAAGTTAACAGTTTTGCACAGAATGATATATTACTTAACTTACAAGACGAAAATAAGCAGAAACGGTGGTTCGCCACCACAAGTTATGAATGAATTATCACTAGTTGCGTCTGAAATATAAGCAAAAACGTTGTGAGTACTCAGTCTTTGAAAGGCCGATTCTCATATACGCGACGTCACGCGACATCGCCTGTCAAATAATGATTACATTGTTTTAAATGGGCACGTTATCACTATGGCTACGCGATGTAATGTAATCATTATTTGACAGGCGATGTGGCACGACGTCGCGTAGCTGAGTTAATCGCTAGTAATTAACACGTTGGATTTGTCGAGTTTGAGACGATTTTTGATCGTTTGCAAGACTTTGCTTGCTCTAGATAAATTTGTGTTAAAATAATTTTTTTTGTTTAATTTTCTTTGTGAATTTCGTTGATGAAAATATAAAATATTTTCCGTTGAAAATAGAAAAATTTCAATAAATCTAAATATTTGAAGGGAACACCGGCGGGGGCGTCGGCGTTTCGGCACCTGTCTTTCGGCGAAATCATGAGCGTATATCACGAGAGCTACGTGAACTCCCCGTCTAATATCTTATTTTATGCACACTGTATATACACTACCCCCGAGTTTTGTTCGCCGGGTATTATTTATCACTGTACGTGTTGCACACATCCCCTGTCTGCCGCCTAATACATGCAAAATCTCATTCCGAACCTACCGCTGCATATTTCAAACCCTTTATCCTTTTACCGAAATGAGAAATTTTTGCACTAAATTGATAAACTAAAATTCTGATACTGCGAAAAATCTCCACGAAATTTGAAAATATTTTACACTAAATAATATTAGAACAAGCAACTTTTATCAACAAGAATCTTTTACAAAACATTTTGCTTTCAACGACAACTAAAATCTTGATTTAGTTTGTAAGTATTTAATGGGCAATTATAGACAAAGTAAACAAACGCGAGATTATCTACCTAGATTATCATCCAGAATGTGTTCTTTATGGAGTCCATAAACAATATTTTCTCGTTCAAATTTGTTGCTTTTGTTAGTGCGAAATTACATGCAATTATCTACCAATTTTTGTTTTTTTTTTATAGATAATTCTTGTAATAATGGCGGAGCAGGTAGCAAAAAGCGTGCTCGTATATTGTCAGCAATTTGTGTAAACGACATCACTTAACGGAACAATGGCAACTACGTATCGGTAAAATTGCAAAATTTAGCACGAAATCGCCTCAAACACTAATTATAAATTCCATTTTTGCAACAACAAAAAAACTACAGTTTTAAACATCTAGTCTGGTACTTTTAGTCTTGTCTATTTATTCTTATCTATCTTTTTTTTCTATAAGAATTCTGTCATTGTTTGATTGTTTCAAGTGATAAGAAGGCAAAATCTGGAGAGCGCTCTCGAGAAGAATTCTGAAGAAGCAAAAAAGTTCGATCGAGCCGAAAAACCCTCGACGGATGTCTCTCAAAACTCGGCACTGACGAGCGCCGCAAAAAGCGCCGCGACGCCCCGTGAATGCCGAGCCACTCGAAACGGGAAAAATCCGCACCGAATTCGACTCGAAGTGAGCAGAACGCGCTTGATTAACCGACTGCAACAACTACTACTGAACTTTATTCAAATTCGCAGATGAATAATGAATTAGTTGCAGGCGAAACTAGGAACCGCAGAAACGCAATTATCTAACTTTGCGTGGTTCACTAGATAAACACAACATATTTAAACTAGAAATCTACATTTTATATAGTGCTCATATCTGAACAATGTTATAAAAACGATTTGAACAAGTATATTTGGTTGTTGGATATTTAAATAGATTGCGGCATGTTGAACAAGTTTATAATTGTTTGTCGGGGCTGCGCGATGGGTCGGGGGTAAAAAAAACGGGAGTTGTGTAATGTTCCTTTTTTTGTGGGTAGTCGCGGGGCGGGGTGGGGCGCAGGGGGGTACAGTATTGCAGCGGTAAAAACATGTGCCCGGATGCGGTTATGCCGAGGGCCAACAATTTATAAAATATGTAGAATAAGCACTTACTTACTCGACCATAAATAGAGATTATCTACAACAAAAATTAGTCGAGATTTTCGCGTTTTTGCGTCAATTTATCTAGATCTCGTTTAATTAAAACTCTAGACCTATCTGCGAGCTGCGGTCTAGTCCGTGCGAATTTCAATTCGGAACTCCGCTAATTTGTAAATGAAACTAAAGCGTGCGGGATTTCGTTTCTGCGGCTTTTGTCCTTGGATCAATTCCTCGCGAAGTAGGCGCGATAACTTATCAAGCGGCTTGATTTACGTCTTCGATATCCCGCACGAATCCCCGGGAAGACACGAGTAATTCGGATAATTAGATGTAGCTTCCCCGATTTCTCAATTAACGCAAAACTTCCGATCAGAAAAAAAAAGAAACCGGAATTAAGTTAATTACGAAATAGATATTAATTAGCATACAAGACTACACCGAACAAAATTTGAGATTGCTATAAACGTAGACTTCCGAGCCAAACGGTTCTGGCGACATTAACGCAGCGATACTGACGCGGCGATAGTAATATGCACAATGGAAACGTATTCGAGTGCAGCGACAATTCGAGTGCAGCGACACTGACGAATGGCGCCTCATACGTTTCAATTGTGGATAATACTATCGCTACGTCGCCGCGTCAGTATCGCTGCGTTAGAGCCGCTTTGCTCGGAAGTCTACTTTAAAAAGAAAATCTGTTTTAAAGTAGACTTCCGAGCAAAGCGGCTCTAACGCAGCGATACTAACGCGGCGACATAGCGATAGTATTATCCACAATTGAAACGTATGAGGCGCCATTCAATTACATAAGTTTCCTAAATTACATCAACAAATAGATATTCAAATGCAGACGGATTTGTCTTCAAATCAATAAAAATGAAAATAATTTAATGATCGTTCACAGGTTTTGTAAAACTATTTTTAAGACGCTCATTATGAACTAATTAGGCGGGTTTAAGTGAGCCGCTGACAAACGCCACATCCATCTTTAATAATTCAAAGCGAAAATGACTAAACACGAATTAATCCAGAACTGAACCGAGACCGTTTCATATTTCATTGTGTGGGTCTGTTTGTCTTCGCGTCAAGATTTACGCTCGCTTTGAACTGCAACTTGCAACAAACTTATTACTTGCTCACAATCCAAGTTTTATAATCCAACAGACGAAGTTGCGATTACGAAACCTTATATTTAGTTTAAACTGAGACGTAAATCTATAACTCGCAGATATTTCAATCTTTAGTTTCAATAGTTTTTTGCTCGTTCGATAGTTTTGATGCGCGGGTGAAATATGCTTTAGTTTCTTTGCTATCTAGTATAGTGGAGGAGTGGAAGTGATGGACGAGACACTTCCAACTGGAGAAATTCAATCTTTTCCAGTTTTTCATAGCGAAGTAATTCTCGCGAATTATCCATCAAACACACTGCACATATTTTGCACGAATTCATCTTATACATATCTATACAAAGCACACTGCAAATATTTTCTTCATCTTACACATATCTATACAATAAATCAATTTATAATTTGATAATTCCACGTTAATAACCTTTATAATTTCTATATAATTGTAAGCAGCAAACTGAATAAAGTTTTATTATATTATTATAGAGATCAATTTCATATGAAATGAAAGCTATTAAAGAAATTAGTTTGTGTTTATTTGTGGGTGGTAGAACAGGTTAAATGGGGTGTGGGGGTGTATAAAAATCGACAGAGTAATTCAATTAGACCGGTAGGGCGCAAGTTGGCTTCATCTCATTTCCCAGTTTCCTTATCAATGGAGATAAGATTAACCGGCGCTCGGTTATCTGGCTAATTGAAAGTGGACTAGACGGGGCGCCGCGTGCGCTCCAGATAAGCAAGACAAAAAAAGGAGGAAGAGTCGGGGAAAGGGAGAGAATGGAAGGGGAGGGAATGAGAGTTTTGTTTCGGGGAGTTAAAGTCGATGTATGAATGGATATAACAGAGCCGATATTTTCTCCAGAAATTTTTCTACTTCGAATTGAGACTTTATGATTTTGGGAAAAAAGATAGAAAATTTCCACACTCATTTCAGAAGGTTTCAACAATATTTTATCTACGACCACTATTGTACATGCAAATTATTGTACAGTTCGTAGACTATGTAAATACATCATAACATACGCGTATACAAAAGCCGGCGATTAATGATAAGTTATGATTGATAACACACACGTGCGTTTGGTTTACGGTTCGTTGATTGGTTGAGAGCTGCTATTACGTTCAACGCCCACCGTGCCACAATTCAAACTAACGGAAATTGATGTTGCGCACATTGGGTTGCCTATATCTATGAGCACTAATATTCCAGTTTAACCCAAATAAGTACTTTTTTTTGGGGGGACGTAGTGGTAGCACGCTACCAACAAGTGCCCCCCCTGAACTGCAGATTGCCACCCTGGGACCGATTTCGCATTACTTCGGGGTGGTGTCAATATCTAGCCGTTTCCTTACGTCCCCAGTACTCTCGCGAGATTAGGGGTTCAAGAGCTGGTCTTCCTGTGTTTCATTTAATTTCTCCGCTTCTCTTTTCTTTTCCATAATACCTCGTATGTAAGTTTTCACCTGAGAACAATTTTGCTCGCTTTGCAGCATTGCAGGAACCAGTAGTCCCTCTACATCCAGTCTAACTCCGAATCACTCTTCAAGCTGCATTCTTTCATTTTCATTGTTTGGGCTTTCGAAAAATGTATGATATGCGTCAGAATGAGTGACCACACATCAAGCAATTCGCTTTCTCCCTTTTCCTGAACCTCTCTAGGTATGCCATGAAACCGCAGTGTTAGGAAAAGGCCTGTGTTAGGTCATAGCACCATTGTATATTGCACCATAGCTTGTTAGGTTATTGACCATGTGCTCTTTCACACCGCTCTCTCACGTTTGGTATCAATCTATGTGTCCAACGCCCCACTGTGTCCGAATCCCATCTTGCCTGCCATCTGTCCACTACTTTTTCCTGTGCCTCAGTTTTTGCTATCAGATTTCTTGTTTTGCTTTTGTCCAATCTACACTCCGTATATATTTCTTCTCTCTCCCGGACCAATAGGTCAATCGGCGGAATATTAGCTAACACCAAGGCAGCTCCAACAGAAATCGTTCTATATGCGCAGATGACGCGTATCGCACATATTCTTTGAACTGTCATCATTGTTTTCTCACCGTCGTCTACTCCAATCTATGTGTCCAACGCGCCACTGTGTGCGATTCCCGCCTTGCCTGCCCATCTGTCCAGTAGTTTTTTCCGTGCCGCAGTTTTTGCTATCAGCTTTCTTGTTTTGCTTTTGTCCAATCTACACGCCGTATATATTTCTTCTCTCTCCCGGACCAATAGGTAAATCAGCGGAATGATAGCTAATTCCCATCTTCCACCATAATTCCACCATTCCCATCTTGCCTGCCATCTGTCCATTAGTTTTTCCCGTGCCGCAGTTTTTGCTATTAGCTTTCTTGTTTTGCTTTTGCCCAGTCTACACTACCTATATATTTCTTCTCTCTCCCGGACCAATAGGTCAATCGGCGGAATGCTAGCTAACACCAAGGCAGCTCCAACAGAAACCGTTCTATATGCGCAGATGATGCGTATCGCACATATCCTTTGAACTGTCATCATTTTTTTCTCATCGTCGTCTACTCCAATCTATGTGTCCAACGCCCGACTGTGTCCGATTCCCATCTTGCCCAAAAAAACCATCTGTCCATTAGTTTTTCCCGTGCCGCAGTTTTTGCTATCAGCTTTCTTGTTTTGCTTTTGTCCAGTCTACACTACCTATATATTTCTTCTCTCTCCCGGACCAATAGGTCAATCGGCGGAATGCTAACTAATTCCCATCTTCCATCATAATTCCACCATTCCCATCTTGCCTGCCATCTGTCTATTAGTTTTTCCCGTGCCGCAGTTTTTGCTATCAGCTTTCTTGTTTTGCTTTTGTCCAGTCTACACTCCCTATATACTTCTTCTCTCTCCCCGACCAATAGATCAATCGACGGAATGCTAGCTAACACCAAGGCAGCTCCAACAGAAATTGTTCTATATGCGCCGATGACGCGTATCGCACATATCCTTTGAACTGGCATCATTTTTTTCTCATCGTCGTCCACTCCAATCCATGTGTCCAACGCCCCACCGTGTCCGATTTCCATCTTGCCTGCCCATCTGTCCATTAGTTTTTCCCGTGCCGCAGTTTTTGCTATCAGCTTTCTTGTTTTGATTTTGCCCAATCTACACTCCCTATATATTTCTTCTCTCTCCAGGACCAATAGGTCAATCGGCGGAATGCTAGCTAACACCAAGGCAGCTCCAACATAAATCGTTCTATATGCGCAGATGACGCGTATCGCACATATCCTTTGAACTGCCATCAATTTTTTTCTCATCGTCGTCCACTCCATAGCATCAGCCCATATCTCCGCACCATATAGTAATTCTGAGTGTACGGCGCTGTTAACCCTTCGTGCAGTAGGTTGGGTGTAGTACACCCAGACCAGGATAAATTGGTCGATATTTTAAAGAGCAATCGTTATAACAGGCTGTGAATCCCAGTAGCTGCGGGGAGAGTGGTAAGGATATGCCGATTTTCAGGGCACAAAGGTGTGAGCGGTTGAGTTATAGCCACCTTAAGCTCCGTGTCACAAATTTTGAACTAGCATTTGTAGCGACCACGGGCCGCTGATAATAAATTCTTGCAGGT
The DNA here is from genome assembly GCA_944588485.1 of Phosphuga atrata. NCBI lineage: Eukaryota > Metazoa > Arthropoda > Insecta > Coleoptera > Silphidae > Phosphuga > Phosphuga atrata. The sequence continues at coordinate 54,487,605 of OX155903.1, forward strand.
ATGGTTTAAGGATTAAGAAAAATCCCACTAAGTATTCGGATTTACGAAGGAATTTGTTTTATAACCCCGCGAACGATGTAAATTTAGTAATGAATATTTTACGATCAGATTATAGGAACAATACCTCATGAACGATTCCTCATACCTGGAAGAGGATAAAAATACGATCATCCCCGAAAAACAAACTAGTCAGGGTATGACAGTCATGGTAATATGTCGTACGAAGAAAATCAAAATTGAGTCTTTTAGACGAAGCCGAGGTTTCTTCTGGCGATTCTGATAGTGAAATCGATATCGATAATGTTAGTCAAAGAAGATCTGTGAAAGTGATAGAAGGCAGGAGATGGACGTCGAAGGAAAAGAGTCGGAGGAAAATGAGAGCGAAGATAACAAGACATTTGTTGGGGAAGAATGGGACAAAGTGGTCTTGCCACAGTAAAAAACGGGCGCCAAGATAGTACTTATCCCTATTATGAGTAATAAAAAAAAATTAACTTTAATTTTAGTTCAAAAATAAATTCAGGGTTTGTTACACCCACCTTGCGGAGCGTGTTACATATTTTAACCTACCGCTCGCCGGGTTAAGGAGCCTCCTTTTAATCTCCTTGGGGCCACCGATGTTGGGCATCAATCGTGACATCGATGTAGCTGTTGTCAGAGCCTTTTCAATGGTCTTGGCTATCTGTTCAGTTTACTTTAATCGCTCGCCAATTTGCTCCCAGGTACCTTAATGATCTACTCCATGCAATTTTGTTTGAGCACCGCCTCGGTCTTGTTTATCGCTAATTCCAATCCGTTGTCCATTTCTTTCAAGTTAAATAATGTCGAGTAAGAGTTATATATGAAAATACAACTATTTGTACATTTTAATGTTAAATAATGATAATTAAATATACATAACCTAATAAGAAATAAATGTGTTACATCAAACATATTTTGCTTATTAAACAGAAACAAATTAGTGTGGTCGTAGATAAAGTATAGTACATAACTCGAGTTGTAAGGCAATTACTATTTGGATTTTATACTTACTACTGGCTTTATTTTTCGGCGGCTTTTTCGTTTGTATCGCCGCTCTAACGACACGTAGTGCCGACAGAAAAAGAAGAAGTATGTTTTGTCTCAAAACAAAGTCTAAACTAGGAGACAGTGCGGGATTTACCAGCACACTGAGTAGACTGGAGCCTAAAAAAAGGGAAAGCTTGTCAGGAAGCGGTAGTGAAAACCAAAATCTTCGACAGCGGCGTCGCGACGTCGCCGCAAAGTTCAACTTGCTCCAGGTCGAATTTCGGGAACTCGCGGTGGTTTTTCCGCTGTAGTTTTCGCAATTTTGCAGATAGCGAAACAAGTTTGATGTGTTTCTGACGGGAAAGCTTGTGGCAAAGCGCGACTAAAAACCGCGCTGCGAAATTTTTGACAACGGCGTCGCGACCTCTTCGCGAACTTTCTGTCCAAGTGACCCACAATATCATTTATGAAACTGATACTAAATGAATCTAAATGTTTTTCTACAATCATTACGATATTATTTGCACAAGTTCCTTTAATTCGCAGAAAGCCTAAATTGTAATAAAAAATGTTTTATCCATGAATATTAAAGTATCTTCGGCATCTCAAACTAGTCCACTCGTCTAGCGTAATCTGCGTAATACTATTTATTTGTCCATTTGCTTCAAAAATTTAATTCTTTATACTTTAAAATCATTTCCTTCTTTCTTACTTCGTATTCCTTTTGAATTAAGGTCATAACACCTGAAGAACATTTTGTCAAGATTTGGTTGAGAAACCGGCCAGCTATTACTTTCCGAATAAATGAAGATTTTGAAATTGTTCGAACACATATACCATCGATGGTTGCCATTTTTGCAACAACAGTTTGCAATGTTTGAGTGTTAATTCAATGTATTTTATTTTTTATTTACCTTTGGATAAAACCGAAAACCGCAGTTTTTATGACGGTTATGCGGTTTCGGTTTTTGTACAGAAAACCGCGGTTTTTGCGGTTCGGATATATCCGAATCAGAAACCCTAGGCCGAGCTGTTAAGGGGCATACGCCGCGTAGTGGCATTGAGTCTGAGAGCCACTACAGACAGATATTGATACAAACGAAAAAGCCGCCGAAAAGAAAAGCCGCCTCTGTTGATTGAGTCATGCATTAATTTTATGTATTAATTTTTCTTCGGTTGTGTGCAATAGAGGAAAAAATGAAAAGTTCAGTGATCCAAATAACGTAAATTATTGTATGATTTTGGAACTGTTAGCTGAATTCGATTCTTTTTTAGCGAGTCATGTTGAATATCTAAGTCTAAGATTTTTATAAATTCGACTCAACGCAGGCAAAAGTTAATGACTGAAATTGGGAAAGTGAAAACGCTAAAGAGAGTAAATTTCATACGTTGGTCAGCTAGAGAGGACGCATCTAGAAGTTTGAGTGTTTCTTCGCACGAAGTTCTCAAAACGTTGGAATCAATCAAGGATGATTGTACCGAAAAACCTGTAAGGCGAAACGAAGCGACGGGAATACTTTTAAATTTAGAAAAACTGGAAACGGCGATAATGGTTGTTGTGTGCTGTGTTTTTTTTTTGGAAAGAATAAACAGCGTGAATATATAAATGCAGGCTTTTAACGTAGATGTGATCACTGTTGCCGATCTTTACGAATCCCTTTGTAAGTTTTTGTCCCTTTTCAAAAACTAAAACCTCACCACGTATCAACAGGGGGGAGAGGGGGTTAAAAAGTTGCTAAAAAACATTAAGTGATTAACCCCATTTTGGGAAAACAGGCAGACAGACTTTTTTAAATTTCCACACTCATTTCAGAAGATTTCAAGAGTATTTTAACGACATTTTCAAAATTTCAACTCTGTAGCAGAGTTATGAATTTGGACAGAGTTATAGAATGGAGACGTTAGAATTTTGGGAAAACAGACAGACAGACTTTTGAAAATTTCCACATTCGTTTTAGAAAGTTTCAAGTATATTTTGACGACATATTAAAAATTCCAATTCTGTCTGTCTGTCTGTAACAGAGTCTTGAATCTAGACATTTTTGTAGCAATTTTCCTCTTGGAGTTGTAACCTTAGAATTTTGGGAAAACAGACAGACAGACTTTTGAAAATTTCCACATTCATTTTAGAAAGTTTCAAGTATATTTTGACGACATTTTCAAAATTCCAACTCTGTCTATCTGTCTATAACAGAGTCTTCAATTTAGACATTTTTTTAGCAATTTTCCACTTGGAGTTGTGACCTTAGAATTTTGGAAAAACAGACAGACAGATTTTTAAAAATTTCCACACTCATTTCAGAAGGTTTGAAGAATATTTTGAGGAAATTTTTAAAATTCCAACTCTATCTGTAACAGCGTCTTGGATTTCTACAATTTTTAGCAATTTTCCACTTGGAATAGAGACTTTAGAATTTTGGGCAGACATACAGACTTTTGGTGACCATACAATATATTATTCAGGCAACGCCGGCAAACGCCACAGAAACGGTATTGGAATCATTCTAACAAAGGAAGTAAGTAAGGAAAAGTGGACCGCATCGTTGGCCAGCACGGACTCGGAACGAGGAACGAGAAAGGTGACCGCCTTATAGAATTCTGCAAAGAAAATGATCTTATAACACCTTCCAACACCTTCTACAAACTATCCCCTAGGAGACTAAATACATGGAAGTCGCCAGCCGACACACATACCAAGATAGTAAGGAACCAAATCGACTACATCACGATTAAAAAGAGATACCGTAATTCTGCCAAATCCATAAAAACATATCCTGGAGCAGACATAAATTCTGATCACAACCCTTCAATATGTAAACTTAAACTAAAACTAAAGAAATTATGCAAAATTACACGTACACCAAGGTTAGACATGAGAAGAATAAATGATGACACAGTTAAAGAAAGATTACAGAAATGCTTCGATGAAGGCGTAAATACTATAAAAGAAATATCGGAAACTGAAGACAGAACTGAAACTGAAAATGGAACGCAATAAAAAAACTAATTTGCAACGCCTCTCAAAGATACCTTAAACAAGTAAAGATAGCCAAACAAGAGTGGATGACACAAGATATTCTGAACCTAATGGAACAAAGAAGGAAAGTGAAATTAACAGAAGGTACCAGTTACCGTGAAATAAACAAAGATATAAGGACCAAAATCAGAGAAGCCAAAGAAGTCTGGCTATCGGCCAAATGCGACGAAATAGAAAAGCTAGACCGCATAGACACGATCACTGCAACGTACATCGGAAAATTAGGGAAATGGTAAGAACGAAAAATAACACAAAAACAACAAGAACAACGAGTCTGGCTGATAAGAACGGTAAACTGGTCACGGAAACCTCGCACAAACTAGAGGTATGGCAGGAATACATTGAAACCCTATTTAACGACACTTCTCGCTCAGAGCACCCCAATAACAATAACAACACGACAGAAAGCGGTCCAGAAATTACGAAAGACGAAGTAAGGAAAGCCATAGAACTAGCAAAGAATAATAAATCCGCAGGTCCAGACAACGGCAACACCGCAACGTTAAAGGTAATGTGCAATGCGAACACTGGTAACGATTATCTAGACATCCTAACTGCTCTCTTTAATAATATCTATAACACCGGAAACATGCCAGAGGACTGGTTGCACTCCATATTCGTCACGATACCCAAGAAACCAACTGCAAAGAACTGCGACGAACACAGATTAATAAGCATAATGAACCACATAGTAAAAACCTTTCTTAAAATCATACATGCTAGAATCTATCAAAAATGCGAAGAATATCTAGGTGAAAGCCAATTGGGCTTTAGGAACGCACTAGGAACAAGAGAGGCTATTTTTACAGTTCAGGTCCTGATTCAGAGATGCAGAGATATGGGCCGTGATGTCCATGCCTCTTTCATAGATTTCTCCAAAGCCTTCGATAATGTACAGCACGATAAAATGATCGAGGTATTACAGGAAACAGGCATAGATACAAAAGACATCAGAATAATAGCCAACATGTATTGGAATCAGACAGCGTCTGTAAAAGTAGATGACAACAACTCCGCAAAGATTAACATCCGCAAAGGCGTACGACAGGGATGCGTATTATCTCCGACTCTATTCAACCTGTATTCGGAGAAAATCTTCAAAGAAGCGCTTAAAGACACCAGTGAAGGCATCAAGACGAATGGGGAGCTTACAAACAACATCCGATACGCCGACGATACCATCGTACTTGCTAGCAGTTTGGAAGGCTTACAAGAACTAATGACCAAGATTCACACCACTAGCTCGGAATATGGCCTCAAGCTCAATAAAAGCAAAACAAAACACATGCTAATAAGCCGAAATGCTTCAAATCCCCGCGTATTGATGCTAGAAGGAAAGATCATCGAACCAGTAGAGAAGTATCCTTACCTTGGAACTATTGTCAACGACAACTGAGAGCACTCCCTAGAGTTGCACTGCAGTAGATATAGACTGGAAAGACATCAGTCGAGTTGTTCCGTGCTGCTGTCAATAAAGTAATTACAGCGGGGATGATCGCCAACATTCGCTAGGTGGATATGGCACCAAGAAGAAGAAGATAGACTTAAAGTAGAGAAGGCTAGAGCGGCATTTAATAAACTCACAACAATGCTATGCAGCAGCGACCTGACATTACAACTAAAGGTCCGAATGGTCAGGTGTTACGTCTTCTCTGTTCTGTAGTACAGCGCAGAAGCATGGACGCTAACGGAAGCAACAGAAAGGAAGATAGAGGCGTTCGAGCTCTGGGTATATAGAAAACCGCTCCGAATATCCTGGCGGGATCACATTACGAATGAGGTGGTAATGCAAAGAATAGGCACGTAGAGGCAAGTTCTGAGCACAATCAAGAAGATAAAAACTGGCTCTCTTGGCCATATAATGAGAAACCAGAAATACCGCTTACTACAGCTGGTTTTGCAAGGAAGAGTAGATCGACACAGAGGACCAGGTAGAAGAAGAAACTCGTGGCTAGGAAGCCTGAGGCAGTGGTTCTCGCTCACTTCCACACAACTTTTCAGACAGGCTGTAGATAGAGCGGAAATTGCTATGTTGATCGCCAACATCCCGAAGGGATAAAGCACGCAACGAAGAAGAAGACAGACTTTTCAAAATTTCCACATATATTTGAGAAGGTATTTGAGAAGGAACATTTTGACGACATTTTCAAAATTACAACTTTGTGTGTCTGTAACGTAGTCTTGAATTTCTACATTTTTTTAGCAATTTTCCACTTGGAATGGAGACATTAGAATTTTGGGAAAATATTTTGATAATATCCGTTAGAAAATGTTGTAGAAAATAAGTTATGTTTATTTCAATTTTTATCCGGTCAAAAATTTTCAAATCTAATTTGCCTTATTACTAGTCTACAAGCTAATCCATATTTGCTAAACATAGTTGACCTGAATGATTTTGACGAATACAGAAATTCACGCGTGTAAAGCCGCGGGTTATAGCTTTTATCAACACGTTTTGAAATTGTTGAGTTTGAAGATTTTTATATTCAGAATGAAACACTTTGGTCTTTTCTTCTTTTGAAGAAAAGACCCAAGTATTCCATGCATAAGTTTTATACTATGCGTATTATTCCATAATATAATTATAAGTCTATGTCTAGTTTGTTTTTGGGCTTAATCCAACAAAGACTAAATCCTCCAATTTTAATTTAATTTTAAGTCTATATCTAGATAATTTAAACTAAACTAGACTAGCTACTTAACTAATTAATTAGCTTAACGATAAATTAACCTTGACATCCATATATAAATCAAATCCCTTATACCATATTTTCTTTATGATTTTTCTTTTGTTTAGGGTTTTTTTCATCGCGGCTTTTCCTTTCTGTGATGATGCATTAAGGCGAAATGTATAATTTGAGGTGAAACCGAGAAAGGAAAACACCCACACACAAATCGACGACCAATCAGTTACCCATTATTCAAAACGAAATTCAAGAAACGCGTGCGGCTGCGACGAATCACGCGAAAAAAGAATCTATTCTTGCTTTTCGAAATAATCTACAATTTCTTTTCTTGCTTTTTGCAAAAATCCACAATCTTTAATTCTTGCTTTCTGATATAATCTCGAGACAAACAAAATGATAGTCAAGAATTGTAGTAGAACTGGATGATAGTCAAGACTAAACAAACCAAACTAGAAATCTTCGGTTGTACCAATATTTGGGGTTGCGAGTTGTAAATCATGTCCGTTTGTTCGCATGAATGCGAATGACTTCGGGGGTGTCGGACGTTGGGGGTGGTCGGGAGTTGCCCGGAGTTTTGCAAAAAAGCGGATGGATAATAAAACCGTGGCGGTTCCGCGGAGAGTCCGAAGTTGATTTTCCCTTGTGCTTGTAATAAATAATAGCCGGTCGGGTCTGCTCTGGACAGTGGAAAAATGACCGGAGCATCATCACGTTTTCTTTCATTCTGTATGGAAAACAGAGCGTGAGGTTTTTGTTTGCGGGTTTTTTTTTCGAATTTTTTGTTTGTCCAACAAAGATTTAGTTTCAGGAGGAAACTAAAATCAAAAACTAAATTAATATAAAAAAGAGGAAATTTTTATTGTCTTAGTTTCTTTAAAATTTGGGAAGAACTAAACGGTAATTGAACCCGTATGAGCTTTGAAAGCGGTTAGTTTTACACAAAAAAAATTTGCGCGAGGAAAATTAGCAGTTGTGCGCGAGGTTGTGTGTGTGTTTGGGTTGAAATTGCGATAGGGGTTGTTTTCGCCGTCTTAATAGTGAAATACGCTCGCAAGATTATAAACATTATCGTAAAGCCGTCGCGCGGAAATACTTATACACACACACAGGGAAGGGCCCAACCCTCGCCCAGAAGCTCCCGTAACTGCGCTAGGAACGAAGATAAATACAGTCGACTAGGTAAACAGACAATTTCACAAATAATTGATAAAGTGTAACCCGGTTTTCTGCAACTGGGGGATGTTCCTCCGCCATTGCGACTGGCTGCTGTTGCTTCTCGGCGTTCGTGCGGCCGGGAGGTTAATAGACCGGCGGAATTTATTCGCCGGAGAGGGTTGTTAGCCCCAACAACGTTGTTAAAAGAGTGCCGGCTGACGGCCGCCCCGCCGCCCCCTTCTAAAACTAAATTAACGTTACTTATAGACCGTGCTTAATGCTGCTGCCGAGGGCCGCAATATTGTTACTACAACACCTCTCCACAACATTGCTTTTTATGACTTACATTGTTTAATCAATACTTATACACACCACACACACCCTTCAAGACTACTTCTACATACTACATTTTAGAACTCATATCAAGAAACTGGTCTTCCTTGTCTATCTTGTCTTGTCTGTCTAGTCTTGTCTGTCTAGTCTTGTCTGTCTAGTCTTGTCTGTCTAGTCTTGTCTGTCTAGTCTTGTCTGTCTGGTCTTGTCTGTCTAGTCTTGTCTGTCTAGTCTTGTCTGTCTAGTCTTGTCTGTCTAGTCTTGTCTGTCTAGTCTTGTCTGTCTAGTCTTGTCTGTCTAGTCTTGTCTGTCTAGTCTTGTCTGTCTAGTCTTGTCTGTCTAGTCTTGTCTGTCTAGTCTTGTCTGTCTAGTCTTGTCTGTCTAGTCTTGTCTGTCTAGTCTTGTCTGTCTAGTCTTGTCTGTCTAGTCTTGTCTGTCTAGTCTTGTCTGTCTAGTCTTGTCTGTCTAGTCTTGTCTGTCTAGTCTTGTCTGTCTAGTCTTGTCTGTCTAGTCTTGTCTGTCTAGTCTTGTCTGTCTAGTCTTGTCTGTCTAGTCTTGTCTGTCTAGTCTTGTCTGTCTAGTCTTGTCTGTCTAGTCTTGTGCGTCTAGTCTTGTCCGTCTAGTTTTGTCCGTCTAGTCTTGTCTGTCTAGTCTTGTCTGTCTAGTCTTGTCTGTCTAGTCTTGTCTGTCTAGTCTTGTCTGTCTAGTCTTGTCTGTCTAGTCTTGTCTGTCTAGTCTTGTCTGTCTAGTCTTGTCTGTCTAGTCTTGTCTGTCTAGTCTTGTCTGTCTAGTCTTGTCTGTCTAGTCTTGTCTGTCTAGTCTTGTCTGTCTAGTCTTGTCTGTCTAGTCTTGTCTGTCTAGTCTTGTCTGTCTAGTCTTGTCTGTCTAGTCTTGTCTGTCTAGTCTTGTCTGTCTAGTCTTGTCTGTCTAGTCTTGTCTGTCTAGTCTTGTCTGTCTAGTCTTGTCTGTCTAGTCTTGTCTGTCTAGTCTTGTCTGTCTAGTCTTGTCTGTCTAGTCTTGTCTGTCTAGTCTTGTCTGTCTAGTCTTGTCTGTCTAGTCTTGTCTGTCTAGTCTTGTCTGTCTAGTCTTGTCTGTCTAGTCTTGTCTGTCTAGTCTTGTCTGTCTAGTCTTGTCTGTCTAGTCTTGTCTGTCTAGTCTTGTCTGTCTAGTCTTGTCTGTCTAGTCTTGTCTGTCTAGTCTTGTCTGTCTAGTCTTGTCTGTCTAGTCTTGTCTGTCTAGTCTTGTCTGTCTAGTCTTGTCTGTCTAGTCTTGTCTGTCTAGTCTTGTCTGTCTAGTCTTGTCTGTCTAGTCTTGTCTGTCTAGTCTTGTCTGTCTAGTCTTGTCTGTCTAGTCTTGTCTGTCTAGTCTTGTCTGTCTAGTCTTGTCTGTCTAGTCTTGTCTGTCTAGTCTTGTCTGTCTAGTCTTGTCTGTCTAGTCTTGTCTGTCTAGTCTTGTCTGTCTAGTCTTGTCTGTCTAGTCTTGTCTGTCTAGTCTTGTCTGTCTAGTCTTGTCTGTCTAGTCTTGTCTGTCTAGTCTTGTCTGTCTAGTCTTGTCTGTCTAGTCTTGTCTGTCTAGTCTTGTCTGTCTAGTCTTGTCTGTCTAGTCTTGTCTGTCTAGTCTTGTCTGTCTAGTCTTGTCTGTCTAGTCTTGTCTGTCTAGTCTTGTCTGTCTAGTCTTGTCTGTCTAGTCTTGTCTGTCTAGTCTTGTCTGTCTAGTCTTGTCTGTCTAGTCTTGTCTGTCTAGTCTTGTCTGTCTAGTCTTGTCTGTCTAGTCTTGTCTGTCTAGTCTTGTCTGTCTAGTCTTGTCTGTCTAGTCTTGTCTGTCTAGTCTTGTCTGTCTAGTCTTGTCTGTCTAGTCTTGTCTGTCTAGTCTTGTCTGTCTAGTCTTGTCTGTCTAGTCTTGTCTGTCTAGTCTTGTCTGTCTAGTCTTGTCTGTCTAGTCTTGTCTGTCTAGTCTTGTCTGTCTAGTCTTGTCTGTCTAGTCTTGTCTGTCTAGTCTTGTCTGTCTAGTCTTGTCTGTCTAGTCTTGTCTGTCTAGTCTTGTCTGTCTAGTCTTGTCTGTCTAGTCTTGTCTGTCTAGTCTTGTCTGTCTAGTCTTGTCTGTCTAGTCTTGTCTGTCTAGTCTTGTCTGTCTAGTCTTGTCTGTCTAGTCTTGTCTGTCTAGTCTTGTCTGTCTAGTCTTGTCTGTCTAGTCTTGTCTGTCTAGTCTTGTCTGTCTAGTCTTGTCTGTCTAGTCTTGTCTGTCTAGTCTTGTCTGTCTAGTCTTGTCTGTCTAGTCTTGTCTGTCTAGTCTTGTCTGTCTAGTCTTGTCTGTCTAGTCTAGTCTTGTCTGTCTAGTCTTGTCTGTCTAGTCTTGTCTGTCTAGTCTTGTCTGTCTAGTCTTGTCTGTCTAGTCTTGTCTGTCTAGTCTTGTCTGTCTAGTCTTGTCTGTCTAGTCTTGTCTGTCTAGTCTTGTCTGTCTAGTCTTGTCTGTCTAGTCTTGTCTGTCTAGTCTTGTCTGTCTAGTCTTGTCTGTCTAGTCTTGTCTGTCTAGTCTTGTCTGTCTAGTCTTGTCTGTCTAGTCTTGTCTGTCTAGTCTTGTCTGTCTAGTCTTGTCTGTCTAGTCTTGTCTGTCTAGTCTTGTCTGTCTAGTCTTGTCTGTCTAGTCTTGTCTGTCTAGTCTTGTCTGTCTAGTCTTGTCTGTCTAGTGTTAGTCTTAGATATAGCATTGTTCATCTTGATCTTGTCTGTGTATTGAATAATTTGAGAGAAAACTATTGCCTGTAATAGACAGTCTGCTCGGTAGTCGACTAGCCGATTGTTTATTTATGCAAATCGTGCTGTGTTTAAACTTTCGTTCCCGTTCTCCTATCGGGTAAACATTTATTTTCCCGAAGCTGAAATGTTAATGCCGAGTGTGCCGCCTAGGCCACGCCGCCGGCTCGATATTGATTTTAATATTTTATTTATGAATGGCGCCCCCCGCGCCCCCGACTAGGTTCACTGCGTTCTCGGCGATCGAGACCGCTTCAACGGCTATAGCTTGCTTAATTAATAAGACTAGACAGACAAAACTAGACAGCATCAAATCAGTCGGAAATGCGGGATAGTGTAGGTACAGCGAAAAAAATATATAAAACTTGTTTATTTGTAACTTAAGAGCGAAACAAACTGGAAAACCGTTTTCAACACTTCGATTTCCTTAGGGTAAACACAAAAAAATTAGGAAAAAAAATTCCAAAAAATTTTTCAAACTTTTGTTCGAAAAATATGTGCTTTTACGGTTTTTTTCAATTTCCTCTAGAACGATACAAAGCAGCGAAATCATTTTCGGCACACATAAACTACACGACAAGACGAAGAAGTCGAGGTGTAAATTGTCCGGAAATATTCAATAATTCGTCGATAAATTTCAAACTGAAATTTACCCGATTCTCGATTTGCTAAGTAGATATCTCGGAAACGGATGCAGATAATTAAAAACGAATTGCGGCATCGTTTTCAGAAGGTCATTTTCCTATGGATACACTAAGATTGTCCGCAGGAAATTTACAACTTTCTGAGATCTCTACTAGAGTGCCCAAATTTCATAAAAATTTCTTCAATTTTTGCAGGCAAAAGTGAACCGAAAGAGCTAACTAAATATAATTTGCATATCTGTAATCAGCAGCATAAATGCTTTCAGAAACGTTTTTAAATTTTGTTATAACTCAAAAAATGATTATTTTGACAAAATCGAATTTCGTCGTTTCCGCGGTCTTGTTTCTAAATGGACAAGGCTAAACAGGCAAATGCTTTCTGTTGTTGTTCATAAATGATTGGAATGTTTGTACGGCTCGTGGTGGGTATTTTGACACGGAGGGCTTTTAATTAAAAAATTTCGTCGTCACAAATTCGTTGGAGACGGGACAAAAAAAAACCCTCTTTTTAACATAAAATCTTTATATGCTCCCTCTCCCTGCTACATTTTAATCAATTATGCAAATATTTTATGATGGGCTGTGTGTGTGTGTGAGTTGAAAGAATTTAATGGATTTCTAAATAAAAAATGTTTGGGGATGCTTTTGTGGCTGTCGCGGCGTATCGGTTGGGGTTTATTTGTATTGAAATCTTGCCGGACGCAAGAGAAGCTTTTATTATACAGATATATTGGATAATCGATGAAATAAACATAAAAGATCAAAAGAGAAAATACAAAACCGACGGAGGTGCGGTATGAGAAAATAAAATTCGGCAAACGTTTTTATTTTGTTTTGCAAATATAGTTTTGGGTTTGTTGTTGTTTTTCAGTGTGAAATTTGCATTTTTGCGAAAAATGTTATATTTTGCTGCCATTGTTCGGCAGTGAATTACGAGCTTAATGCGGACAATAAATTAAACGGCCTTTCACATTTTGATCGCATATCATAACTAGTTGTGCATAATAATTTCTATAAAATCATAAAAATTCGTAACAAAAATTTCACAAGAGACATTGAAATTCTTACAAACCAAGGGTACTTACTTACGTAATAATGCCACCACCGCTACATTTTTAAATGCCGCCAATCTACACCTAAAATTTTTATGATAAATCATAAAATATAACATTTTATTTTAAATTAAAACATTTTCAAAACTCAAAATACTTAGATTAGGTTGACCGTCGCGAAGCGGACAGATAAACCAAGACAACATACGCGCGGCAGCGAAAACTCTCGATACAATATATAGCGGTGGTGGTGTTAATACGTGAGTACCGAACCAAGTTATCAAACAATAACTCCAACGACCAAAAGATTATGATATCAAATATGTTTCCATTTCTACTTGAAGAATGCTCATATTTAATTCGTTCGTTAACGCAGCAAAAATTCAAACTAATCGCCCGAAAAACTTCCGTTTAATTCAATCAATCCACATAGACAAGAACCCGCCGCGCAAGTAAAAACCCCTCACGAATTTACATAAATATGAATATTAATGAAACATCCTCGATAATAAATCGATCGCGTTTATTCCTCTCCCATCCACTCGATTGTATTCAAATTACGTTATATATCGATCGCATTGATAACTTCACCGTCTTAATTGCCTAATTCCGAACCAACAACCGACAACGCTTAAACCAACCGCCCAAATTTATTGAACCAACAGCAACACAAAAAACGTTTTAAATCACCTAATTATTACTAATATATTGTCGATTATAACCGCATTAAGCATTTAATCGTATTAGCCTTACGATACACAGCTTAAACTAACTAGGCTAAATAGATTCTCACTCACGTTTTATCTATTTAGCCTAATCTTGTGTGTCTAGTGTAATCCTGTATGTCTAGTCTCTTGTCTCTCGATCGAGTTTTATCTATTTATGTTACTATTAAGGTGGTCGAGTAAACAGTACTAACGTATTAACGCCACCACCACTACATTTTTAAATGCCGCCAATCTACACCTAAAATAATTTTTGATAAAACATAAAATAAAACATTTTATTTGAAACTCAAAATACTTCGCGGTAGCGCTAACCTAAAACCTAACTCTCGATCCAATATATAGCGGTGGTGGCGTTAATACGTAAGTACCGAGAAAATTTTTGTGTAACATCAGAAATATAAAGCAAATGGCTCGGTAAGTGAGCTGGTAATTATCTCGGCAATAAATTGCGAATTATCGTGTGAACTGGCGACAAGTTCTGGCCGAAATACAAGTAGATTCAATTAATTGCGCGGACAATTAGAATCAGCGTAGATAAAATAAGTTATTAATGTACACTTGCGCTATTTAAGGCTCGCGAATTACCACATGGCGATTTATTTAGTAAAAACTTAATTTGGTTGATTTAGCATAGACCAGCTTTAGTGTAAACTAAATTTAGAATACATAGTCCAGTCATTTAAGCTTAAATTAGGTAAGAATCTCGGAATTCGAGATACCCAGCTGTAAGTCTGTAAATACTTGTATATTGACACCCTAAAAGTTGTCTCAAAACCTACATATGGTATTGGTATACCTACATATGTAGGTATTGAGACAACTTTTAGGTTGTCAATATACAAGTATTTACAGACTTACAGCTGGGTATCTCGAATTCCGAGGTGAACTTACTATAATGACTGGACTAACAATGCAGTATTTACTAGACCATAATAAATTTAGTATAGACTAGTACAGACTATATTGTGTGGAGTTAAATTGATCATATAGATCATATCTAAATTTAGTTAGGTATTTTAGAGTGAATATCTAGACAAACTTCAGTTAGTATTATAGAGTTCCGGAAAGGTTGAATATATAAATATTCAAGCTTTGTTCTGATTTTATTAAGTTTAAATTTCAGTTAGTTATATATGATGGTTTTTAATCAATATTGTCTGTTTTGTGTGGTCTAAACTTAACTACTTACGGTGTTAAACTAGCCGTGTATAATTTAGTTTACTAGAAAAACAAAGTGGATTAATTTCCTGAAGGTAGTTATAGATCACACAGTTGAAAAAAATCAATCTAGTTTGGATTATAATGCAGGTAACATGTTTTTCGAGCCAGCGCCGAAAAAAAACATTTTCATATAATTCTTCCATTAATATCTCTAGTTTACTAACATCTCACACTAACTTATTATTTATGTCGTTTCTTCACCTTCACGCAAGCAATTGATTGATGGATGACCCGTCCAACTCGAGCAGCTTACGGACAAATTTCAGTTTTCCTCTGGAATATTGGAATAATACTAATAATGGACAAACAATGATAATAATGAACCGCGGAAATCGACCGGGGTTTCATCATTGACCGCAAATATTGTTTTTCGCGTTAATTAGTTTCGCAATTAGATGGAAAAGCTTCCATTTTTCGCATTAAATTCGCCGGTTTTCGATTCGCTCTCCCGGATAACGTTCAATTATTCGTTAATTTATTCATTAAAGTTCCGGAAAATGCTCATTATAATTTACAGAATTATAGCAAATTTCAGAACAAAATCGGAAAATTTATACTGACTCGGATAGGCTAAATAGATTAGGTTAGACAGATAAGACTAGACAGACAAGACTAGACAGACAAGACTATACAGACAAGACTAGACAGACAAGACTAGACAGACAAGACAGCATACCTCGAACGGTTTAAAAAAAGAGACACGGCGGAGTGTTTTTATTGCGGTCATATCCCAGACGACGCACAACACACTATCTTCATGTGTACAGAATCAGAGAACGAAAGAACTCGACTCGCGGAGACACTAGGCGATACAAAACTAGAAGAACAGAACATCATGGAAGTTATGTTAGAAAGTGAGCATAACTGGGATGCAGTACAAGCTTACATAACCGAAATCATGTTGGGAAAAGAACAAATGGAGAGAGAATGGAAGGCGATTATAATATCACACGAAACACAAAGAAGCTAACATGGACGACTAGATATGTGACGAAAAGACCGAAAAATGGTTTATCACACGACTGCATAACTAATACGACAGAAGACGAAAGACGAAATCGAAACGAGTAAAAGACAATAAAAATAACAGTAAGGAAACAATTGGTACAAACACCAATACCCACCTGAAGTAATGCTCACGCAGTTCCGGGTGGAGTGTAGTGACAGAGGAGGGGGTTTAGTGGGAAAGCTGGTCACGAAGAACTCGATCAGAGAGCCCCACACTACACGGGTTTGAATATCCGGTGTGCAACAATGCATTCCCCCTCCTCTCTGAAAAAAAAAGACAAGACTAGACAGTCAAGACTAGACAGACAAGACTAGACAGACAAGACTAGACAGACAAGACTAGACAGACAAGACTAGACAGACAAGACTAGACCGACAAGACCAATAAACTCTTCTTTTGATAAAGAAGAATTTCCTTCCATCTTAAAGGTAGCCACGATCGTACCTATCCACAAAAAGGGAGACAAGAGGATCCTTAACAACTACAGACCGATTGCCTTAATTTCTGTGCTCTCCAAAATCTTAGAGTATTGCTTCTTACATAGACTCAAACCATTTATTACGAAACACAAAATTGTCCCTGCAGAACAACATGGCTTCCAAAGTGGAAAATCCACAAATACGGCGATCCTAGGCTTGTACAATAAAATCCTTAGTGACATAGATAGAGGAAATTATCCAATAGGAGTTTTTTGCGACCTCAGCAAAGCTTTTGACTGCGTAAATCACAAACTACTTCTCGACAAGTTATACAGGTACGGATTGAGAGGGAAAGCGGGAAACTGGCTGACATCATTTTTGAATAATCGATCCCAATTCGTAAGAATTCCGTCGCATAAGAGAAACGGAGTGTCACCAGAAATAGTCACAAAATTAGACGTACCCCAAGGAAGTGTTCTTTCACCGACACTATTCATTCTTTTCCTGGCAGATTTAGTAGCGTATACACAAGATTGTAACTGTACGCTATATGCCGATGATGCCAGCTTCCTAATATCGCAGAATACTGTGCAAGCCTCTCAATTAGAGGCAAACAGTGCAATGAAACGGATTTCTAAATGGTTTTCCGTTAATAAGCTGTTTTTAACTTGCAAAAAACAGAATTCATGGTATTCCAAACTAGCAGGAACGAGTATGCAACAAACATTTCTATAAAAGTACAAAATGTTGAAATAAATAGAGTCCAAACATCGAAATTTCTGGGTCTTGTAATAGAAGAACATCTGTTATGGCATAACACTATGGAAAACCTATGCAAATCGATTAATAAACGAATCTTTTGTATTCGCTATCTACGAAAATTTCTGACACCTGAAGAACTACTCAATTATTACTTTGCGGAAATTCAGTCGCTGCTCGCGTATGGAATAATAGCTTGGGGGACATCTTCAGAACTGCCGAGAATCCTTAAAGCTCAGAAACGAGTTATTCGTGCTCTGCTTGGTATACCTATATATGCCTCATGCAGAACCCATTTCAAACAGCTAAATATACTTACGGTATTTGGTTTGTATTTGCTAGAACTAACACCTTTGCTAGAACTAACCTTCTTTCTCTAAGAAATTTAGAAAAAATATGAGAAATCTCCTAATTTCAATATGTCCATATAATCATCAAGAGTTTGTTGATTATATCAATATCTTATACTGTCTGATAATGACGTACCCATATGTATCTTTTGTATATATCTAGTGGTTAATAAATTAATTTGATTTGATTGATTTGATTTGACTACACAGACAAGACTACACAGACAAGGCTAGACAGACAAGACTAGACAGACAAGACTAGACAGACAAGACTAGACAGACAAGACTAGACAGACAAGACTAGACAGACAAGACTAGACAGACAAGACTAGACAGACAAGACTAGACAGACAAGACTAGACAGACAAGACTAGACAGACAAGACTAGACAGACAAGACTAGACAGACAAGACTAGACAGACAAGACTAGACAGACAAGACTAGACAGACAAGACTAGACAGACAAGACTAGACAGACAAGACTAGACAGACAAGACTAGACAGACAAGACTAGACAGACAAGACTAGACAGACAAGACTAGACAGACAAGACTAGACAGACAAGACTAGACAGACAAGACTAGACAGACAAGACTAGACAGACAAGACTAGACAGACAAGACTAGACAGACAAGACTAGACAGACAAGACTAGACAGACAAGACTAGACAGACAAGACTAGACAGACAAGACTAGACAGACAAGACTAGACAGACAAGACTAGACAGACAAGACTAGACAGACAAGACTAGACAGACAAGACTAGACAGACAAGACTAGACAGACAAGACTAGACAGACAAGACTAGACAGACAAGACTAGACAGACAAGACTAGACAGACAAGACTAGACAGACAAGACTAGACAGACAAGACTAGACAGACAAGACTAGACAGACAAGACTAGACAGACAAGACTAGACAGACAAGACTAGACAGACAAGACTAGACAGACAAGACTAGACAGACAAGACTAGACAGACAAGACTAGACAGACAAGACTAGACAGACAAGACTAGACAGACAAGACTAGACAGACAAGACTAGACAGACAAGACTAGACAGACAAGACTAGACAGACAAGACTAGACAGACAAGACTAGACAGACAAGACTAGACAGACAAGACTAGACAGACAAGACTAGACAGACAAGACTAGACAGACAAGACTAGACAGACAAGACTAGACAGACAAGACTAGACAGACAAGACTAGACAGACAAGACTAGACAGACAAGACTAGACAGACAAGACTAGACAGACAAGACTAGACAGACAAGACTAGACAGACAAGACTAGACAGACAAGACTAGACAGACAAGACTAGACAGACAAGACTAGACAGACAAGACTAGACAGACAAGACTAGACAGACAAGACTAGACAGACAAGACTAGACAGACAAGACTAGACAGACAAGACTAGACAGACAAGACTAGACAGACAAGACTAGACAGACAAGACTAGACAGACAAGACTAGACAGACAAGACTAGACAGACAAGACTAGACAGACAAGACTAGACAGACAAGACTAGACAGACAAGACTAGACAGACAAGACTAGACAGACAAGACTAGACAGACAAGACTAGACAGACAAGACTAGACAGACAAGACTAGACAGACAAGACTAGACAGACAAGACTAGACAGACAAGACTAGACAGACAAGACTAGACAGACAAGACTAGACAGACAAGACTAGACAGACAAGACTAGACAGACAAGACTAGACAGACAAGACTAGACAGACAAGACTAGACAGACAAGACTAGACAGACAAGACTAGACAGACAAGACTAGACAGACAAGACTAGACAGACAAGACTAGACAGACAAGACTAGACAGACAAGACTAGACAGACAAGACTAGACAGACAAGACTAGACAGACAAGACTAGACAGACAAGACTAGACAGACAAGACTAGACAGACAAGACTAGACAGACAAGACTAGACAGACAAGACTAGACAGACAAGACTAGACAGACAAGACTAGACAGACAAGACTAGACAGACAAGACTAGACAGACAAGACTAGACAGACAAGACTAGACAGACAAGACTAGACAGACAAGACTAGACAGACAAGACTAGACAGACAAGACTAGACAGACAAGACTAGACAGACAAGACTAGACAGACAAGACTAGACAGACAAGACTAGACAGACAAGACTAGACAGACAAGACTAGACAGACAAGACTAGACAGACAAGACTAGACAGACAAGACTAGACAGACAAGACTAGACAGACAAGACTAGACAGACAAGACTAGACAGACAAGACTAGACAGACAAGACTAGACAGACAAGACTAGACAGACAAGACTAGACAGACAAGACTAGACAGACAAGACTAGACAGACAAGACTAGACAGACAAGACTAGACAGACAAGACTAGACAGACAAGACTAGACAGACAAGACTAGACAGACAAGACTAGACAGACAAGAACAGGGACGAGATATAAGTGGCGACTCGCAGGATTATTTTATAGGCAATCAAAGGCAGTTACACCATAAAATAAAGACATCAGCCTTAAATTTTAAACAATCTAAATCCCCTGGGAACACACATGAAGTTGAGACAAGCATTATATGCCTAAACACACAATCTATAGGAAATTCAGTAGAGCGTATCGAATACATGCTTGAAGACAATAAACACTGCCAACAATTAATTCTAACAGAGCACTGGAAAAGTAGTGAGCAGCTTAGCACCATCAAAATAAGTAACTTTCACCTCGCGACATGTTTCTGCCGTGAGGAAGGAAAACATGGCGGAGTTGCTATATACAGCTATAACATGAGGTACACAATAAGATCTGATATAAATAAATTAGCAGAACTTTCAGTATTTGAATGTGCAGCTATCGAATCAATAATTGATAAAAAAGATGCAATAATCATAGGCATATACAGAGCGCCGCTCACAAATGAGAGGCTATTCAGGGAAAAACTACACATTCTGCTGACTAAGATAATCAAAGAAAATAAACTTATTATTATAACTGGCGATTTCAATATAGACATTTTAAAGAAATCAAAAAGTAGTAGACAATTCACATCACTTCTGGAGTCATTTGACATGAAGTTAACATTAAAAGAAACTACCCACCCAAGCTCCAACACCTGTATAGACAACATTGCAGTATACACAGATAAGAAATATATAGTGGAACTCAAAAACTATCATATATCGGACCATCTCGCATTACGAATCATTTTCAAATCCGAAGAAAACCAAAAGGTTTTTAGATACATCAGAAATTTTAAAGAAGAAAACATGAGGCACTTTAAGGAAAACTTATCCAAAAATACATGGATGGGGGTTTGCAGCAACCATTGTACAGATGTAGACAGCCAGTGGAGCTACTTCATTCAAACGGTCAAAGTTCAGTTCAATGAATGCTTCCCGATATCTGCAATAAATAGTAAGCAAACAAGGAAAAAAGTCTTTTCCTATACAATCCTGGACGATATTAAGAACGAAATGGAACTGCTATATATTCTGAGCCGATATAATAATGAACTAAGGCAGAGTTATAACCGAGCACGAAGAAAATATACGAATTTACTAAAGCGTATAAAAAAACAGCATTATCAGAGTAAAATTGAAGAAAATGACAATATCGTAAAAGCCACATGGGAAGCAGTTCATGAAATTACGCAACTGAAACGAAAACCACAACAACTCGACCCACAAGATGTCGGACCATTTTTCACGCCAAACAATATAAATAATTTTTATGCGGACAGACCCATAGAGATAACGAAGCACTTATCAGAATACCCACACGTAATTAATCTGCAGAACAATCCACATTCATTGTTTATGAACCCGACAACCCAGGAAGAAATAATACAAGTGATAAAGAGTTTAAAAAATACCAAAAGCACAGGAACAGATGAAATCCCTATCTCAACGGTCAAATATGCAGCGGAAGAACTAGCAGTACCATTGGAAGAAATCATCAACAATGCTTTTATTGAAGGAGTGTACCCTAAAGTTCTGAAGGTATCAAAAACGATACCCATATTTAAAAAGGGAAGTAAGAACGATATAAATAACTATAGACCAATAAACCTAGTGTCTTCATTCTCTAAAGTATTGGAGAAATTAATATGTAGTAGACTGCTATCATTCATAGGCAAACACCGACTGTTTAATCAGCGTCAACACGGATTTATTAAAGGACGAAATTTAGAGACAGCCTGTTTCCAGTTCCTAAAAGCAGTCATTCAACACCTAGAGGAACATCGTATCCCGTGCGGAATACTCTTGGATCTCGCAAAGGCATACGACACAGTGGATCATGCTATTCTAATAAAAAAAGCATATTGTTACGGAATTAGGGGTGTTGCTCTAGACCTAATCTCACACTACCTACAAAATAGAATCCAAATAACAGAAATAGAGACATCACATGGAAAGGAGAGATCGACACCAAGGACTATAAATATGGGAATACCACAGGGTAGCATCTTGGGCCCCTTGCTTTTCCTACTGTACATTAATGACCTTCCTGAATTAAATCTTCAACACACACCAAATATGACATTGAACTATGCAGATGACACAAGTATTATTATTGGAAATAGGTCAGAAGAAACAATAGCGACAAACGTCCACACCTCAATGGAGACAATGAAAACCTGGTGTGAGGGGAACAGATTGATCCTAAATAGTGAAAAGACAATGACCATAATATTTAAAACCAACCGCGATAAAAGAACATACAATATCGTTGATCCAATTCTAAATATTAATTTTGAGCTTCAGAAGAGTGTAAAACTGCTTGGTATCCATTTCGACGACACGCTAGGATGGGCAACGCATGTAGCACAACTTGATAAAAAACTAAATAAAGGGGTGTATGCCTTGAGAATACTAAAGCAGTTCCTGAATATTGAGACACTGAAAGCAGTGTATTACGCGAACTTTCATAGCCACCTTAGGATGGGAATAATGTTCTGGGGGAGAGGGGTACAAGCAATTGACGTGTTCAAGAGACAGAAAGATGCACTAAGAACTATATTTTCCCTAAACTATCGACAATCCTGCAGAGGAAAGTTTAGAACAGCCAGGATACTAACTGCGACGGGCACTTACGTCTACGAATCGATAGTATTTTTAGCAAAAAACAAAAAACTTTTCGAAGAATTTAATTTTAAGAATCCCAAGGAAACGAGAAGCTATAACATTAATTTCAGAAAACCAAAACACAGGTTAACTATGACGCAAAAGTTACCACCCTACAGTATCATGGAGCTGTACAATATGTTACCTAAGTATATTAAATTACTCCCAACAACAAAACACCTTAAGACGGAACTTCATCGAATCCTCGTCGACATAGAACCGTACTCCGTGCAGGAATTTTGTGAACGAATAAAAATCTACCAAGAATGAAGAAGGACGTGACAAATTTCATTTAGTGAACATCAATGACCTGCGATTATATGTTATTTGTAATTATAAAAGCTGTTCAAATGTTTGCTTAGTTAATGAAATAAACTATTTGAATTTGAATTTGAATTTGACTAGACAGACAAGACTAGACAGACAAGACTAGACAGACAAGACTAGACAGACAAGACTAGACAGACAAGACTAGACAGACAAGACTAGACAGACAAGACTAGACAGACAAGACTAGACAGACAAGACTAGACAGACAAGACTAGACAGACAAGACTAGACAGACAAGACTAGACAGACAAGACTAGACAGACAAGACTAGACAGACAAGACTAGACAGACAAGACTAGACAGACAAGACTAGACAGACAAGACTAGACAGACAAGACTAGACAGACAAGACTAGACAGACAAGACTAGACAGACAAGACTAGACAGACAAGACTAGACAGACAAGACTAGACAGACAAGACTAGACAGACAAGACTAGACAGACAAGACTAGACAGACAAGACTAGACAGACAAGACTAGACAGACAAGACTAGACAGACAAGACTAGACAGACAAGACTAGACAGACAAGACTAGACAGACAAGACTAGACAGACAAGACTAGACAGACAAGACTAGACAGACAAGACTAGACAGACAAGACTAGACAGACAAGACTAGACAGACAAGACTAGACAGACAAGACTAGACAGACAAGACTAGACAGACAAGACTAGACAGACAAGACTAGACAGACAAGACTAGACAGACAAGACTAGACAGACAAGACTAGACAGACAAGACTAGACAGACAAGACTAGACAGACAAGACTAGACAGACAAGACTAGACAGACAAGACTAGACAGACAAGACTAGACAGACAAGACTAGACAGACAAGACTAGACAGACAAGACTAGACAGACAAGACTAGACAGACAAGACTAGACAGACAAGACTAGACAGACAAGACTAGACAGACAAGACTAGACAGACAAGACTAGACAGACAAGACTAGACAGACAAGACTAGACAGACAAGACTAGACAGACAAGACTAGACAGACAAGACTAGACAGACAAGACTAGACAGACAAGACTAGACAGACAAGACTAGACAGACAAGACTAGACAGACAAGACTAGACAGACAAGACTAGACAGACAAGACTAGACAGACAAGACTAGACAGACAAGACTAGACAGACAAGACTAGACAGACAAGACTAGACAGACAAGACTAGACAGACAAGACTAGACAGACAAGACTAGACAGACAAGACTAGACAGACAAGACTAGACAGACAAGACTAGACAGACAAGACTAGACAGACAAGACTAGACAGACAAGACTAGACAGACAAGACTAGACAGACAAGACTAGACAGACAAGACTAGACAGACAAGACTAGACAGACAAGACTAGACAGACAAGACTAGACAGACAAGACTAGACAGACAAGACTAGACAGACAAGACTAGACAGACAAGACTAGACAGACAAGACTAGACAGACAAGACTAGACAGACAAGACTAGACAGACAAGACTAGACAGACAAGACTAGACAGACAAGACTAGACAGACAAGACTAGACAGACAAGACTAGACAGACAAGACTAGACAGACAAGACTAGACAGACAAGACTAGACAGACAAGACTAGACAGACAAGACTAGACAGACAAGACTAGACAGACAAGACTAGACAGACAAGACTAGACAGACAAGACTAGACAGACAAGACTAGACAGACAAGACTAGACAGACAAGACTAGACAGACAAGACTAGACAGACAAGACTAGACAGACAAGACTAGACAGACAAGACTAGACAGACAAGACTAGACAGACAAGACTAGACAGACAAGACTAGACAGACAAGACTAGACAGACAAGACTAGACAGACAAGACTAGACAGACAAGACTAGACAGACAAGACTAGACAGACAAGACTAGACAGACAAGACTAGACAGACAAGACTAGACAGACAAGACTAGACAGACAAGACTAGACAGACAAGACTAGACAGACAAGACTAGACAGACAAGACTAGACAGACAAGACTAGACAGACAAGACTAGACAGACAAGACTAGACAGACAAGACTAGACAGACAAGACTAGACAGACAAGACTAGACAGACAAGACTAGACAGACAAGACTAGACAGACAAGACTAGACAGACAAGACTAGACAGACAAGACTAGACAGACAAGACTAGACAGACAAGACTAGACAGACAAGACTAGACAGACAAGACTAGACAGACAAGACTAGACAGACAAGACTAGACAGACAAGACTAGACAGACAAGACTAGACAGACAAGACTAGACAGACAAGACTAGACAGACAAGACTAGACAGACAAGACTAGACAGACAAGACTAGACAGACAAGACTAGACAGACAAGACTAGACAGACAAGACTAGACAGACAAGACTAGACAGACAAGACTAGACAGACAAGACTAGACAGACAAGACTAGACAGACAAGACTAGACAGACAAGACTAGACAGACAAGACTAGACAGACAAGACTAGACAGACAAGACTAGACAGACAAGACTAGACAGACAAGACTAGACAGACAAGACTAGACAGACAAGACTAGACAGACAAGACTAGACAGACAAGACTAGACAGACAAGACTAGACAGACAAGACTAGACAGACAAGACTAGACAGACAAGACTAGACAGACAAGACTAGACAGACAAGACTAGACAGACAAGACTAGACAGACAAGACTAGACAGACAAGACTAGACAGACAAGACTAGACAGACAAGACTAGACAGACAAGACTAGACAGACAAGACTAGACATACAAGACTAGACAGGCAAGACTAGACAGACAATACTAGACAGACAAGACTAGACAGACAAAACTAGACAGACAAGACTAGACAGACAAGACTAGACGGACAAGACTAGACAGACAAGACTAGACAGACAAGACTAGACAGACAAGACTAGACAGACAAGACTAGACAGACAAGACTGGACAGACAAACCAAAGCAGACTTTGTTTAGGCTTAAGTCTAAAGTCCTAGATTAACTAGGCAGCCAAAATTAGTAAGAAAGGCTACACTAGAGTAGCTGTTAACTAAGCTACGATTAGCTTTTTATTGTTTTTGACCTTGTCCCTATAAAATGGTTAATATTAAGTAATCGATAGAGTTATATCCCACCTGCTGGGTCTTACACGATCTTTATCCGGATTCGTTTTGTTCGAGCCTTCGTGGCATTAATTAGGTTTTGCAAAATATATATATATATATATATATATATATATATATATATATATATATATATATATATATATATATATATATATAAAGAAAGGAAAAAGGAAATCGAAGCAAATTAGAAAAGGGCCGAAAGGAAAGTGCAATAAAAAGGAAATTGGTTTTCCTTGATCAGTTTAATTAGTCGACGGATTTGCTGTGGATTATCGTGTGAATTGGCGTGGAGGTGCATTTGCGAATTTGTTGGAGAATTTAAATTTAGTCTAGACAAACTTAATTATGTAGTCTGTTTAGATGTTTAAAGTAATTGGCATAATAGACCTTTTCATAGTTGAAACGGTATTTTACGTTTTATACGTTAAAAAGTGCCCGAACTTTTCGTCGTATAACTTAATATGTGCCCGAAACTTTCATATTCCCACCTTTGAAACTTGGCGGATGCGCATGCGCTTAACTAACCTTAAAAAGATCTATTGTTTGTTTGTTTTGGTAATAAATTTAGTCGAAGTTAAAGAAATCGTTTTGGAATCGGTGCAATTCCGTCGCGAATTCGCCGCCGAGCCAGCAGCCGGCAGTGAAGATATTTGATAAACTTGATTTCCATGAAATATTTATTTATCGATTCGCGCGAACGAACTTATCAGGCCCGCCAGAGAACGTGATAATATCTCCAGACCCGAGATTTCAAGACTTTTATTTTCGCGAAAAAAAAGAACGCAAATATTCGCCATTTGAAGCGGTCGTCGGAGGCGTTTCGATCTCGAAGCGCATCGAATATTAATGATATGCCGGCGTTTCGTATTAGCTCCGAACTGCATTCGCCCCGCAAAAACTCTTCCGATGCCAAATTGATTGCCAATTAATTTATACCCCGAATTTGGAGATATTGAGATACATTACGCACGAAATTTCGTAAATTGAAGGTTTTAAATTACGCAAATTGACCATAAAATCTTAAATTATTTATAATTTAGCCTCATTATCTAGTTCAGACTACTTGGCTTAACCACTCCTTCCATATCAATTACCAATTACAAGCAAATTAATCCACTATAACCTTAAAAACAACATTATCAATGCTATATATGCAAAACTATATCGACAGAACACCATTTATCTAGTCTTGTTCGTCAATGTGGTCTTATCTAGTCTTGTCTGTCTGTCTTCCTCGATGGTGTAGTTGACGACATACCCGCCTTTCAATGAGGGAGACCCGGTTTCGAATCCTTGTCGGGGAGACAACAACTAGGGCGGTTTTCACTAACCGTCCGGGCTGCCCACCCTGAATGAATGCAAAATATGCGATACCGGGGTGGGACATACTAAAAGCCAAGGTGGAATAGGGGGTTTAGACTTGTCTATCTATTCTTGTCTGTTTAGTTTTATTTGTTTATCTTTATGTGTAATATGCGCCTAGTCACGTCTATGTAGTCTTGTTTGTCTGATCTTATTTGAGAAAGTTAGTGTGTGGGTGGCAAGATCACGTTTTCGCAATAAAACCCCGAAAGTTCTCAATCGAATTGTGATTACAGAAATCAAGTGATCGTCGCTAACTAATAACAGGCAGACGGACGTAGGATCGCAGGGGACATGTAGTATGGACATGGACTAGAAACGAGATCACAGGTTAAGATAAGCTGGCATTTATTAAAAAAAAGTTTATAATTGCACACAAAATTGTGACTGGGAGGTAAAGCAAAAACGTGTCGTAATTAATGTCGCGCGTAATTAGAATTTATCGCGAGTGCGAAAAAATATTCGCGTTAATTAAAGCTCGCGCATCATATTTATTTGTTTCGGCGCGCGGAATTAATAAACGGCATGAAACCCTTGCAACAACAACAAAAACAAAACAGTTTTCGCTGATTTAATTAAAAACCGCAAAAGTTGCCGCCGCCGAAATCTTCCGCACAAATCGTGTTATTTTCATATGGAAATTCTGGCCCAGTGAATTAGTCGGTCTATATGTAATAACTTTTTCTATTTAGCTTGAGTGCAGAAGTTATGCCCTAATAAATCACGACAGCTACATACCGCACCTTTTTTTCATTCCCCTTTTTCTCTTTCTTCTTTTCATATGCTAATAACCAGCTATCAATCTAATTTATACACACTAAAACACACACGAGAATAATTTATAGATCGGACTAGATTACACAGAAAATCAACTAAACATATACATACTATACACTAGTCTATCCAAACTAAACGCTCAAATACTTACTATATTCCTACTCTTGTCTGTCTAGTCTTCTAGTTCCCAACGCCAGCGGACAAAAATAAATAACTCGTCCCTTACTGTAGTTACGCTTTATACCGGCAGGATTTTGCCTGTAATCTATATACAGTTTAATCTCGATAATCCGACACATATGGGAGCAGACAACCGCCGGATTATCAGAAAGAGTGGTGGGAGGGAAGAACGCGAGATGTCTCCAGACCAAACTAAACGCTCAAATATTTACTATATACCTACTCTTGTTCGTTTAGTCTTGTCTGTATCTGAACCAAAGGCTCCCAACGCCAGCGGATAAAAATAACTAACTCGTCCCTCACTGTAGTTACGCTTTATACCTGTAGGATTTTGCCTGTAATCTATATACAGTTTAATCTCGATAATCCGACACATATGGGAGCAGACTACCGCCGGATTATCAGAAAGAGTGGTGGGAGGAAAGAGCGCGAGCGGTCTCCAGACCGCCGGATTACTGAACGTGTCGTCCGAATTACAGAGATTATACTGTAATTCAAACCCACTAATAATCTTAAAACTGAAAATCTTACAGTTAAAACTAAATCGCTGCAAGGCAGGACATAATCTGCTGGAACAGACAATATTCGAAAATGCCATATTGTTATAGGTCAAGAGCCAAATAAGCGCATGACTGGCAACTGCTTCCTTAACTTAGACCGGAACAGCTTCATTTATACTTACAAATCATTGCCTGTGATATCTAACAATTGCTGTAAAGGTTTTGTCTGTGTCGAGCTACCAAAAACCTACGTTTATTCTTGTTATCTGTCACCAAAGAAAACAACTAAGGAGTTTTAAGAATATCTATACGATCTAGAACTTCACCTAAAGGCTAATTCGAGACTAGGGCTTCACTCGAGATCGATATTTTTGTCGTCTCGTAAAAGCGAGACGAGGCCGAGACGATACAGTTTTGAAAATTATTTAGGCGAGAGCGAGACCGTAATTGGTCTCGCTCCAGCAAGAGAGAGAGAGAGAGAGAGAGAGTACATGTGGTCTCGCTCTCACGAGACACGAGATGTGACGAGCGTATGTGGTCTCGCCTTTGCAAGACATTAGAGACTCGTTTCTGATCTTGTTCATACTTCTTCTTCTTTCACTCGGGCAGTCGTAATAGTTTCTTGCATAAATTTCAGAACTGCAAATGGTCAGAACTGCTCGTTCTGACCTCGGGCAAGTTACTCGCAAGAGCGAGACGAGACAAACGGTTCCTAGAGCAAGAGCGAGACGAGAGAAACGGTTCCTACTGCGAGAGCGAGACGAGGCAAGCGATGCCTAGAGCGAGACGAGACAAACGGTTCCGAGAGCGAAACGAGACAAACAATTCCTAGAGCGAGAGCGAGATGTGACAAACGGTTCCTAGAGCGAGAGCGAGAAGAGATAAACGGTGCCTAGAGCGAGATCGAGACGAGACAAACGGTTCCTAGAGCGAGAGCGAGACGAGAAAACGGTTCCTAGGACGAGAGCGAGACGAGACAAGCGGTGCCTAGAACGAGAGCGAGACGAGACAAACGATTCTTAGAGCGAGAGCGAGACGAGACAAACGGTTCCTAGAGCAAGAGCGAGACGAGACAAACGGTTCCTACTGCGAGAGCGAGACGAGACAAGCGGTGCCTAGAGCGAGACGAGACAAACGGTTCCGAGAGCGAGACGAGACAAACGGTTCTTAGAGCGAGAGCGAGATGTGATAAACGGTTCCTAGAGCGAGAGCGAGAGCGAGAAGAGATAAATGGTGCCTAGAGCGAGATCGAGACGAGACAAACGGTTCCTAGAGCGAGAGCGAGACGAGAAAACGGTTCCTAGGACGAGAGCGAGACGAGACAAGCGGTGCCTAGAACGAGAGCGAGACGAGACAAACGATTCTTAGAGCGAGAGCGAGACGAGACAAACGGTTCCTAGAGCAAGAGCGAGACGAGACAAACGGTTCCTACTGCGAGAGCGAGACGAGGCAAGCGATGCCTAGAGCGAGACGAGACAAACGGTTCCGAGAGCGAAACGAGACAAACAATTCCTAGAGCGAGAGCGAGATGTGACAAACGGTTCCTAGAGCGAGAGCGAGAAGAGATAAACGGTGCCTAGAGCGAGATCGAGACGAGACAAACGGTTCCTAGAGCGAGAGCGAGACGAGAATAATTTTTTCACAACTAAAGAGAACGAGACGATATTTTTGAAATTCTCGCCCTATCTCAAGCCCGTGTCTTCAATAGGGCTATGTGAAGTCCTATGGGAGACACAAGGAATTCTGGGAATTGATCTAAACCCAAAAGCTCATATCTTCAGTTCGAAAATCCAAGATATCAAAGGTGAGATCCTGGAAGAATGGATCGAAGCAAACGACCTTTCAGTTGTTAATGAAGGAGACACACCTACATTCTCGAATCACAATTGCTCTTCCTTGATAGACGTTACAATCAGTAGAAAAATTAGTAGATGGAAAATCGACTTGGAACTGAAAAGCTAAGCGATATCCTTTCGAGATCAATGAATCTCTACAGAAAACTCGTACTCAAGAAGCGCCAAAACATCTAAGCTGGAAACTGGAAAATAACTGACGTGTATGACTAGTCACATAACTTAGAATGTGCATACAACTGCGTCAGCGGTCCCAAATTTAATTTTGACAATATATTATAAATTATTTCAATTGATGCAAATGGTCTTCCACAGTGGTTTAGTAAGCACGGAAAAGTAAAATAAAGCTTCTAAGTCGTCCGGTTTAAGTAATACAAATTTGGGTTGTTGTAATAAAAAATTTGATATTTTCAACAAAATAACTGACGTGTATGACTGGTCACATAACGAACGCTGTGCATACAACTGCGTCAGCGGTTCGAAATTTAATTCTGACGACATATTATAAATTATTTCAATTGATGCAAATCGTCTTCCACAGTGCGTTAGTAAGCGTGGAAAAGTAAAATGAAGCTTCTAAGTCGTCCGGCTTAAGAAATATTTGGGTTTTTTATAAAAAAAATGACATTTTCAACAAAATAAATGACGTGTATGACTGGTCACATAACTAAGAATGTGCATACAACTGCGTCAGCGGTCCCAAATTTAATTTTGACAACATATTATAAATTATTTCAGTTGATGTAAATCGTCTTCTACAGTGCTTTAGTAAGCGTGGAACAAGTAAAATGAATCTTCTAAGTCGTCCGGTTTAAAAAACATTTGGGTTTTTGTAATAAAAAATTGACATTTTCAACAAAATAACTGACGTGTATGACAGGTCACATAAATAAGAATGTGCATACAACTGCGTCAGCGGTCCGAAATTTAATTTTGACGACATATTATAAATTATTTAAATTGATGCAAATCGTCTTCCACAGTGCTTTAGGAAGCGCGAAAAATTAAAATGAATCTTCTAAGTCTTCCGGTTTAAGAAATATTTGGGTTTTTGTAAAAAAAAAAACGGCCGAGGGACGGTCCAGACTACAAAAAATATTAGACCAGGAAACTGAGCAAAGCAATGTAACATCTAAAGAGCATCGGCAACCAGTTACAACCCCTTCCGATTTCACCAAACATATTTCCAATTTGTGCGCGGAATGCTTTCCAAGACGACGTCGACCAAAACACTGTCACCAACCTACATACTGGTGGACTACAGCGAAAAATCCGCCTTCGTCAGAAAGAGAAGAGCGTTAGTAAGAAATAATAAATCAAAGGCAACTGATGCACAGAAACAAGCAGCGTGAATCGACTATCGTAACTCGTAAGATCCTTCCCCTGGTGAAATGGACTTCGACAACGGCAGAACAGAAGTCACCAACGGTAAACTGATCCCTGAAACCGGTGAAGATCTTAACCCTTAACCACCTGCCATACGTCTCAGGTGAGAAAATTACTGCTACTTTGGGTCTGAGAGACGTATGTCAGGTGGTTAGGTGTTAAGATTGCTATAAACTCGCGCAAGAAAGAGTTGTGGAAGGATCTCTGCAACCAGTTGGAAGAAGATATATGAGGCCAAGGCTTTAAAATTATATCTGGCAAACCAAAACAGTGTCTAAACATTAGTCTAAGCGAGGAAGAGATAATTCGCCAGGTTGAAAAACTGTTACCCCAAAAAAATCTAAAAAACATTGGGTGGTTCCCGAAATAACGGAAATAAAGACCTGTGACCTGGAAGCTATAAACTCACGCAAGAAAGATTTGTGTAAGGCTCCCTGCAACTAATTTGAAGAAGATATATCGGGCCAAGGCTTTAAAATTATGTCGGGAAAACTAAAACTAAGGCTAAACATTAGTCTAAGCGAGGAAGAGATAATTCGCCAGGTTGAAAAACTGTTACCCCAAAAAAATCTAAAAACCATTGGGCGGTTCCCGCAATAACGGAAATAAAGACCTTTGACCTGGAAGCTATAAACTCACGCACGAAAGAGTTGTGGAAGGATCTCTGCAACTAGCTAGAAGAAGATATATAGGGCCAAGGCTTTAGAACTATATCTGGCAAACCAAAACCTATGCCAAACATTTGTCTAAGCGAGGAAACCAAAGTTAATACGCCAGGTTGAAAAACTGTTCCTCAAAAAAACCTAAGAACCATTGCGTGGTTCCCGAAATAACGGAAATAAAGACCTTTGACCTGGAAGCTATAAACTCACGCAAGAAAGATTTGTGTAAGGATCTCTGCAACCAGTTGGAAGAAGATATATGAGGCCAAGGCTTTAAAATTATATCTGGCAAACTAAAACAGTGGCTAAACATTAGTCTAAGCGAGGAAGAGATAGTTCGAGAGGTTGAAAAACTGTTACCCCAAAAAAATCTAAAAACCATTGGGCGGTTCCCGCAATAACGGAAATAAAGACCTTTGACCTGGAAGCTATAAACTCACGCACGAAAGAGTTGTGGAAGGATCTCTGCAACTAGCTACAAGAAGATATATAGGGCCAAGGCTTTAGAACTATATCTGGCAAACCAAAACCTATGCCAAACATTAGTCTAAGCGAGGAAACCAAAGATAATACGCCAGGTTGAAAAACTGTTCCTCAAAAAAACCTAAGAACCATTGCGTGGTTCCCGAAATAGCGGAAATAATGACCTTTGACCTGGAAGCTATAAACTCAAGCAAGAAAGTGTTGTGGAAGGCTATCTGCAACCAGTTGGAAGAAGATATATGGGTCCAAGGCTTTAAAATTATGTCTGGCAAACCAATAAAAAGGCCAAACATTAGTCTAAGCGAGAAAGAGATAATACGCCAGGTTGAAAAACTGTTCCCCAAAAAAATCTAAAAACCATTGGGTGGTTCCCCAAATAACGGAAATAAAGACCTTGGACCTGGAAGCTATAAACTCAAGATATATCGGGCCAAGGCTTTAAAATTATGTCTGCAAAACTAAAACAAAGGCCAAACATTAGACTAAGTGAGGAAGAGATAATACTCCAGATTGAAAAACTGTTCCCCAAAAAAACCTAAGAACCATTGGGTGGTTCCCGAAATTACGGAAATAAAGACCTTTGACCTGGAAGAATTTCTAAAAACTGCGCAGCGGATCAAAACCGGGAAAACTCCAGGTATATCGGCAGATGTGCTCAAAGCAACAATTATCAAGAGACCTGAAGTGATGAACAGCTCTGGAAAATTTCGCGATATTTGGAAGGAGTCACGCCTTGTACTCATCGAAAGTCATTGTACTCATTGGAAAACCTAAAAAAGAGCCGGCCGATGAAACATCGTACCGTCCGATCTGCGTTCCAAATACTTCAGGTAAACTGCTTGAAATGCTACTCAATGCGCGCCTAGAGGACGAACAAAATCCAAAGGAATATTATACGATAGACAGTACGGATATCGAGCGGGCAGGTCAACGATAGATGCTCTCACCAAAGTTTTGGAAATACCAAATAAAATTAGAAAGAAAGCCTTAAGAAATCAAGAGCTCGCGGTACTTCTCTCTTTAGACATAGAAAACGCGTTCATCTCAGCTCCATGCGTGCCCACATAAGTGAGCACGAAAGCCCACTTTCGTGATGATCAGAACGTTATCGTCCTTAAATTATCCAGCTGGATGCTTCGTTCGGAAATAACTCCAGTTTTTAGATCTCGCGGTACTTCTCAGCTCCATGCGTGCCCACAAAAGTGGGCACGAAAGCCCACTTTCGTGGTGATCACAACGTTGTCGTCCTTATCCACCTGGATGGGTCGTTCGGAAATAGCTCCCGTTTTTGGATCTTTGGTGGTAATCCGCATAAGCTTGAAATTGATGGTACCATTCTTAGTGACTGGTTTCAGGGAGTAGTTCTGTTCAGACGTTGTCGATTTTACCTGTTACAACTGGAACTTTGTGGTCGACGACGTTCATGACCTGAGAAAAGTTGGGATTGATTTTACGTTCATGACCTGAGAAAAGTTGGGATCGATTTTACCGGTTTTCGGATCAACAACATTGGAATCCACGAGGATCTGACCAGTGTTCTCGTTCATTTGTATCGGTGACACCGAAGGTTTTCCTTTGGCCTCTTGCTGCACCGTTGCTGTATTTTTCCACTGCGTCTTGCGCTGTCACTTCCAGTTGAGAGTTATTTCTCCCGCAGACAATAAGTGTTAGGTCGTCAGCGTAGGCTACAGAAGTAACATTTTTTCCCAAGTCGAGTTGCAGTATTTTGTTGTTGAACATGTTCCATAGTGTAGGTCGTACAATGGAGCCCTGTGGGACGAATATTGTTTCTATTTTTAACCTGCTGTTGGTGATAATGTATTCATAACGATTTTCCTATTAACCGGATCTTTCCATATTTCGTTTGCAAAATTCCGGATAACGGATCAACGTCCTTCTCCACCGTTCCTATCTCCGTTTCGAACTTTCCAGTCTTCGGGTCCTTCTTAGCAGTAATCACCAAAATCTTCACCAGACGTTTTTTTACCGAACCAGATGCGACTTCAAGGAACGCGGTTTTGACCTTTTTCTCTGGGCTTAACGATGGTGATTAGTTATCCCAAAGTTTCGCTGCGTTCTCACGTTCTTGGATCGATCACTGGACCTAAGAACATCCACGGTTCGGAAGCGTTGTCTTTTTTTAAGACAAGGCTTGTTGAAGTCAATTTACCTTGAAGCATTTCTTGTTTGTTGCTAGTGGGATCGGTTATGACCAAAGTGCCCATGTCCTTGTTGATAAAGGACCTTATGACCTTATAATAGAGGCGCTAATAGCAGCGGGTGTTGGCCCATATTTGGTAAAGATGGTCCAGTCATACCTCAGTTATAGATAGATTATCACCAACAGCAAGTCAAAAATAGAAACAACATGCAGTGTCCCACAGGGCTCCATTTTAGGGCTTACACTATGGAATATCTACAAAATACTGCAACTCGACTTCGTACCTCAGTAATAGATACATTATCACCAACAGCAGGTCAAAAATAGAAACAACATGCGATGTCCCACAGGGCTCCATTGTAGGACCTACACTATGGAACATCTTCTACAACGAATTTCTGGAACTCGACTTGGGAAAAAATGTTACTTCTGTGGCCTACGCTGACGACCTATCATTTATTGTCTGCGGGAGAAATAACTCTCCCCTGGAAGAGACAGCGCAAGACGCAGTGGCAAAATACAGAAACGGGTAACTGAACTAAGGCTTAAAATGGCACATGCAAAGACAGAAGGTTATACTTGCGGGCAGAAGAAAACTTAAGACACTGTCGATAAAAATTGGGGACACCAGCAAGCCGATCATCAAGTACTTGGGTGTATTATCCAGGTTTACACCCAAGTACTTGATGACCGGCACTTGATGTCGTTTTAAAATCAAGTGCGAGAAAGCCGAGAAATCGCTGATGACTCTGACAAGGATCACCCCAAACCTATGCGGACCGCTCGAAAGAAAACGTCGAAAACTAATATTCGCGACGACTTCAACTATCCTCTACGGTGCACCTATATGGTCGCAGGCGCTGAGGCATTCCTACTATATAAACAAACTGGAAGCCCTAAACCGAAAAATGGCACTCCGAGATATATCGACATACGGAACTATCTCCACCGCCGCCGCAACTGCTATAGCATCAATACCGCCCCTTGAACCGAGAGTTCGGGAGATGGTATTGCTATATCATGTATTGATTCGGGAAGAATAGCAGATCTGATGCTAAAGATAAATGTATGAACGAGTGGCAGGAGAGATGCGGAGAACGTGCACTCCAAATCTCTCCTGCCATTCCTCCATACATTTATCTTTAACATCCGACCTGCTATTCTTCCTGAGTCGATATATGGACGAGTGGCAGGAGAGATGGGGAGAACGTACACTTTCCATCTTTCCTGCCACTAGTCCATACATTCATCTTTAGCATCAGACTTGCTATTCTTTCCGAGTCGATATATGGTTACCATCTCCTGAACTCTCAATTCGTTGGACAAAAACTTTTATAACGGACGTGAGGTTGTGGAGAGAGAGAACGTGGGGAGTGGTGGATTATTATGTTCAGGCTTTTACCGGTCATGGTGTCTTAGCTCCACAAAATTAAAAAGAAAGATCATCTGCTGGTTTTGAACGGACATTGACTCTGCCGAACATACCATCTTTCACTGTATGAAATGGACGGACCATCGTAAAATAGCAGAACAGGTATGCGGTACAGTAGTATCGACAATGAACGTGGCAGAATTACTTCTAAGAACAGGAACAGATTGGAAGGATTTAAACCCCCTCAAGAATTTAAACCCCCTCACTAAACCCCCTAATCCACTTTGAATTTTAGTGTGAGCCACCCCGGTATCGCATATTTTGCATTAATTCAGGGTGGGCAGCCCGGACGGAGGATTCGAACCCGTGTCTTCCGCATTGAAAGGCGGGTATGTTGTCAACTACACTATCGAGGAGGACAGTATCTGTCTAGACTCGTCTGTCTAGCCTTGTCTGTCTACTCTTATGTAGACAGTGTCTCCAGTCTGATCAATCCTTAATACACGAAGCCTGATAGTCAAAGCTTGTTGGTCAAGGTTTCATAGACGAAGCTTCATTAAGGGTGCTAAAGGTTGCTGATCACGTTAGAAGTCAAAAATGCTTTTAATTCAGCTGCATGGCACAACATCGTAGAAGATTGTAGATTGTAGATATGGTGGTGACGACTTGTACTGCGACCTTTATAGATCTATTGTACCCCACCCTCCTCCTCCAAGTGTTGGTGTACTTACACATTTAGAGCGCCTCCTCTAATCCTGATTCCTTTAGGAATCTCAGGATCTGAGTGGGATTTAAGGCCTGCAGCTCCTCTGTGTTCAAGCAGTGAGCCCCAAGGTACATCTGTCTCTTGCGGAGTAATGCTCCGCAGTCTTTGAACAGATGTAAGGGGGTTTCCTCTGCTGAGCCACAGAATCTGCATCCATCATCCTCCTCTAGGCCTAGGGCCTTGAGATGTTTCCTAAGTCTGCAGTGTCCCGTCAGGGCTCCTGTCAGAATTCTGAGCTTGTTCCTGCTTAGTTTCAGGCAAGCTTTAGTTCTCTTCTGGTTAAAAGATCCCAGCATCACTTTGGATTGCCTTAGCCCTGGAAGTTCTTCCCAGGTTTTCATCCATTTTCCTCTTATTTCTTCATCTAAACTTTTGCGGATGGTGTTCACGCTCATACCGCAAAAGGGTTCCGGACCTATAAAGGGGTTACTGGATACCTTGTTTGCTAGGTGATCGGCTTCTTCGTTTCCGTCTATACCAGTGTGTCCTGGTACCCAGTATAGCATTACTTTATTATCCCTGCCAAGCTTGTTCAGCTTCCCCACACAGTCCCATACCAGTTTGGATCTGATGGTGTATGAGCTAATGGCCTTGATGGCTGCTTGGCTATCTGACAGGATAGCAATTCGTTTTTTGCGGTACTTCCTGTCGAGGTTAAACTGTGCACATCTTTCGATTGCGTGTACCTCTGCTTGGAAGATACTTGGGGATGTTCCCATGGATTCGGAGTATCTGGTACGAGGTCCAAACACTCCTGCACCAGTGCCTTCCTTTGTATTCGAACCATCTGTATACTTGATGGCATTTTGCTCTATGTGGTATGCTGAGGATTCGTCGCTCCAATCGGCTTTACTACTACACATTGCTGTGTAGTTTTTCTCGAAGTGGTATTTGCATACCATTTCGTCTTTTGGTACTTCCAGCCAGGGGATCTTGGCAGCGAGGCTGTTTCGGTCTCTGCTCCCGATTATTTTGCCTCTGCCCATTCCTTCCTTGCTGAACCTTACGATCGCCGATCTGGCGGCGCTCTCCACCACAAGGTGCAGCAGAGTCAGATCCAGGAGCAGCTCCAATGCTGCTGTCGGACACGACCCCATCGCCCCCGTGATGCAGACACACGCCAGTCTTTGAATCTTCTCAAGGTGTTTCCTCATAGAGGCCAGCTTGATTCTACTTCCCCACGCAACCGCCCCAAAAGTGATTGCAGGTCTCACTATCATGGTGTACATCCATCGCAGGATAGTGGGGTTACAACCCCACGTTTTTCCTGCCAGATTTCTGCACACCATTAGGGCGCGTTTGGCTTTACCTACCACTGCCTCAGCGTGTCTATTCCATAGGAGTTTGCTATCTAGTGTGATACCCAGATACCTTATCTCCTGTTGGTATTCTACTGCCTTCCCATCTATGAGTATGGGATGTAGGCAGTTTAGTTTTCTCCTTCTAGTAAATAGTATCATCGTGGTTTTGCTCGGGTTGAGTCTCAATCCCACTGTTTGACACCATCTACTAGTTACGTTGAGGCTTCTCTGAACAATTTCACAGAGCGTTACCTCAAATTTTCCTCTGGCCATTATGACTATGTCATCGGCGTAACCTTGACATTTGATGTCTAGGTCGTTTAGCCTAACCAGTAGTTCATCAACTACCAGGCTCCACATTAGCGGTGATAGTACACCTCCCTGTGGGCACCCTCGAGTTGTGGAGATCTTAATGGTGTCTTTTCCCACTTGTGTCTGCGCCGTTCTAGTTCTCAGCATTTCTCCCATCCACTTTGAGATAGTGCTGTCGATATTCCTTCTTTCGAGGGCCGCCCTGACAGCCTCGTGTGAGGTGTTGTCAAAAGCTCGTAGAATCGTAGAAGAGCTTATAGCCAGAAGTTTCCCCCCATGCCTACTGAAACTGGTGAGAAGATATCTACCGAAGCGCTGTATCATATTGGAGGCGGAAGGTAAAGTTATCGATAGAGAAGTTTACAGTGGTGTTCCGCAGGGCTCAGTGATGGGACCCACCCTCTGGAACATCCTGTATGGCGGTGTGCTAAGGCTGAGATTACCAGAGGGCCTTGACATAGTAGGCTTCGCCGACGACCTGGCTCTCATCGTGACGGGCAAAAACGAGAAACAAATAATAGACAGAGGGAACTGATAAAACAAACTGAAACAAATAATAGACAGAGGGAATGGCAATTAAACTAGTGGTAAATTGGATGAACGGGAAAAAATTGAAACTCGTTCCAGAGAAAACCAAGGCTGTGTTACTAAAAAAAAGGAGAAAAATGGGCCTCATCATGTTCAAAATAGAACATGAAAAAATCATATCAAAGAAATCTATAAAATATCTGGGAATCACGACCAAACGAAGAGTGTTATGCACAGTAGTCTACTCCACTATGCTGTACGGTGCCCCAGTATGGAAAAAAGCCATGGAAAAGGTTACCGCGAGACAAAAGTTGGCATCAATTCAGAGGAAGATGATGGCACTGAGAACTTGTAGTGCATACAGGACGGTGTCAGGAGACACGGCACTTGTAATAGCGGCGATACCACCGATACAGCTCCTAGTCGAAGAAAGAGCTGTATATACAGCACAAAAAAAAAACAGTAGTCAGGCTGGAGACAGAAATGAGCGAAAGAAGACTGCGAGGTCACCAGTCTTTAGCATCAGACTTGCTATTCTTTCCGAGTCGATATATGGTTACCATCTCCTGAACTCTCAATTCGTTGGACAAAAACTTTTATAACGGACGTGAGGTTGTGGAGAGAGAGAACATGGAGAGTGGTGGATTATTATGTTCAGGCTTTTACCGGTCATGGTGTCTTAGCTCCACAAAATTAAAAAGAAAGATAATCTCATCTGAAAGATACCACCGATACAGCTCCTAGTCGAAGAAAGAGCTGTATATACAGCACAAAAAAAAACAGTAGTCAGGCTGGAGACAGAAATGAGCGAAAGAAGACTGCGAGGTCACAACTGTACATCAGCTGGCAACAACTGTGGAACAGCTCAAATAAAGGAGAATAGACCCGACTGTTAATCCCCCAAGTAAAACCATGGGCGACAAGGAAAAATGGAGAGGTGGACTAATACCTGACACAATTACTGTCCGGCCACGGGTGCTTCAGACAGTACCTGTGCGGCATAGGACGAGCGTCAGACGGCTCGTGTGTCTACTGTGGGGAAATGGACAGTGTGCAACACACAATCTTCGATTGCCCCAGGTGGACACCAGAAAGAGACAAATGGGCAGAAAGAACCCAAGCAACACTGGAAGTGAAAACACTTACGGACATAATGTTAAGGTCGGAGCAGGACTGGATAACAACGGTGACCATGGCTAACGACATATTACTAGAAAAGGAAAACGACGAACGGAACGCGTATACATACCTGAACCTCTAATCAACTACGAAGGAGGGAGAAAGTAAGGCCTTAAATTGACCCAAACTGCATGCACCTTTAGGAACTAAGAAATAGACAACGGCATCTTGAAGCTAAATGCCATGAGGCGATACCAAGATGATCGTGTTATTTCAGGGGGGCACTTGCCAAGTTAACCGAATGTGCTTGCTACGTCCCATTGAAAAAAAGACAAAGCTTCATAGATAAAACTTTTAGAAAAATTTTATAAAAATTTTTTATTTACTTAATCTTGTTTGTCTAGTCTTCATTATTTAACCTTGATGGTTTGGTCCAATCTTGGTGGTCTGGTGTTGCCTTATTTATCTAATCTAGGTGTGGTATTATTATTTATTAGTCTAGGTATAGTCTGTTTTTGTGGAAGTAAATTAAAGCAATTTAAAAGGTTCGACAAATTCAACAATTCGTTGCAAATAGTTTTATTTTTTGGTTTGCTTGCAATTTCAATCACTTGTTTATTCGCCACTGAATGGGCAAATATTTCGCGATTTTGGAGCTTTTCATTATTTCCTGGCACTAAAAACGTTCCATTAACCGAATTGCAAAAAATACCTGATTTGCAAAAAAAATGAAATAACAAAAAAAAACAGCAAATCTGCTTTGGATTAAACATTTTATGAGTGGAAATTGGAAGGAAAAAATGTTTTGTTGCTGGAAAACCGTTGCGAATTAGTCGGTTGCTCGTTTCGCGGTTTCGCGAATTTTATCTGTCCGCCGGATAACTAGCGGAATTCTGGGCCGCTGTGGTCGCAATTACAAACCTCCCGAATCTAAACTACACACGAATTCGCCAACTAAATATCATCTAAAGTCAAATTTTCAAATTTGATTAAAATACACGGAAGAAAAGTACATTTTAAAAATTACAGATTCAAATAGTATCTGCGGCCTTACGAAACTGTAAAAATTACAAATTGCTTTTGTTAAAGTTACAGTTTCAAGTTATATTATTAGTAAATAAGTTTTAAAAATTACAGTGTGCTACTGCAATCTTTACAATTTTGTATTCGTAAGGATTCTGCTACTATTTAAACTGTAATTTTTAATGTGTACAATTTTCCGTGTACGTATTAATGAATTCTTCTAAAACTTGCTTATTGATAGTCTGAATTAGTTAGGCAACAATTTTGAGATAAATCGAGTTATTAAGATTCTTAATTAATTCGTGTTGAAACAAGGGGCAATTGTCGACGTGTGGCTTTTCGTCGACCATAATTAATAAATCGTCGCTTAAGCCCTAAAATAACATTGGAATTGAGTAGTTTTCTTGCGTGTGTGCGCCCTCGGTGGGTTTATATTTGAAATTTAAATCGGATATTCGGCATACGTACATAAACTTTAGTTATGTAGAACAAATAGACTGAGCTTTTCTCGGCTGTTTGTTTTCCTACGATCGATTGCTCGACGGCAAATATTGGAAAGCCGACTTCTCGTCCGCACAGTCAATATTCTCGCTGCCGCCGTATACATTATAAGCTCGAAACGCAAATAATTTCGCCATTGAATACCTTTCTCCGGACACAAAAACGCATTATCGAATCTGAATTCCGGTAATTTGCGAAATAACCGTTTTCCATATGAATTTTTA
The DNA here is from genome assembly GCA_944588485.1 of Phosphuga atrata. NCBI lineage: Eukaryota > Metazoa > Arthropoda > Insecta > Coleoptera > Silphidae > Phosphuga > Phosphuga atrata. The sequence continues at coordinate 54,529,868 of OX155903.1, forward strand.
TTACTAACTTTGCACTTAGAACTTTTTCGCTTTCCAAGTTTTTAATTTATTTCCTTTTCCCTCGACGCAGCTCCCACAACTTTTACTCTCATAAACTAACTCCACATCCTATTAAACGACACTACACATTACACTAAATATTAATTACTTCCAAGTAAACTAAACACAGTCTACCAAAAAAACGGTACTTACGTATTAAAGCCACCACCGCTATATATTGGATCGCGAGTTCGCGCTGCCATGCGAAGTATGTTTTCTTGATTTATCAACAACCTAATCTAATTGGGGTTAAAAAATGAAGAATTTTGAGTTTTAAAAATGTTTTCATTTTAAATAAAATGTTTTATTTTATGATTTATCATAAAAAACTTAAACTGGCGGCATTTAAAATGTAGCGGTGGTAGCGTTAATACGTAAGTTACAAAAAAACTAACCACTAGATTTACCTGCAAATTGTTGCTTAACCAATCTAGACTATCACTAATAAGTGATAGTGTTTTTTTAATATAGTGATAGTGATTAGTGTTTTAAGATAAGTGCAAAGTTTCAAAGAAATCCATGAATGCGTATTTGTTGAAATGAATTTCCGAGGGGTCATCCACTCTTGAAATACATGTTAATATTTAGATGCATTACTGCACATTACTTTGCATTCCCTAGCAGTACGTAAGTATTACACCACATTACACGAAGTACTCTTCGTGTATTCCTTGCATTACTCTTGCAGTCCCTGAATTACATTCACATTATATTCGCATTACGTCACCACTACAACTGCATGAGCTCATAATGCGCGTCGTCATGGGCCGCCCCGCAGTAGGACAGTGAGTTTCTACTAAACTCCTACTGGGTAAGCTCTGAGAGAAGCTCCCGAGGAAACTCTTAAAGACAATGGTAATTCAGCCACAACAAATATATTGCTTCAGAAACAGAAAACGATGTAAAGTAATAAATAATTTTGACGTTACAAAATATAAAATAACTGACTTTTTTTAAACGTGAAACAATACAAAGTGCAATTAAAAAAAATACTTCTAGTACTTGCAGAATGTAGAGCTAATCTAAATAACGTTGGTGACACACAAATATTCAAATCATTTAGCAAAGAAAATACCACAGGATTTTTATAAATGTTGAAGAACTCCGTCACAAGAAACTCGGCGGAAAAATCAAAATCAGGAAATCGATATCCGGATTAACTGAAAAAATGGCTTTGCACTAGAGATGAGCTTGGGATCATATCGACCCATCCCATCGTCCCATGGGACGGAATTAGTGGTATGTCGCGTGGGATGGGACGACAATTTTGTATGGGACAGAGTCGGGCGAGTTTTGATAATCTAGTAAATCTAGTTCGTGCATAGTTAATTGCTTAGCGTACCAATACGCAAATCTTCCATAATATGTCCAGCCCAGGAAATTTCTGTGATAACGATCTTGTTCCTGAAAATTCTTACGGTCCTTTGCAATGAAAAAGATTACTCATTGTCAGATAAAGAAATTAAGGAAAAATTAAATTCGAACGGATTATCGTTAAGAGAGTCGGAACCGAAAAGAAAGTTTGTTGTATGGGAAAATGAGATGAATGTGATGGGACAGTCGGACGAAAATGGGATGGGACAGTGACAGGGATCCGTCCCACGGGATGGGATTTGGAACGAGAAGCTTGTCCCATGCTCATCTCTACTTGGCACTATTTCATTACTGCTGGGCTATTTGCATATGAAACTTTTTACTTATACATCTTATACAGAACTTTGGGCAATTTTTCAAAGACAGTCCTAAAATCAATCCTACGTTGATTGTTCAATACTAAACCTGGCAGACTATCATCAGATAGAATTCATCGCGTAAAAGGAATTAGAACTCTAAAAGATAAGGAGAAATAAAGAAAATAAAAAGGAGAATGATACAGAAGAAATTTGTACTTCTGAAGGTGAAGACATTTATACGAATAAAAGTGACAGTGAATTAGAAAACGCAACAGATTTCGCAATAGACTTCTATAATCAGAACTGACTCTCAGTACAACAATATAAAATTCGAGATAAAATTAGAACAAGAAAAATATTATTTAAAAAAATAAATCTAAAGTAGATAGCTTCATATGGCCAAAAGAAGAAGATATTGCAATTATAGAAAATGGATTCGGTTTTTATGACCCTGTGGAGTTTCTGGGTTCAGAACCTTTCAGTTGAGACAATTTGTAATTTGTCTGTTTCTATACGAAACGCTAGTTTTCTATACCGTGCGTACGTAGCTTAAAGTTCAGGGCATTACAAGAAGTTATTTCACATTCCCTTCCTTTATGACACATTACTTTGCAGTACCTAAGAATTTAAAAAAATATCTGACATTGTTACGCGTTACGCTTATGATGTCTCCGAGTACTTCGCATTACCAAAGAATTAGTATAATTACGTGACATAATTACGCATTACGCTAGTAATTTCTTCAAGTACCTCGAATTACCAAAAAATCAGGATAATTGCGAATACATTGTAACATTTGAGGGAGTGCATGACCCCTCGTGAATTTCAAACTCGTTTTGATGAATTTTAAATTTTAAAATTGAACGTATTCGTTACCGGAAACGAACTGAAAAGGAATAAAGCTATTCTTAACGTTGTAAAGAAACCACGAGACGGAGAGAGACGCAGATCCTCTGTGTTCTATTTCCAACACAACTGCCATTATCGTTCTATTCTCGTCCCACTTTTATTAAGATTTATTTTGATTCTAAACTACATTATAAATAGACTAGACGAATATCCATTTAATCCTCACTTATTATTTCCACATCAGCCTCATAAAAATTCGCTACAAAAACGCAAAAAAAGTGTAAATTCTATAAAAAATTGGAGGTCAATTTTTAATTTAGATGATGGAAAAAGTATTCAAACATTGATATTTTAATAGTATATTACGTAACGAGAGTTGTAAGAAGCATATTATGTATGGGGGCAGTACGTAATTCCGCGAGTACCCACGTAATTCCGCGAGTACCTACGTAATTCCGCGAGTACCTACGTAATTCCGTGAGTACCTACATAATTCCGCGAGTACCTGCGTAATTCCGCGAGTTCGTAATTGCCTTACAACTCGAGTTATGTACTATACTACGATCTACACGTATACTACGATCTACGAGCACACTATGTACCCGATCTACGAGCGCTGAATGTATGAACACGTAGTAACAACTCTTAACCAATCAACGAATCGTAATCCAAACGCACGTGTGTGTTATCAATCATAACTTACGCTACATACGTGTGTGTTATAATGTATTTACATAGTCCACGTATTGTACAATAATGGGCATTTACAATAATGCTCGTAGATAAACAAATTTATTAGTTTCTTTTAAACACTGTTATAAAGAAAACGTGTTGAAACCGTGAGAATTTCTGATAACTAGTGGTATCGACTTAAATAAATACGAGACTAATTTGCATTCGATTAGTGCGGATTAAATGATAAATGCAATAACCAAATGCGTTTTCGATGTATCCGCCGAATAATGCAAATCAACCAAAACATATTATGAAACAACTAATGCACTCTTGCTCCATTCTCCCGTTAATAAAAACGGCAATTACGTCCCCAATTCTTGCTATTACACCGAAAAATTAATCTATTTACTATGTTTTACAATCTAAGGATTAGATTGTAAGGCTAAGAGATGGAGTGACTCGGCCCCAACCGAACCACAGATCCAAGATAAGACTTCCACACAAAAAATTCTTCCTCACTTAATATCCACTTAACTGGATAAATAAGACTTTAATTAAACGGTTTTCGGTCCATTGTGATTTTGATTGAATGTTGCGGGAGATTAGTTTTATAAATCAAATGGTTAACTGTGCATTGAGATTAGTATCAAGTCTGCTCAGTTTTGTTACAGACACTAAATATATAAATTAGACTGCTTATCATTTGGTATTTTAATTGAAATAGAGCAATTTGTAATTAATGCAAATTTAACATTGATGTAAGAAAAGTTCGAACCGGCGAGAGAATGCAGCTGTACTGCGCAGAGGTATGAGAGGCAAGGGACGCAAGCAAATTTTACATTGATACAACTCGAACCGGCGAGAGAATGCAGCTATATTGAGCCGAGGTATGAGGGGCAAGGAATGCGCCGAGGTACGTGCAAGTTCGTTTGAGTTAAGAAATGCGTCAGTTTTTCAAACACGGACAACTAAACACCGCGCACTCGAAATAATGTGATACAGCTCGATCCGGCGAAAAAATACAGCTGTATTGCGCCGAGGTATGAGGGGCAAGGGATGCAAGGAGATACGCGCAAGTTCGTTTGAGTTAAAAAATATGCGGCAATTTTTCAAGCACGGACAATTAAACACCGCGCACTCAAAATAATGTGATACAACTCGATCCAGCAAAAGAATACAGCTGTATTGCGTCGAGGTATGAGGGGTAACGGATGCGCCGAGATACGCGCAAGTTAGTTTGAGTTAATATGCGTCAATTTTTCAAACACGGACAACTAAATACCGCGCACTCGAAACAATATGTGGATATGAGCAGAACAATACTAAACTTGTCGAGACGAGATGCATCCTCTCGCCGGTACGGGTATAGATTAGTTTGTTTAATTGGAGATCCGTGCCGGCTTACAATTGGTGTTTGGCTAATCTAAACTGTCACTAATAAGTATGCAAACTTTCGAAAGAATCTATGAATGTATATTTTCGAAAATAAAAATTGAAATTTCCAAATTTCTGAAAATTAGATTTATTTTAGAATGAGTCAACAAACAACCTAATCCTCAATAAATTTACAAAGTAGATTCTAGTTTACGTAACTTATTAATCTCAGCAATGTCTGAATTAGTTAAGGCATGTTACAAAACCAGATCCAAACCTTAATGAGTTACAAATACATAAATTCATCTTCTCGCTCTATGTGCGTGGAAAAATTAGCTTCAACCATCTCTGTAACCGGCAATCAAAATTATACGCAGCGATTTGGGCCTCTGCATGTACGGCCCAGTCAGAGATTACGAAATCGTCGATATAAATCTTAGCCAGAATCTGTAGTGTTGACACGTTTAACGCTGCAACGGCAATAAATAATTGTACTACAACTAGTTTTCCAATGCGACGGCATTCTTATTCCTACACACTCAAACTGCTTTCATTAATTTAATTGACCAACAAATCGTTTATCAAACAAACGAATATTAGATACGAAGTTTATATAAAGTCAAAGTCTTGTCTGTGTTGTTTTCTCTTCTTCTTGTTTGTCTAGTCTTGCCTGTCTAGTCTTGTCTGTCTAGTCCTGTCTGTCTAGTCTTGTCTGTCTAATCTTGTCTGTCTAGTCTTGTCTGTCTAGTCTTATCTGTCTAGTCCTATCTGTCTAGTCTTATCTGTCTATTCTTGTCTGTCTAGTCTTATCTGTCTAGTCCTATCTGTCTAGTCTTATCTGTCTATTCTTGTCTGTCTATTCTTGTCTGTCTAGTCTTGTCTGTCTAGTCTTGTCTGTTTAGTCTTGTCTGTCTAGTCTTGTCTGTCTGGTCGTGTCTGTCTAGTCTTGTCTGTCTAGCCTTGTCTGTCTAGTCATGTCTGTCTAGTATTGTCTGTCTAGTTTTGTCTGTCTAGTCTTGTCTGTCTAGTCTTGTCTGTCTAGTCTTGTCTGTCTAGTCTTGTCTGTCTAGTCTTGTCTGTCTAGTCATGCCTGTCTAGTCATGTCTGTCTAGTCTTGTCAGTCTAGTCTTGTCTGTCTAGTCTTGTCTGTCTAGTCTTGTCTGTCTAGTCTGTCTAGTCTTGTCTGTCTAGTCTTGTCTGTCTAGTCTTGTCTGTCTAGTCTTGACTGTCTAGTCTTGTCTGTCTAGTCTTGTCTGTCTTGTCTTGTCTGTCCAGTCTTGTCTGTCTAGTCTTCTCTGTCTAGTCTGTCTAGTCTTGTCTGTCTAGTCTTGTCTGTCTAGTCTTGTCTGTCTAATCTTGTCTGTCTAGTCTTGTCTGTCTAGTCTTGTCTGTATAGTCTTGTCTGTCTAGTCTTGTCTGTCTAGTCTTGTCTGTCTAGTCATGTCTGTCTAGTCATGTCTGTCTAGTCTTGTCAGTCTAGTCTTGTCTGTCTAGTCTTGTCTGTCTAGTCTGTCTAGTCTGTCTAGTCTTGTCTGTCTAGTCTTGTCTGTCTAGTCTTGTCTGTCTAGTCTTGTCTGTCTAGTCTTGTCTGTCCAGTCTTGTCTGTCTAGTCTTGTCTGTCTAGTCTTGTCTGTCTAGTCTTGTCTGTCTAGTCTTGTCTGTCTAGTCTTGTCTGTCTAGTCTTGTCTGTCTAGTCTTGTCTGTCTAGTCTTGTCTGTCTAGTCTTGTCTATCTAGTCTTGTCTGTCTAGTCTTGTCTGTCTAGTCTTGTCTGTCTAGTCTTGTCTGTCTAGTCTTGTCTGTCTAGTCTTGTCTGTCTAGTCTTGTCTGTCTAGTCTTGTCTGTCTAGTCTTGTCTGTCTAGTCTTGTCTGTCTAGTCTTGTCTGTCTAGTCTTGTCGGTCTAGTCTTGTCTGTCTAGTCTTGTCTATCTAGTCTTGTCTGTCTAGTCTTGTATGTTTAGCCTTGTCTGTCCAGCCTTGTCTGTCTAGTCTTGTCTGTCTAGTCTTGTCTGTCTAGTCTTGTCTGTCTAGTCTTGTCTGTCTAGTCTTGTCTGTCTAGTCTTGTCTGCCTAGTCTTGTCTGTCTAGTCTTGTCTGTCTAGTCTTGTCTGCCCAGTCTTGTCTGTCTACGCTTGTCCTGTCTATTCCATATAATCTTAAT